>CAJRST010038888.1:3479300-3623778 GCA_907169785.1 Menidia menidia
CTATCTATCTATCTATCTATCTATCTATCTATCTATCTATCTATCTAGTTATAAAACGAATAAAACAGCCTAATAGTAACAGAAAAAATCTATGAAATACACTGTAACAAGAATATGAAAATTATAATAAAAGATTAAATAATTACTTTTAAAAAAATCTAATCAAATACTCTGTGAAGCAAAATAAGAAGTCAAAGTAAATCCTAAAATAAGAAGCACGTCTTCAAAAAGTGTTTTAAAAGTTTGTAGGGTCTGACTTTTAGAGATTATCACGGTCAGGATAATCCCGTTATCCCTGAAATGAATAGAAACCCACTATCAACACTTTACAGACGTGTGCATTATGTGGCAGAGCATCATTAGTAAAAATCACATCACCTACTGTAAAGCGACTCTGACTTTACAGGCTATATATGTGTTAAGGTCATTAGTAATTTCCATAGACTCTTTTATTCCTGTTTTCTTCATTTAATCACATCTTCACTACACTTCTGGCAGCGCATGCAGCAGCATCTGATACTCAAAGACTTCTGTTTATTTGGTGCTACACACAGAGGTTTCTTATTTCTGATCTAAGCAAATACAGAAAATAGTGAGTTCTGACTTCTGATGGAACTACTAGATAATATTTGCAAAACTGAAATGATGAGATCTGAGGAATCCAGAGTAAATCTGGCGTAAGAACACGTCACTGGGTGATTGCAGTCAATAAGGGAAAAAAATATTAAAATATTAACAAGAGAAACTAAAATAATTTTTTCCGCTTTTCTTCCTGTGCGCTTTGCGTAAAACGGGAACCTCAGAGGCGTGGAGCCGATGCCAGCCACCATCATTAACTAGGAAACACAGGAGCAGGAAGAGAATTTTTTTGTCCTTTTTTTTTGCGCCTTACTGCTTATTGGTTTAGAGCGGAGGAGGAAGAGCAATGAGGGACAAACACAAACAAAAAGACAAACATCAAAACTGTCGACCTCATGAGAGCAGCCGCACTTGCTAACGAGCTGTGACAGCCAGAGAAGACGAAGAAGAAGAGAGGAGGAGGTGAGATAAAGATGACATGAAACAGCGATTGGAGATAAGAAATGAGGGTAGACGGGAAGAACAAAAAGTGCCCAAAAATTCAGGAGGAGTGTTGAAAATGTCAGCAGAAGAAAAGATAATGGTGCATAACTTTTTTAACTACTTTAGGGTTCTACTGTTACAATGAGCACAAACAGATCTGTTTTAATTGCTTGAAGGATACATGAAAACCGGGACAGCAACTATTCTCATATCCTCTCTTGTAATTCAAGGAATAAACAAAGACCAATTCCAAAGCTCCTTTACTGTAAAACTGAATATTTCCATTCTGGAAAACTCTTAATTAACCACATGTCACACAACGTTTAACCTCTATGTTTTCTGGCGAATTCACGCTGACCGAATCAATGTTCCTTGGATCTTTAGGCGGTGCATTAACTACAGGGAACTAAAGTAGCTGACTTATATCACTGAGGTTTTCCTTCTACAACTGCTTCAGCTTTATTCAATTCTCGGCTGAAGATGAACACGTAACAGTCAGCAAAAACCTGGACTACTGGAGTGTTTGTATATTTGTATTCACACCTCATTCTTTTTTAAACAAAAAAAGCAATAAAAGTTTGATTTATTCAACGTGGTAGTCCTAAATGGAGGTTCTGCCCCTCCACCACCAAAGGAAACGCGAATACTTGCTCCTATGAATCAGGTCTGCCTCTGTGCCCTGAAGGTGGGAATTCACAAAATGGGACCCTTGCTGTCCTCTGCAAGAACTTTAGTGCAGTACCAACTGACAAGACTAAAGAGCTTCCAGTTCCATTGTTTGGTTTGTTGAGTTGATTTAGTCGGTTTAATAAGGGAACGCTCCTCAGCCATAAAGGAAAATGAAAAACATTTTCTAAGGGCCTTAAACGGAGCAAAACCAGCCCCATAAATGATTGAGCTGCAAAAAAAGCCAGGTGAGGAGAAATAAGAACATACAACAAGAAAACCGAAAAAGAATAACACAAGTCAAAAAGCAGAAAAGTTAAAGGAAAGGTAGTAAGAAACTAGAAGACAACAAAGAGGAAAAATAATACAAAATAAACGGAGACGGAGTTTAGACAACGGGAGCCAAAAACAACAGTTTGAGTTGATTCCGACTGACCTTCGTCTTCGTCGTTGGCTGTTACGGTGATGAGGACGAAGCCCACTTCCTTGTCTTCCTCCACGCTCACCTCGTACACCGGCTGAGCAAACGCCGGGGCGTTGTCGTTCACATCAGCAACGAAGATCCTGACGTAGGAAGTGTCTGATCGGACGCAGAAGGGGTTTGTCATCAGGGATTTTAAAACCAACTGAAGAACATGGAGGTTATGCAGCTTTCTTTTTTTTATTAGTGCGGTTTAAAAGTCGACAAAGCATCTTTCTGAAACATCTATGAAGCTTTTGAGGTTTGAGTTGGTGACCCTGCTTATAGGAGTCTGCACAATTTTCAACCTAAAGTAAGACTAACCCTAATCCCAACCCTTGAGATGGCCAAATATGCAAAACTTTACTTATCCACTGAAAAAAATCCCTTTCAAGAAGAGCTTCTGACAATCTTTATAAGAAGAGACATCTCAGATTTTTTTGTGTCTGTCGTTTTCCAGTCACAGTTACTTTTGTCTCAAAATGGAAATTCCAGTTACATGGAGAACAAACAGAAGGAAAGTCTACTTTTGAATGTGAACCGACTGGACACTAAATGCTAACGGCAGATATGAACCCTTTTCCAGGACTGACCGAAAACAGCCACTAGGTACACCTCCAAAAGGCCTGGGACTGTCCTCTTTCTCATTATGCTAATTGCACAGAACTACATGAACTCCACTTTTATGTATGATGGAGTGACTCATACGAAGCCCTAGGCGGAGAAATAAACAGTATCTCACAAAGTACTCCAGCTGGTTTACTACTACAGATATAATCTTGTCACAAAGGGAAAAAAAAAAAAACGCTGCTGAAAGAACAAAACATCATTTGTATTCCAGACGGGGGCTGTGTGGGTGATACCTGTGTTTGGCTGGCCTTGCTGGCCCGGTCGGGATGACTCTGAGCCGTCCTGCGACTGCACCTCAATCAGGTAGGACGCTTTCTGCTCACGGTCGAAAGAGGCTCCAGTGACCAGGACTCCGGTGTGCGGGTCAATGCTGAAGAACTGCGAGTCCCCGCTCTCATCCCTCAGGATTCCATACTGGATCTGAGGAGGATGGAGGAGTTAAAGAGAAGCAGGAGAAAGACTGAAACTGACCGAGAATGGTCAGCTTCTCACCTCCCCGTGCAGGCCAGAGTCCAGGTCTGTGGCCGACACCTGAGCCACAGACGTGCCGATCTGAGCTCCCTCGGGAACCGTGGCCTCGTAGGTGGACGACAGGAAGAAGGGAACATTATCGTTGACATCTGATGAGAGGGAGAGAAAAAGATAGGGGCAGCGGTGTAAACATCCTCAGTATTCCTAAATGCCATCGTCTCTGTCACTGGCAGGACTCAAAGCGTTGTGGCCGTGAAAGCTGATTAAATTGGATTTAAAACTGACAGGGAAAGAAAGAAAGAAAGAAAACGAGGCCAAAACAGAAAGGAAACACAAAAATGATGGACAGTAAGGAAAAAAAAAGTGGTTACACCATCAAAACAGATAATACAGAAAAGATGAAGTCTGCAAAATAAAGAAAGTAGAAAATTCTGTGGTCCAGCAGAGTCCAGCAGAAAGGGAAGATACACTGTCTCCCCTCACTAATGAAAATTGAGTTATTAGCAAGGAATTATCCTCCAAACACCCCGAAGAATCCACAAAGCAGCTTGTCAGCCCACTTTCAAGCTCCGCTAAGCCAATTACAGCGTCCAGTGTGGGTTTGTTCAAAGCCAATCAAAGTCAGGAAGTGTTTCCTTCTCCTTCCTTCTCTCTACCCGCCTACAGATGCTGATTGGAAAATGAGTCACAGTTAAAACGAGGTGGCATGGAGCTCACGCCACCAGTCATTGCTGTTTTCCTCCTTTCTTTTTGGACCAGAGACAACCGGGGAGATGAACTGCGCCTCATTATTCTCTCTCCTCACCGTTTCTAGAGCTGGAGCTCATTACGGCGGAATTTATGTGACTCACCGAAGGCTACTTTTTCCTCTGTTGGTCAAAGTTAAATGCTGACTTTTTACACACGAGAGAACATACTAATAGTTTCAAATAGTTCATATAAGGTGGCTACTTTCTGGGCTTGAAATTAAGAGACAGACTGAAACGGAAATATTGAAATATTGTCCAAAACGAACAACGCAGAGTTTCCACTGCAGGGACATGCAGGAAAAGCTCCAACAGGACACGAAGAGCACAAACAGGCTCTTTGCTCCGTCTTACCGGTCAGGTTGACGTAGACAGTGGTGAAGGAAGCGAGCGGCACGGCTGCAACGTTCTGAACGCGCACCCGCAGAGTGAAGAACCGGGTCGTCTCGTAGTCCAGGTTCTCGGCCACCAGGATGGACGCCGAGCCGTCGGCGCGGTTCGGCTTGATGTAGAACCGCACGGGCATGTTGGTCTCTGGCACCTGACCCTCCTCCAAGTTGTACGTCACCCGGGGATCACCGAGAGGAGACGTTGCCTTGATGGTCTGATGAGAGAGGGAGGAAGTCAGGGACGCAAAACGGGACGAGTATACTTCCTCCCAGGGGCACCGGGATGTTTGAAAAGCATTCTTTGGGCCTTTGAATTTGCTCCCCACAGCTGCAATTAGAGCAGATCAGGCCTTCAATGAAAGAACTTAGCAATTTGGCAACATACAACCAGAGTTATTTGGCTCTTCTGTGCAATCCTGATGCATTCCTGCTTTGCAAGATTATGCCCGAGTGAAAAAACACAGCATAAGAATCTGTCTTTTGCACCCATATCCGAAGTACAAGTGCATTTCAGATTGGACTGCTCTTACTGTTTTGTTTTAAAAGAAAAGAATCTGATCTGTAATGACTGTCAGAGGGCAACAGTTCAGAGGAGACGGCAGTAGTGAAAGAAGTCTTTGAAGATGTCGGTGGCTCTGCTGATGCAGTGTGAGGTCCTAGTGACCAGTTTGTTTCTTATCGGCAGCAGTGCGAAATCCACCCCAATATGCACTATATTAGGAGGGTCAAAGTCTGCGCTATGTCCACTTATTTCTTACATTTCCCCTTAAATTCCTGTATAAATCCTCTGTATTTGTAATGTTCATTGTTAGGTTATTCATTCAACACCATTTTTACAGTTTCTGTATCTTGTCTCCGAAATCTGACTTCCTGTGAGAAGCCAGACGACAGTTGTGTAGTCTGGTCTCCTCATAAGGAATTTCTCTGTTGCTCCTGAAAGGCTCAGTTACTCTAACTGAGTATTCCTTTAAAACTCACCATAACACATAATCCATCAAAGACTCAAGCCAACGGGGACTCTGTAAAGGTTCATGATGACATCATGTTATCACACAGCTATTGGTGTCACCATGAGGTCATTCATCTTTACAACGGCTCTAACGGCCTTCCGATCTATAAACCATAACAAACATCCAAAAAGTGACACTAAAATACACAACTATAATTCAAAGAATGCAGCATTTTAACGGCCCCGGGAGCAGGCCAGTCCTTCTATGGAAGTGAAGCAGGGGAATCCTCGAGAACCTTTCCAAGATACCTAAAAAGGTTTCAGATTCGGCTTTGTTTATGTTCTCTTTGTCTGATTGATTTTCCTTTCATTTTGGGAAAATATATGTTTTTGAATCTGTGTGAGTGTGTGTGTGTGTGTGCGTAAGTTGTCTTGACTTGAACATCCATCAGCAGAAGAGCTTTTAAGACCCATGTCTTTCTCTTGGCAGCAGATAAAGGCGACTCCAGGGCATGTGTGTGTCTGTGTGTGTGTGTGTGCATTTGTTTGTATTACTCATAAAGAGGTAAACATAGACTCAGTGACACTGGCAGAACCTGCATCCTTTTTGTGGGGAAAGGACTTGGTTTAAGGTTGGAAAAAGGTCAGAGATAAGTTCATTTAACATGGAAAGCCTTCTGAGTGCATGGCCTTTTACGACATTATTCCTTCAAGACTATAAACCCCCAACCTTGCAGTTGAATGATCTCTTTTTACTTTTTACTCTTTATACGGGGGGGGGTATGATCCAATCTCCGCAAACACATACATACAAAAAGGAGAGAGCCCTTGATGTAATTGATCTGCCATTAACGTCTTAAATGATTTGTTACATTAACCCTTTATTGAGACACAATTGTCATGATTTCAAGCTTTTGAAGGGCAGAGTTGTTTTTTTTGCATGTTGCTTGTGTCCCGATTGGTGTTGTTTGACGAACGTGCGTAAAGCGAATGTGTGAGGCACGCACAATGCTTTATAAATAGAAAAAACAATTAGAAACAGAAGCATCTTCATGAGTTCCTGGATGACTAAACTGTTGCTGATGTCATGATTTGTGTCTCGCAGATACGTCAGCACATGCAGGAGCAAAGATCATTTTGCAAAAGTAAAGCAAAGTAAGTTTGAAGATAAACCAGAAGAAAATCGTAAAGTCATGGCCATTGAAACAATGCCAGCAAATGGGACAGAAGCACCTATTTGACCACAAATAACCAGCTGTATGAAGGAGGTCACATGTCTGACAGACCTAAACTAGTACAAAGCAAGTCAGAAGCTGCAATTCTATTATCGCTTTTTATTATAGCTATATAGAGTCCATTCCATATCACAAAATGTCTCTAAACTTTTGAACCTACCACAAAAAAACAAGTGAATAGTGTCACTCAAACTGTTATTCACTGGACACAATATGAAAAGAGCAGGTGAGCTGGGGGTCCATGCACCCCTCGTGCTGGCTGGTAACAGAAGGAAGAGCCAGTCCTTTAATGCTGCCCTATATGCAGTCAGGCACGAGAGCAGACATTCAGAACAAATGTGCTTTCAACTTGTCAGTCTGACCTTAAAGGCAACTGGAAAATGGCAACTGAAAGTGCTCAAAGTAAAATCATTGCGAATCAGCTGGACCTCTTGGGTCAAGGGCGTGGTTATCAAGGCTAACCTATGAATAGAAGCAGAGAGAAGCAGTTCGTGTATTCAATGAAAGAGTAAAATATGACCTCTGAGCAACTCCAAACATTGCCATCATTTCCACAACAGTTGACATGTTTCTTTTGAGTGACAAATGCTGTCTTCCACTCCAAACACAGAAACCCTCTCAGCTTTCGCCGTCCCAAAGAATAAACATGTCCCGTCTTTGATAGCGCAGCATATCATGAAAGCAAACACAGACTATAAATATTCTTGGTTATAGCCAAGTGTAGTTAAGAAGAATGTCCATTCTTTAAGATGACTGATATATTATTTATGTGATCAGAAAAACTATTTTTGTTCCACGACACCAATACACACACACACATACGGACATCTATCTATTATGTGAACATAGCAGCAGCCCAGTTTCCAGGTGGGGAGTCATGTCGGGCCACGGTGCAGCGTGGCACAGCCCCACAGCAGTCCCGAGCAGCAGAGCGTGTGGAATCAGCGCTAATGAGAAATCATCTCATTAGACGTCAGCGCAGTGCAGTCTGCCGAGGCAAAGCCGATCATTGACTGCCATCTCTTTCCACACAAATTAATGCCTGTGGATATGTGGGGATGGATCAGTCTCAGCTGGTATGACTGGTGCAGATATATGCAAGAAATTGGTAATGATTTCAAATGGGTGCGGTTAGTTATATGAAAGCAGTTCTCTTACTTCTATATATGGTGACTTAGATGAGATAATTAGGCTTTTGATCACAGGCTTATCTAGTCTTCCTGCAAATGTGTCATGAAGAATGCATACTTCTACCTATGGTTTTAGTTAGGAACTGAGAACTGAGCTATAAGAGCTATAAATGATACCACAGATACTGTGTTAGTTTAGATAAGGGGCTATAATGAATGTAATTTTTTTCAAAATAACTAACTTTTAACATTTATCCAAGCTGCAAACTGACAGTAAATTTCAGATTCTTGATGCAACCAAAGACACTGAAAACTGACACCAGAAGCTTTGTTGATTTGGGATGCCGTAGGGTAATGTAAAACACCCGTATCTGATGTTAAATGACATGTCACAAGTTAGCATTACACAAAACTTAAAAGAAAATGTCATTCTTATGACATTTTTATTATTGAACCATTGTTGAGTTTAGCAAGTATTAGCATGAGCTCAGCAACCAAATGCCTAAAGCATTAATCTATGTTTAGGTGCTGTTCTATCACTATTTTTTATTGTACACTTCATTATTGCCAGTTTCCATGACACTGACACTGGTTTTCTGGCAATTAACTAGATCCACAAAGCTGCCGATTCTTTACTCCTCTAATACTTTTACATTCATTAACTCACTGCTTACAGTGTCTTGACAGGTGCGTATGTAACATCATGTCATTCATATATCAATACCATTTACATTACTTGTCACTGATTTAAATTTTGTGTCTGATCAGAGTATTTTCTGTTCTAACACCGCTGAACTGACAATGCCTTTTCCCATCTGCATAATTTTCTAATAAAATAAAGAAAAGTGCAGGTTAATGGCAGCAGCTGTGGTGTGAGATTAGGTTACAGGGACATTTAAAATGAGCGATGGCACAGAAAGTTCGCTGCCCCATCTGCCTGGTGGCGACTGGATCATCTATCTGCATCCTTTCATAATGAAAATATGAAAAATGCAAACACTGTGTCACACTACTTGAGCCTTTGCCCTTGAGAGTTAATAAGCACAGGGTCAGAGATAACGTCATGTGCAGACGCTGTGTTGCTTCCTGTTTCCACTGCAGCTGTAATTATATACACATTTTTGTCCAAGGCTAGTTTGCCTGAATTAAAGCACGACTAAATCAAAGCATGCATCAATTTTCACCAGTAGAGGTATTTAAAAAAAAGTTTTCCTTTTGTTTAAATAAAAAACGATCACATATGTTTGCCAAAGAAGGGTGAGCGTCAATCACAGTGACAACCACAGCAGACATCAACAGGATAAGGAAAGAAAACAGGAGGATGTCAGCTGATGAGGAGATTATTACATGAGTGGGAGATGATTTCGGCTTATTGATATGGAGATTTAACGCATAGTGGCTTCCACCTCTGCAGCGTCTCCCTGAACCTCGTTAACAATGTGATTTACAGACCTTATTAAAACTGCTATATTTAAAACAACAGCTCCTCCTCAGTGCAATCAACACAGCGGAGGAGATGAGGGAGGAGGGAGGAGGGGGAGACATTTTAGCCGAGTGATTTGTATTTCAACATATTAAGCAACTGAGCTTACTGACGAAAACAGCGTTAAAAATAAAAGAAACTGGTCACAGAGGGCAGATTTTCATGTCTCACATACCAAGAAAGTTCCTGTGGAGTTGTATATCTTGGTAAACAGCTTCGTAAATCATCACATGCATTACCATTTTCTGATAATTTAAACCTAAACTCTTCAATATGGTCATTTCATTTGCTTTTAGAATTCAAATGTTACCCATCAATGACTTCTACCATTGTAGAAACAGTCCTCTAATTGGGGATTTCTTTTCTTCCATCTAACCTTCTGAAATGATTCAGTTTGAGATATCTCACTACCTGGTATAAAAAGAGTCAAAAACCACAGAACATACTTTACGTCAAGACCTTTCTTTCCAATTAACCATTTCACAACTTCTCAGGTGTGCCTTTTGTTCCTGTAAATAAAGCCATATTTAACATGGTTTAAAATAACTCCACCTCCAGTATCTGGTGTGCTACTTTCAAACAGATGCTTTAATGACGATAATCCGAGTTCATATAATCATTCAACGCTGGATGTAAACTGTTCATTTTCTTAATTTAGTCACATTTTGCTGCTATTCCTTTATTTTCACTGAAGCTTTTTTTTTCTGAATGCACAACTCAATTTTGATGTTGCTTCACTGGTATTTTTCCTTTGGTAAAGGACCAGAGCACTCCTATCTAATTCCTATCGTGATTCTTTTGGCGGTGGAGGAAAATAAAATACTGACTTACTACTGAGTTACTATCATCTGACTGAAAGAGAAGTTTGGTCTTATTTTGCACTTTTCCTGTCGTCAACAAATCTCATGAGGAGAGCAAATCAGCAGTGTTTTAGTCTGGCTCGTTCCCCTACATTTGACTCCCCCTCCTCCCACCATCTCTCCCTCCCTCCATCACACCATCTCTGTCAGGTTAAACACAGTAATTAAACGTCTGTTTTTCTGAGGTGATGAGAGTCCATTGTGATGCTCCGACAGCAGGTGTAATTTTCTCCCTCTCCTCAATCATCTCTGACAGATGGAGCTGTGGGTGGAACAACCTCCAATCACCATCACCATCATCATCGCCAGCATTTTCAGGCTTTTCAGTAAAAATCCAAGGTCTAAAAGGAGCATAGCGACAAGCTGAAACAGACCACCGCACGCTCGCAACACTCCCCGCAACTATTTGAAAACTGACTAACCTCCATGAAATCGAGCAGCTGGAGGGGGTGAAAACTCCTCCACCTTCCAAACTAGCGGCTTAGGAAACGAGAGCAAATTAGGATGGAGGGATCAAAAGAGGGAAGAAAACCACCGGAGGTCTACAAGAAATCTGCTTGTGTGTGTTACTTGAAGTGAGTCAGGTGAGACAGACTCGGGGCGGGTTTGGTGTTTGCTCGGCAGAAAAATGTTTGGTGCTCTGCTAAATGTGCTGACACAGAGACGGAAAGAAAGGAGGGAAAGATGAGCGGAAAAGGGAGGAGAGCAGGATGAAGAAGGAGAAACGGCGTGCAGCCTTCTCAGGGTGTTCAGCACGAGTGTGAAGGAGAACATAAATGAAAGAGAGCTCTTCCGCTGCTTCAGGAAGACAACCGGGTTTAAATATTCCTCTCCTTTAACGTGTCTGCTTCCTCACCAACCGTGTCAGTTTAGACCTTCCTGCCATGATCAGAGGCCTGAGCTTTAATTTCCTGATCAGCATGTTACACTGCCTAAGCCCATTTTAAAAGACTGCAACCATACAGGAAATCAAAGGTCCAGAAAGTTTTAGGAAACCTCACTTCATATGGCCTATTATTCTTTGGTAGATCTATTGACTCAATTCCAAGCTATTTTCCACCTCTGGAAAAAAAGACAAACAAAAAATTGGAAAGGATTCCTGTCCCAGCCATCAAGCAAATGCGTAAAAATAAATTCCAAGCTCCCTTAAGCTAATAAATAATTCAGTCCATGGAGCTGTGGATAGCAGGTACAGTGCTGCCAACAACATTCAATAAAAACACAGCAGAGACCTGCAGGAAAAACACCAAACGTCAATAGATGTCATGAGTGATTGAGAATGAGGATCTTCATTACATCACTTTATTGCTATTCTCTTCTTTATTAGACTTGCTCATACCTGCACATTTGTTGCTCATCTCCCCTGTATAAAACTACTGAACAGTCAACCAAAAACTCACCACTATCTTGGCATCTCGGACGGTGTTTTCTGGCACCGTGACCCAGTACTCGGACTGCTCCCACTGTGGCGGCTGGTTGTGGACGTTGGTGATGATGACAGTCAGATCCACGGAGCTGCTTCGGTTCCCTCCGTCTGAGGCCACAATCTGCTGGTTTATCCTGGAAGTCTGCAGGAACATTCAGTTGTAAGAATCAATATTACTAGAGACAAGAAATGATCGATGGGCATTCAATCAGAAATGTTTCTCTTATAGTTTTATAGCTGGAAAAGGATAAAAAAAAAACTTTCTTTGATTCTGCTTAGAACTACTACCCCTCCAAGTGATGGAAAACTGTGAAATAATTAAATAATAAATACAACAGAGTGTTTATTACAACATTATGCCTTTACAGCGTTGGAGAAGCTGCTTCCATTAACATTACAAAAACATGACCCTGTTAGTATGCTGTCATTATCAGAACAAGCTTATCCATCAGATTTTTACAACAGCATTTAACAAACTGGCAACACCGAAACATATAGCTGCAGAAAGAGGCTCAAACCACACATTTTTTGGAACATGTGCAGCAGAACTTATTTAAGTCGTTCTATAATCTGTGAATACGACACTTGAGAGGATCCTTGCCGAGGTGTGTGGGGAGTAGTGCTTTGTTTTTCTAACCTGTGAGATGGGGTGGTTGACATAAATCCAACCAGTGCTGGGGTTGATGTGCAGATAAGCGGGCTTCTGATTGGACAGTGAGTAGGTGATGGCTGCATTGCTACCCTGGTCGTCATCGTGCGCTGCTGCTCGCAGGAAACTAGTTCCAACAGGAGTGTCTTCCCTCAGGAAGTCTAAGAAGAAAAGAGGCTTATTATCAAGGCTGAGGATGAAATGCTGCAGATACAGCAGTTACTATATGAGCACGATGCACTGGCTCCAGCCAAAACCGTCTTCTGACTTGAGCTTGTAACAAAACCACAGCCTGATTTTCATTAAAAGTGACTGAACACAGTGTAACATCATGTTCTGTGATGGTAAGCAGATATTATAATAATGGGAACAACTGCATTTGGATGTGTCAGCACTGTGTCACCTCATTTTGTCATTTCTGGGTCTCACTCTGCAAAGTCAACAAACACATTTTCAAATTTATGAATATAACCTCCAATCCTGCTGACTGTGATGTGTGTCAGCGCTGATCAGACAACAAAAAAAAAACAAAAAAAACAATGAGCAGCGAGGCAGCCGGTGCCTGTTTTTCCCTGTGAAATACTGAATTTCAAACACTGTGTCAATATTAATGTCCTTTTCCCATTTGCGGGTCTCAGTGGACCCATTTCAACTAAACAATCATGTCAGATCCAGCTGAGTCAGAACAACCTGACAGGTCAAATACGGGCCTTTAGGTATTCACATGGACCCTGACAGGGATTGTTTTTATTTATTTTTTATTTTCAAATGACTATATTAGCAGTGACCTGTCCAGGACATACACCGCCTCTCATCCAATGAGAGCTGTGATAGGCTCCAAGCGTGAAAAAGGAACGGATGGATAATATATTATAGACATATTTACAGTGAAGTCTCAGTTTTCGGATGTGCATTTGTAATTAAAACAGTCTGTTTGCACATGTTTCACATGGCTTTGACGAGCATTTTTCACTTTGGCTGCTGTATACATGAAGTTAAATGGTTAGTAAAGATTCTTGCAAACAAAGCTGTGGCACAAAGAACTGCATTTAATATTTAGCATTGTCGGTAAGTGCGGCTTCCATGCTTCCTTGCTTGCTCCAGACAGACTAGGAAACATGCAACACGGCCGTGTGCGTGCTTTTTCTCCATTAAGTTGGCATGTTTTAGAGTAAATCCTGTTAATCAGATGCATTTATCAAAGTGATATAAGAGAGCAGTAATTGCAATGAATGAGTTTCCTACAGGCCTTTCATTTACAACAGCTTGAACATCTTTTGGGAGTGAGCCCTGCAGAATTCAGCTTTGATCAGTGGAGGGAAACAAATCTTTCTTTGAGTCCATACTTAAGTATTATAAACATGCTTGTTTATTCATTAGTCTGACATACCATGTGGGATCGGTGTGGACAATAAGAATTATGCTCTAAATTGCGTGACGGCCTTTTAAAAAAAGACTTCACAGAGCAAGAAAGCGCATTGGTTTGTTTCTGTATGGCGTAGGAAATACCCACAGGTGATAATTATCTTGAACTAAAAAGCAGTCTGCATTGTTTCAAAGTCACTTTACAATAACGGCTCAACTTGGTTGGAAGAAGAGTCAGGTAG
Source organism: Menidia menidia (assembly GCA_907169785.1). NCBI lineage: Eukaryota > Metazoa > Chordata > Actinopteri > Atheriniformes > Atherinopsidae > Menidia > Menidia menidia. Next base: position 3,493,064 of record CAJRST010038888.1, read on the forward strand.
TGTCAAATATAAGCAGCTCCCTACAGTATAACACCAAAAGAATCCAAGCAATAACATCTATTACACACACACACACACACACACGAACAGACACACACACACAAACTAGAGAAGGGAATTAAAAGTTTATCTTTAGGAATCCAGAAAATAAACCTTATCTAAAGTTAGAAACATAGAAATAAAAACCAGAGAATAGAAAAGATCTATCCTGTTCAATTCCTGATCAAATCATCTCAATGAAATGCTAAAAACCTTAATGTAAAAAAAAAACATCAGTAATGTGGAAACCAAAACCCAATTTGGTCTCAGACCCAGACCTAACAGCTGGTAATAGTGATTTATTTGTTGGGCTTCTTTTTTAAAAAGCAGTAATAAATCAACACTAAAATGTAATTACTTTCATATTTCCAGGCATCTGCAAGTTGTTTCTGTTGCCAGAGGACGCTGTTTACAGTAAGCAGGAGAGGGAAACTCTGAATATGATAAAGCTAATGGAAAGTAAAGGGAAAACACACACAGGCTGCCTATCGTTTTGTCCCTGAAGCGCAAACCCTTTGCATGGTGTTGAACGTGGATGAAGACCCTACGATGAATAACAAGTGGGCTAAAAGAGAGGTGACTTCGTGTGTAGGAAAACCCCTGTAAACAACACACCGACACGCACTAACCAGCCGTAATTGAATGCATGTCCCAGAAACATTTCAATCTGCCTCCTAAATAGTTAATGAGCCACTGTGCGTTTCCCAAATCAGACGAGGAGAACTTCTGACATGATGCTTATCAAAATACATATTTGCAAAAAGAGTAAACAAACACAGACCCACAGGGGAGCAGTGGCGAATATTTAATCAGTTTTAAGAGCTTTCCAGGATTACAAGGAAGCAGATTTGCAAAGAGCAAACAAACATTCGGTTTGAATTTACCTATTCCTTCCGACCTCAGGTTGTTTGGAAGGGAACGGGATGTAGACGGTTAGCCCGCACACATCCATAAACTCAGACTAATGAAAGCTGAAAATCTGCACTGTATGGCGGCAGCGCTACTCACACTGGTAACGACTGTTCTCAAACTTGGGGTCGTTGTCATTCTGATCGGAGATCAGCACCGTGATCTGGCAGATCCCGATGAGGGGCTCCTCGGCCTGATCGGTGGCCGTCACCGACAGCGTGAACTCCCTCTGGTGCTCGCGATCAAAGCTCACCGCTGTTGTGATCACGCCTGAAAGGAAAGTAAAGAGACGCTTTACCCCGGAAACAGTTTCATGTCACATCAGCTCACATCAAGACTCCCATCCTATCACAGACATTTCTGTAGTCACATAAGCTATCACTGCAGTCAGTGAACCTTTTATAAAAGCCCTGCTTGTCAGGAAAGAAAAGTCGGTATGTCCGCATTATTCTACACAAGTAGAATTGCAATCAGGCCTCACCAGTGTCAGGATCGATGTCAAACTCAGACGACACACCGTCTCTGTGCATAATGCCATATTTGACCTCTCCGTTGACCCCCATGTCAGCGTCGTGGGCCTGGACACGCAGCACAAAGGTCCCCGGTGGCTGATTTTCCAGCACCGCTGCATTCAGACCGTAGTTCTGACACTGGAAACAGAAATATCCCGAACCAGGGATGCGAGCTCATGCCTCTGGATCGAGCTAATGACGGATTTTCACGTGAAGACAAAAGGACTACGGTCACCTACCTCCTCGAACACCGGCTTGTTGTTGTTGATGTCGTTGATTCCAACGATGACCTGAGCTGAGCTGCTGAGTGGATATGGCCCCCCAGAGGCGTTATCGTCAGTGGCGGTGATGTTGAGGACATACTGGGGTCCCCGCAATCTGGGAGGTGGACTCCGCCGCAGTTTAATGATACCTGTGCACAGACACATAGGCAACATAAAAAACTGTTGTGCTGGCTTTAGTTTAGTTTATAGGCTACTTATCCCATGATGCTTCAGAGCAAAAAGAAAAGCAACTTCTGCAGTTATTTGACACGGAGGATTATTTTCTAGACTGAATCGGTGTACGAACAGTGAGTGTCGTGGCCTTTTGTTATATGTGAGCTGTATGGTTTTTCACTCATGCACTTGTTTGCATGATGCTTAAATAAAGTGATTTTTTTTACATTAGTTTCACAAGTAAAGATGTTTTGTAAAAAAAAAGAGGCAGATTTCAGAAACTTGAGAACCATCAAAGCGTTCCACAAAAAAGTAGACATAAAGAGGCAACAGAGTTTACCTTATTCTTTTTTATGGATTTAAACTGAAACATTCTAATATTTTACAGATATTACTTTCACGTTTGTGGCCATCCAAGGATAATTCTTTTATCCCAAGGGACCCAGCTTATTCCTCAGTATACAATCCCCTTTGGAGGAGGGAAATACCATGTTTCAGCAATAAATAGAGCAAAAAACACCTAAAAGCTGCAGGTCCTTCTGCCATCATTCAGTTTTATGAAACGTGGGCAAAAAGTAAAGAAGCATTTGTAATAAGCTCACTTTGCTTTTCACCTCTGCAGGTTTGAATTTTTTTTTTAAGGTCTCACCGTCCACACTGGCAATAATATGAGTTAGTTAAAAAAAACAACTGAAATGCTCCGCTTAAAACGCTGTTGATCAAAAGCTGTGGCGTGATGTGGACTATTTCACAGGTCAACAACAGCAGAAACTGTCAGCTCAAACAGGAGCCTGCAAAAAAAAACCCACATTATTCTTCCTCAGGTCTACAACGAATGTCATTTTTCTGCACGAACAATCATTTCCACATTAACATAACGGAGCAGCAGAGCCAGCAAACAAACAAACAAACAAATCAGCAGCTTTGGTGGAAACATGAATACAGACACGGAGGCTGGGAGGGCGCGATCGCATCTACATGAAAATACTTCGCAACGCTTTGAAGTGACAAAGCAGAGCAGGCAAGCAAGCCAAAGGCCATCTGTTGTTTGAGTGCGTACAGTGTTTAAGAGAGCGAGTTTTAATTCATCATTTATGTGCAAATGCACACGTTTATGTGTGTTTGTGCGTGGACGCAGTGGAGCAGTGGAAGCGGAGGCTTAAAGACAGATACACACAGGACAAACATGACGGAAACTCTGTGTTTTACTCTTCTTTTGCATGATACTTATTGATTAAGACGTATAGTTGTAGGTTATGATGCGTATTGAACAAATTGAAGGTGTTTGCCCAATGTGTCTCAATGATATCAAAGCTGGTGAGAGCACAGCTTTTACATATCAATACTATTAAAGTCTTGTAATTTTCACTGTATGTTTGTGATAAAGCATTACCAAAGGCAGCACCGTAAACAGTGAATATCTAAAATATGAATAGTGTAAAGATGAACAAGTCATAAAATGTGGATGTTTCCTACATTCAAGTTGAACCAGATTGATTGCTTGAAGTCGTCCAAGGAAAAAAAAAAAAAATCAGAAAATTGTGTTGACACAAGTACAAGGACGCACAACCAGAAACAAGATGTTTTTTGCCACCACAGGCACAGAGAACTAGAAATAAAACTAAAAAGAAATGAGGGAACTGTTCACAAATCGCTGGACAGTATGTGGCCATGATAAGTGCCCTGTGTTGTGCTCTGCATGGCTGGCTCAGTTTCTGAACATGCACGTTCACACTCACACTCAGTCCTCACAAAGATATACATGCGAGTATGTAAATGAGTTGATTTCCCACGGACACAGAGGGGAAGATGAGCAGTCAGTGTTTTTGTGAGAGTTGTTGTGATTAGACATGTGTGCGTATTCGTGTTTTTTTTATTTTATTCATGCATTTATGTGAGTGTACCATCCGGGGGGTTCTCTGGCCTCGTTAACGCTACCCAGCTCTATCCCAAAATACTTGTTGCTATGGAAACAAACACTTTGCAGTTTATCTGTGTGAATACGACTCTGTGTAAAAATGTAAAAGGGATATTTTCTGTTGTTTGTTTGCGGTGGAGCTATCTTCTTGCTAACAAACAACATGTTCACATTAATTTTTGTCCCATTAGGAGCAGAACAGGAGAAGGATGTTAGACCATGAATGATAAGGATGCTAGTCCATGAATGTCTCCATGGCTACAAAATACTCCTGGTTAGATTAATATTCATTAAAAAAATGTATGATGTTTCTCATCTCACTTTTTTCACAACTATCTTTAAGCTTTTTGAAATAAAATCCATTTGTCTTTGTCTTATTATTTATAAGATTCTGGATCAAAACATCTTCAGAATTTTATACAATTGAAAATGAACATATAAAAGCTATGATAGTAATACTTACAAGCTGTTGGTCAGGGTTTAAGTCTGGACAATTGATTAATAAAAAATTATCATATTGGGAAATGCTCCGTAAAGTTATTTACCCTCTACAACAATCCCAGTAAACCCTTTCCCATTGCCTCTGATATCTCACAAAAGACACAGATTTAACTACAATGCAAGAATTTATGTGATTATATTGAATGTTCTAAGCGGTTCTGTAAATACAACTTTCTGAGATAATTAGTCTAATTTATTATTTTTGCCTGGGCTGAAAATATCTTCCCACACATCATAAATGAGAGCGAGCTGCCATCTGTTCTTTTAATCAAATACAATTGATAAGTCTTGCTCTTAGGTTCACAGACTCCACTTGAAACTTTAAAACATTTCCATAAAGAAAGTATGAGCTGTGCCCACTCTGGTTGCCCTGAGCTTTTTCTCTTCAGAGATGATTAAATGCAAACAAATAGGACAGCAATTTCAGGTTAGACTGCACGCGATAAGGAGATTTTGCCGTGTTTTCCTTCACATGTTGTTGCTTTATTTACATCAATGCCTGTGACTCACCCTTTTGGTTGTCCAACTGGAAGATGCTCTCCTCGTTACCACCAGTGATGGCGTAAGACACACCATCTCCATCTGGGTCGTTGGCGTGGACTATGGCGACCAGCGTGTCGGGACCAGCATCCTCACTGAGAAATGTCTTATAACTGATAAAGGGGACGAGAGAGAAATGATGACTCAATATTACATTGAACTGACATAGGGGTAGAAAGGTTGCCAGGGGAATAAATAGCAATTATCAAATACAGATCATTTGGAGGTGGGAAATATTTTTAGAAATGAAGTAAAGGTTGATTACGTGGATTAATTAAGGTAAAAAAGAGGATGAAAATACTTAAAAATGGATTACCTGAATTAATCACTAAGAAGAAAAATTCTGTACACAAATTGGTGTGAAGGTAGCAGACAGTGGAGTGAGAGGAGAGGTGAAGATGAAGTGAAAACAGATGGAGGAAAACAGCGGGATTGAAAATAGATTCTGATTTAAGAAGAAACTTAATTAGCAGATTGAGTCTGTGGGCGACAGACTCAGACAGGAGTGAAACAGAGAGGCTGAGTGCTGATGTTCCTAATTAGCCCAAATGACAACAGCAAAAAAAAGGTAGAAAAGACAAAGTAAGAAAAAGAAAACGACTCTTACACGCTCTGAGAGAAGACGGGCGCCTCGTCGTTGCTGTTTGAAACTCGGATGCGGACGGAGGCCGTCCCGGTGCGGGGGGGCATCCCTGCATCCACAGCCACAACCACAAACTCGTACATGTGGTTGGGCCGCTCGTAGTCCAGCCGATGGGTGGGGCTGACCACGCCTCCTGACGTGATGCCAAAGTCACCGCTTGGAATGGAGTAAGAGAGCTCGGAGTTCACGCCCGAATCGCAGTCACGAGCCAAGACTGGTGGAAGAAAAAAAGACAAGAGAATGGGAAAGCAAAGTGAGGTGTGACCAAAAATTTTGTAGAAAAGTTTAAGGACCGGGTAAGAAAGAAGAAGGGGGAAAGGAGAATGATAAATTTAGGATGAGGACAAGAAGAATGGATGTAGAGTGTAAAGAAGCAAAGAAAAGGGGAGGAAGAGGGAGAACAAGAACAAGAGGAAGGAGTAGATTTAGAAAAAAGAATGATAAAGGGAAGTGTTGAAGGGTCAGAAAAAAAAGACAACGGGTGATAAAAAGACAGAAAAAATAAAATTAGAGAGCAAGGAAGAGGAGAGTGTGAAGGAACATGTGAAGTGAGAGTAAGCGGAGGAGGGAAAAAAGAAGACACAGACGTATGGCAGCACATAAAGGGGGATGGAAATTATTGGGAAAGGACAGAAAAAATGTGAGGAGGCCAGCAGCACAAGGAGAAAAGAAGCGAGGGGGGGGATACCAGAGAGAGGAGAAGATGAAAGATTCAACAAATACATAGTTTGCTTCTTAATGAATGTATGCATGTGCCTTTATCTGGACTTTTGTGAGGACCAATTTGAACTTTAGACCATCGGAGCCCGGTGGGGAAATTCTGACCTCGCTTCAGAACAACAGACCTTCAAAGGATTTATTTGACAGTTCAGACTAATATACTTCAGGTTAGAATAAGAGACCTGGCATGTCAACACAGGTCCTCGCAGAGATAGAAGTAAAATCATGTGTGGGTGACTATGTGTTGCTGGCTGTCTGCCTAATAAGAGCAAAGCCTCGCTCAAGTTGGACTGTTTGATCTCCACCAGTCACCAGCAGCTATGACAGATGGTTCTGACACACACACACACACACACACACACACACACACACACACTGTGCACAGTAAAGCCACCCCGTATAATGTGTTGTGTTCACTGACTGAGGGCAAATAGTTTCCAGAGCGTGCTACACGGAGCAGTGTGTGTGTGTCACCTTGCAGCAGGGAGGTTCCAGGTGCCACGCTCTCAGGTATGTTGTCTCTGGTATAGATGGAGTGGAGGAACTCTGGCGTGCAGTCGTTCTCGTCTGTTATATGCACAGCCACCTGCGGAGAACATCCCGGCGTCATTAACTGGTGATTCCGCGGCAAATATACATAGCATGAATAACACAACCTCTAAGGATCATCAGGGATTTCAACCACCTGTCCATCAATTGCAGCATCTTAAACCACCAATTTGTTTAGTTAGCAAAAACAAATTACTAATGGGATCTAATTCTACCAGGCTAAGTCAATTTATTTGACTAAAACTACAAATGTGGAACGAATGGGTGGAAAGAAGGAAGCGTGTAAATGCTGGTTGTGAAATGCTTATCCCAGCTGTCACTAGGTGAGAGACAGAGCACAACCTGGACAAATTTCCAGTCCATAGGACCAAAAAAAGACCAGGGACTCATACTTGCCCACACCTACGGGCACTTAGGCACTAAGAGACACCAATAAGCCTCGTGTGCACGTTTTTGAATGGTGAGAAGGAACCGTAGTACCTGGAGAAAGCCCACACACACACACAAAGAGAACATGCAAACTCCACACAACCGGGATTAAATTCAGAAATCCTCTGGCTGTGAGGCGACAGTGCAAAGCATCACACCACCATGCAGCCCCTTAGAGGAAACCAAACACAGCCACAGCACAAACACCAGCTGTCAATCACCGTGGTGGAGGGCTGATGATTTGGGCTTGTTTTGCAGCCATAGGGCTTGAGCACTGAATTGCTTTCACTGAGTCTACCATGAAATCCTCTGTATACCGAAGTATTTTAGTCAAATGTGAGGCCATCTGTCTGACAGTTAAAGCTTGGTTGAATTTGGGTCATACAACAAAAAAGATCCTGAACACAGCAGCAAATCTACAACGGAATGTCAAAATGGAAGAGTAGTCATTTTGATGTCCAGACCACAAACTGAGTCCACAACCTTAAGAGAGCTGTGGATGAACTAACTTCCACATCTCTTAACGAGCTAAAGTTACAATGTGTGAAAAATGAGAATAAGTGAGACTGTTCTAAATGTCAGCTAACTTTACGAAAGGTTGTTCGGCAAACCGATTCATTATCACTATGGGGTGGACTTACATATTTCTTACTTACATGTTCAGACAACAGTCTTGATGTCTCTCCCATTTACAGAGTGGCAAACTAAGGATACATGTCTCCCATTGGAAGATTAAAAAAATTTCCTTTCTAAAATACTTTTTTCTATTCCCAAAAAGCCTGATTAAATGCGGTGAGGTGTCGACATAACCACCAAAGCAGAGATTTCCCCTGCATTCCCGAACCTTCAACACAACACCTGTTCATTAAAAAAGCCGGAGCAGCAGAGGGACACTCTGAGGGGATTTAGGTGCATGGCTTTCTCTGCAAACATGCACGGAATACATTGAAGATTAAAGTAAAAACTGTAAGAATGTCTGTTAGAATTTTCACTTCAGACCCAGCAGGGAACAGGGGATAAATCCAAAAAAAAAAAGAATAGAAAACAGCCAAACAAACAACTTTATTTTCCACTACAAAGGGAAAAAAGAATAATTGATGTGGTGCAAACAATATTTGCCGGTCAATAGTAAGTGCTCGCAGCACAACCAGTTACAGAAAATCATTTGTTATTTTTCCACATGAAAAAAAAGAAGCCAGTTTCTGTATTTCTAAATGACAGCGCTACATACCACTTATATGAAAAGATTTAAAAAATGTTTCCGATAGGAATGAATTGAGGCATCACGCATTCCAGTAGTTCATTAATCACAGCTATTGATTTACTTTGTTATGTCAAAGGAAGCTAAATCCCGTAGTTCTTTAGTGTCATGGAAAAAACAATCCCCTTACAAAAAAGAAGACAAAACGTTCCACTTCTTTAATTTGGATATTCTTTTTTATTTAAATTTTTCTTGAATGCAAATAATAGTTTTCCCTTTTATAGCAATGCTTTGTTGTATGAATTAGAACATTAGTAGTAGTAAATAGTTATCACTTTTAGCATGAACAAAAAAGCATAAGTTCCTATCACGGCACAAGCCTCAGTTGAAGTTAAAGAGGTAAATGCATCATATATAAGACACTAATATTGTGAAAGGTTTTGAATAAAACTATTTCTGAGGTGCTAACCCTGAAGTATGCAACAGATAATTTCAAATTATGATGGTTTGAAAACTGTATTGTCAGTTTTGGCTGGAACAGAGCAACTTACTCATCACATCAAGTGGTTGTTACGGTGTTCTTATTAACAAACAACTCCCATCAGATAACTTTCATATTTACCCTCATACTCCTGCTATTGAATCAGGATACCTTTTTCCTGTGCAGACATGTGAAATGGGAGATTTAAACGTGTGACTTTTCTTTGCTCTTTGACGACTAAAGAGGGCGATCGGAAACCTGATTTTTTTAGTTAATAATCCAACTCGTGTAAAGTGTTGTTTGGATCAAGATAAGCGAGATATGCTGCTCCAATAGCTTGGCAGCTAGTGTCAGTGTGCAGCTGGAAAAAGACTCAGCCAGAATTGAATGTCTGATGACGCTGCAGGCGACAGAAACTGCAGCAAATATAAATTAGTTGACCTCCTACTGAGACTGCCTTTATACAACTGCAAACGCACACGTACAAACATGTGATGGGCCGCTAATCGAATTAGCCAACTGAGCTTATAGAGCAGCAGTGGCCGTCAGGGAGACGCTGGTGGTTTGACAACTATCTGCTCTGTATGAACCATCTAGACACAGAGAGCAGGTGATAATGAATTTATGTGGGTGTTTATATATGCTCCCTCCATTTGGGAGTTTGTGTTGATGTCAAGATGTAGCTATCTGCTATTAGGTCTGCAAATGCAAGAAAAACGCAGCCGCAAAACCTGAGTTTTCATCATGAGAGCTTCATGGGACGCTCAGCGGTATGCTTTTAGTTTCAGAGCCCCACATAATGAACCCACACACAGAGTTAAGAGTAAATGAAACTGTTGCATCACAGTTTCTGGGTCAGATGCAACACTTTCCCTAATTTGAAATCGATGAGTGTTCATTGGAGAGCAGTTTATTTAATGGTTGAGCGTCAGCACCTTCAGATGTTTTCCAACGTGTGTGTAGACAAATTCTACCCGTGTTTGTGTGGGTTAATTTATTTACCCCTTACACCACATTCCAAATACAGCTATATAACTTAAGAGTTCATTGGTGGGTGTATCCCAGACCACCAGTCTGCAGAACTGATTAATTACTTTTATGAATTGCTTTTAGACTTTTAGGACACATATAGATCATTCTAAAAGGAATATATATATATTTTTTTACATAATTCTATGTGGTACTTTTTTTTGTTTAGTTTGAACATTTCTGATAATCTGCACTGTGTAACATGGTGTTTTATACAGATGAAATAATCCATCTAGACATAGTACACGGGCAACAAGGTGCTGTGTCCACAGGCTAGATTGCATTGGATCCAGTTTGATCGCGGTCACAGGTTAGCTAGTCCGTGGCCTTGTTCACACCTGGTGTTTTCCTGCCTCTTGCATGATTTGATCGCAAGCGAACAGCCCTCACTTCAGGTGTGAATGAAACAGAGGACACACTGAGATCGTTCAGAGAGATCCAGAGCAAAGCGATTTCCATGTCGCTTAGCAAGGTGAACACAGGTCATTCAGGGTTACACCGAGTTACCGCCAACACACAAGATGGGACTTCTGTGGTAAATATACACATCTGGTAGTCTTGCACAATGCAAATAATAACAGATCATCATATTGGTGCTGGCAGATTATTTCCATTTAAATAAGTGGAACTTTTAAGTATCGGGTCAGTTTACATGGGTAATTATGCAGTAGCAGCAGGAGTCTGTTTGCAAGATTCTGGACTTTTTTCATTTACCTATGGCAAATCTGAAGGGAGAGGTCAGACATGGTAATTTCAAAACTTTAACTAAATCTAGAGCTAAACTTAGCTGATACTGTTTTTTCAATGACTTTTATTCAGCTAGGATTTTTTGATACTCTGGATCACTGACTCATGTTTTCCTCTGTCAATAGGTTTATCTTCTGGAGTATTCTCTCAGAGCACCCAGGCCCTGTGCATATGGGCTATAAAAGGCCCACCATCAGTAACTATTTCTAATATACCATCAGTATCTATTTCTAATATACAACATGCTTGTACTGCCTTTTTTCATCCATACTTCTTTTACGGCTTACCTCGGCCACGCCGCTGAGGCCCGTATCAGGTTCTGAGGCTCGGACCTGCAGGGTGTGAAGGTTGTGGCCGCTCTCAAAGTCCACAGACCTGGTGAGGCTGAGACCGCCACTCTCCTGGTTGATGCTGAAGAGATTACCGGGATTCACCAACAGCATGTAAGACAGACTCTTCTTTTGGAAAGAAACAGCCTGAACCACAGCCACACTGTCAGAAGGAAAGAAAGAAAGGCAAAATTTAGAAGGGTAAATGTAAATAAATACGGTGTCAACAGTGGTGTGTGAGAACATTATTGGAAAAAATCCATTAAGAATTTGTCACATTCACTGTTACACTAACGATTAGTAAAATTACATTTTGATATGTTGACTCACTTATTCTAGTCCTGTTATGTATGTTGTTTCTGCTCTTCTGGTCTTATTTCAGTATAAATCAAATGTGAGGCGCTTTGAATTCTCCTTTTTTTAAAAATAGATTTGCTCTATATATATAACAGCGGCTTGTTTTGCCTTAAGTGTAAACATGACCACAAGTCATAAGAAAGCTGTTCTTCGTTTCCGCATCCGAACAGACTTATAAAGTGAAGAGGAGCGGTGCCGGCTGAACTACAGTGCAGCATTTAATGTCTGCAGCCATAATGGATTATTCTGAGCTCAGAGACAAGCACAACCTGGTTAATCAATTTGATTAAAACACACTCTCACACAACAACACAAACACACGGGAAGACATATGTGAGGGCATGAGAACACATAAAAGGGGCATAATAGAGGCAGAGATACACAAAAAAATACATACTGAGATACACCCACACACTGCTCCGAGGGTGGCATGGATACTTGGATATTAATACAATGTGCTTTGCGCCAGCAGCCCTGAGGGATTTAAACACACTCACACACACACTCCCCTTCATGTTTATCCAGACCTCACTTTTAATAAATATTTGAATTTGCCACACTTTCAAATTCTCAGCCCCGGGCCACACTCACACATCTGGGTCCTCTTCATCCATCCCACCCCCTTCCTTCTCTTCTTCATCCCTCTTTCTTCTCTTCTTTTTTTTCTTACCCTCTGCCATCATCCTTCTACCTCTCCCTTTTCCTTCCTCTTCATCTTTTCTTTTGTCTTGCTCCACAGGGTTCATCTTTTCATGCATCACATGACATGCAAAGCAACAGAAACATGCTCACAGACACATACACACGGAGGGGCATGCAAATGCCATCTCCACTCTCAGTCTTGAAGGCAATGAAATGTAAGTGATGTTTAAGTAAATTTAGAGGACAATACAGAAACTTCAGTTATTAAACCATTCACAGACATATACAGCTACGAGAGCTACAGTCGTCCATTTAAATCTATAATGCAATGGAGATCTCACTGGAACTAACTTGAATATATTTAATTAAATTTAAAATCATGCTATCACTGAGTGTCTCAATTTGTGAAATTGGAAAAAAAAAGAAAGAATGACTTCATATGAGGCAGATGGGACATCAGTGGGACTCGGAGAGCAGATATCTTAATGTAGCTAAAGTTAAAAAGTGGCCTAAGTTACAGACAAAAGGCATTCAGACTGCGGAGGACTCACGTGTGACCAACAGGTGTGTTCTCTGGCACATTCAGGCTGTAGGTGGAGTTGGTAAACTGGGGCGGCCTGTACCCAGCCAGGATGGCGACGGTGGCTGGTGGGCCTTTGCGGCCTCCGCCGTCCACCGCCTGCACCCGCAGCAGGTACTCCTTGCTGGGGGTCAGGGGTCGTCCTGTGGTCCTGATCACACCAGAGCGACGGTCCACCTCGAAGCAGTCCTCACCTCCTGTACAGGCAAAAGGAAGGGAAAATTAGGGAGGGCAATGGTCTTAAACACTACTTTTAACACCCAAATAACATTTCCTATGAGAAGTTTACTTTCACAGATGAGTTTATGACCATTTGAGTACATTTTCTCTATGAAGGCACAAAAAAAATTAAATGCAGAAAGAGCTTTGACCATGACCGAATATCTATCCCACTTCTTCCATTTCGGGGTCGTGGTTGGCTTGGGCCTATTCTCATTGTAATTGGGTGATAGACAAAGTACCAGAAATATTCACGGAAAGCAAAATAAAAATGTACAACTGAGTTGCATCTGAAAGTTGTTGAGACTCAATTTACATTTTTTAAGCACACTTTTCCTAACATAACATAAACAAAATAGTATTATCATAAATGTCTTGATTTTCTAGTTATATGAAGCAAATTGAGTTTTTTTTTTTTTTAATTGGCCATGCAAACACATCAGTCAGTCTTTCAGCTTGTCAATTTGTATATGAATAAATGGATAGAGGCCCAGCTGCCCAATTATGAAAAGCCAATTGATGCAAATTGATGCTGGGGGTGCGTGCTTATTTCCGAGCATTTGTTTGATAGCTGTTTAACACCGTCTGAAGACTCAAACATGACAAAGTAACAGAGTGCTTATTTTAAACCGCGTTCCCCCAGGTCTGAAAAGTAAAAAGAGGGAGGAGGCAGAAAGATAGTTTCCTAAGGAAAAGAAGGGGAACAGAAGCGATGGAAAGATGGAAGTGATTTAACAGAAAGAGAGAGGCAGAAAAGAATCAATGTATGATGGAGGGCAAAATAAAAACAACTGATGTGGAAAGGAGCATGGAGAAGAAAAGATGAAAAGAGGTTGAGAGAATTATTGTGGAAACAATGAAGAAAAGGGGAAAATGCAGGAGTAGATTTTAGGCTCTAAAGGTGATAGAGATAGGTAATACATTTAACCTTTTGATTGTCCGCTCCTGATTAGTCTGTCTTTAGAAGAATGTCCATTTTAGATTCTTTAAAAGTGTTTATTTGCCTCTATGGGTAGGATTCCACTGTTTAAAAACTGTGCTCGTGAGCCTCACTTTAGGTGGCTGCAAAAGACAACTTGGAAAAAAAGACAAGCTCGTCTTTTTAACTAAGGCTTGGGACAAACATGTAACACTTGGGCTTTTGGAAAAGCAACTGTTTGTGATGTTATGAAAAGTCTGTGCAGCCCATGGTTTATCTGGGCCAGTTTAATTTGGGAAAAAATTGTGCCTAACTACAGATAGAGGAATTGTGAGCTCTTCATTTCCACATGGGATTAATTTATTTTTTAAATTCTTCAACTTTGGGGCTTTATAGAAGGATAGCACATTGCCTGTTGCCTATCTTTGATAGATTTGACAAAATTCTTAATATGAAATGTTCAAAATCACATTAATGCCAAAGGCTTTACACAAACTCATAGATTCTGTCAGAACCTATTTCAATATTGGATGATGCTTAGAACAAATTATGGATTATTTGCCAGCACACCTGTAGGGGAGTCAGAAAATTTTAATATGAGAACATTAGAAATGAGCTCTTAAATATATAAATCCAATTCCTTATCCCTCCTTCCCCTCACAATCTGTAAAAAAAAAAAGCAATAATTAGAAAAAAAATCCACAGCCACTGGCACCCACACGCCTACCTCGCACCTCTCCCACTCGTTGCGTCTCCAGAGAGACTTTGCTATTATTCCCAAATCTGGGAGCTTCCTTGGCCCTGGGGAGTGATTAACAGTGAGGCTCTATGGCATCGCTGTGCGTTTTTTCTCTCTTTCTCCTGCTCGGCAGTAATTGAAATTCAACAAGTCAAATTTTATTTATAAATCGTCCCTTTAAGCAAGACAGGTTTGTCACAGAGCAACAGCGGACCTAATTACAGATAAAGGCGAGAGATAAAGGCAGGAGTAAACATACAAATAGTTTTAAAAGTAACTGGGGTGGGGAAGCAGCGGAGGATTGATCTGGATTTTCTCACTAAAAGTGTTTGACAGAAGGTTAACTATGAAATCTGAATCTGACTTGTCTTAAATCTCAAGTTAAACTTTGAACACTTCAGAGCTAGATTGTATGCAAACATCAAGTGAGCACACACATTTGTAGCTGTGTACCTTTTTAAAGATGAATGAGGATTACAGATATTTATATATAACTGTAGCTTCACATGCCAGGTCATATGAATAATTCTTTTGGACAAATAAACAATAAAGCATTAGACACTCACCATCCAGTAGGAGGAACTGTGCCTGCCCTAGTGTCCCATCTCGTTGCCGTGCCGACAGTTGGTAGACGATGGAGCCGGGAGTCACGTCAGGACCGATGGCGCCCAGGTAAGGTGAAGGAAACATTGCCCACTGTAGGTCAGCCTGACTGGGCATGCTCAGAGTCAGCCTGCACAGGTACCACTCATCACCTGCAGAGAGGAGGAAAAGAAAATGTTGACATTATCGATTACACTGGAAAAAGGCGTGGTTGCAAATTGGCATTTTATCTCTCATATGTCAGCGTTGTTATCATTTCTACAGCCTTCACTTGAATGTGCAGACTGAGGCAATGCATAAAATCCACCGTGCCCCTCCGCATGCCCTCTGGTTGCTCCTACATGGATATAACCCGTCATCACATGTGTTTAGAATGAGGCGTAATACCTCACATGGTCATGTTTGACTAGACTGACACTTAAACTGGTATTTTCAAAGATAATAAAAATATCTTCTACAGTGGCGTTGAATAAAAAAATAAAAAAAAAGATAAAATGATTGAGTTTCTCGCATGACTGAAAATCATACTGATGGCTCACACCAAGAAGATATTACTGAACATTGGATAACTGTCACAATCTGTTTAGGTACTGTGTGCAAATGTTGTACCGACTGCTCAGTTTTTGTCTGTTTCCTTTAAAGAGGGAAAAGAGCATTGCAATATTTCTGTTCCTTTATGAATATCACATTGAGAAATATCCACCTGTAGCTCAGGTTTTTGGGTGTCCTCCTGCTTTTTAGTTCTTGGGACTATATCTATGCCTTATGTATTAAACTACCAGCAGGAAAAAGCACGCCATGACATTTAATAATTTGTATGTCAAGAGCAGCTGTTATCTCCAAAATAGGAAAACCGGGACTGAACAAGATACTAAACCCACTGTCAAAGATCTTTATTGAGCTGCACAGTTGAAAAGAAGGGGTTTATATACTCATCATTCTTATGAGTTAATAGCAATAAGTTTTAAAACGACATTTTGAGCCCAATCACATGCTTGTGTTCATTCTAATTCATATCAGTGCTACTTTATAAACTCTACAAACCGCTTCCATTGTTGTCTGAGCTTTGTAGAGGTGAGGCTTGTTAGCGGAGCTAGTTCACCGTGTTCAGACAGCAGCGTAAAAAAGGAGCAGCCAAAGGGGACACGGTGACATTTCTTTACATCTGTCATGTTTTCTTGTGTTCCCTCTACATCTTTCTCCACAATAGTGAAGGAGCAATGTGGTGGTGGGGAGAAAAACAAAGCTGTACCTCCAAAGGAAACGGTAAAACTTTCGAAAAAAAAAAAAAAAAAGAGATGGCACGAATACAGCAGGGTCTCGCATTTGCCCAGTCAAAAATATACATGCTTGTATGTACAACTCTACCCTTTGTCTTCGTGTTGTTTCATGTTTCGCTTCTGAGGAGGGATTTGTTCAATTTGGAGGTGCCTTAGTGCTTGCTGTTGTTTGGTTTCTGTGTCGTTTCACAGCAGCGGAGGAGACAACAGCCCAAACAAGAGAGGAAACTTGACTTCAGAGAGACCAAAGAAGAAGAGAGGGATGGGGGTGTGACAGGAGAGGAGGAGGTGACAAAACAACAGCATCTATCCCTGTTTCAGTCTTTATATATCACCTCTGAAGGTCTGTCAACAAACTGAGAGCAGATGAGGCACGAAAGGAGAGAAGAAGAGGAAAAACAGGTCCCTCTTCTTATCAGTGTAGACAGCATTAGGGAATTAACAACGATTTAGAAGAAAGCAAAGGGGGAGGCAGGAGACATGGAATATGAGAAGAGCAGAAAAGGTACTCAGTAAGAAACACCTAAGTAAAGCAAAAACAAAATGAGGGCAGTGACAGTAGGAGAAACACTGGCTCACCAACTAATTGAAGGCGAGGAAAATTGAAACTTAAGGTCTGTGGGATGGAGGATGAAGACAAGAAACAAAAAGAAGAAAGAGTAGAACTTAATGAAAGAGAAGGAACTGGATCAAACAAACAAACCTGTTTTTCTACATCTTTCAGATCCTTCTTCCCCGTATTAAAACATTTCAACTGGAGACCCATAGATAAACATCAGACATAAATTAATCTGTCGTATTTTAAGGGATCCAATTCAGACCAAGGACAAATAATCTGCTCAAAACATGGTTATATGTCCTCCTTTTTGTTAGTATTGTGGAACCTTAAGTTACAAAAGTCCACACAAGCCCACAAACTTTTTTTAAATTAGCTGCACACAATCTGATTTGAAATCATTTTTTTATGTTTGTTTATGTCTTATATCATGAATCGTATATCTCCCATGTTCTATTTCTGAGCTATCCATCTTAATAAGAAAATAAAAGTATATACTGTGCTGGGGAAATATCTGCAGTGAGTCAACACCTATAAATAAAAGAGTAAAAAGAAAAAAAAAATGATAACAATGAGGTGATAACGAGGAAGAAGCCTTCCAAATTCTCCTGTCTTCTTCTGCATCACTGGCCTTCAGTCAACCCATAAAATTTAGAATAATCACATCTATTTCTGTCTGTTGTTTTTCACGCACAGCTCACAACCCAGTGCATGTAAGTGAAATGAAATCGGCCCCATTATCGTGATAAAAATCAACCGTTGCGATGCAGGGTCAGAGGTCAGCACCATGTGTCAGCCTGGACACAAGCTAGAAAAACACTGCCGCTCTCTAGAAACCCACATCCATGAGGGGGGGGGGGTCTCTCAGTTATTCAAAATTCCTCCTTCATACCTTGAGGCAGATGACAGGTCGCTGACACCAGAATAATGATTTCTAAAGACTCGTTAGAACAGCAGATGGAGTGTTTCCTGGACAACTGCATCGCAGAGTGATGCCATTGTGTATCAACACAGTGTTTCAGAGCTTCCTCAGAGCAAATAAAACTTTGCTTATTTTCTTAAAGGGGCTAAGACAATCGACAGAGACAAGCCGAGGAACACAAAAAGATCTGAAAAATGCTAAAATGAAATAGAAAACAAAACTTCAACAAAGTTTGGAGAAGAAAACGGCAACAACTGCGTTGGACATTTAAAAAAAAAGAAAATCGAAGAGAACTCTACATGGAGAATTATTTTTATTTCTGGGTAACTGGGATTTTAGCAACTGGGAAAGTGCTTGTGTGTCACAAGTTTATGGTTTGATAGCTCTGAATGGACTGTGCTAGTGAGTCACATTTTTCACCCTGGCCAGGTCAGACGTTGTTCAGGTTCCCTCTGTTGTGCATTATGCCTTTAGTTCTGATGTGAATGAAGCCTGTTTAAAGGAGAAATTGCTGTGGCACTTACTTTATTTTCCCTTTTTTCATTTACTCGTCGTTATCTTACCATAGAAATTGCTGCTTTTAAACCAAAAATTTGAAGTCAAACAACAACACAAGTTTGAAATGTTTCTCGATTTCATTTCAAAGCCTAACCAGATGCCTTTCCTTACCTAAACTGTCTCATTGATAACTAACAACCGACCAGCGAATGAAAAGAGTGTCATAAACTGACAGAAAAAAAATTACATAGGAAACCAAAATTAGAGGACAAGAGCAATATAAATTAAAAAAGAAGTTGACTTGTCTAAAATTCAGGTTTGATTTCTGGCCACTTTCCACAACAAACGCAACCTCTATAATCTTTAAAAAAAAGATATACTGTAGTTATTACAGTGAAATATTTTCTGTATTCTGAGACATTACAAGCTTTACAGAATGTCACTCAAATTAATTACTTTTTTTTCCCTATCTCCCTATTACTGCAGGTTTTTTAATGACAACTGACCTCTGAATCTTGTTTGTGTCAAAGTTTCTTGCACAATTCATCTGAACAACAGAGTTCAGCCAAAATGATGTGCGGCACTCCTTTATATTCTCTCGCTCAGCCTTCAGAACACAGGAAATGTGCTTCACGGCCTGAATGGTGCGCTGATCCCCGATACGAACCGCCGGGCTCGAGCCAGAGCTCGATGAGCACATGCATGCATGCATACAAAAATCCAAAGACTCAGGGCTGCAGACAGCCTGGAGCAAAGAGAAAAGTAGCGGATGAAGAAGAACGTTTGGGAAGTTGAGTGGTGAGGAGTCATTTCCACACTTGATGGATGTATTTGACCTCTCAGGCATGGCTTCATTTGTCTGGGTTTCTTCCACATCTCAGTCATGAAATGGTTGCAAAATGATGTCATCTATGAGAGTTTTGTCACTTTTAAGTTAACTGTATAATTTCTATTTGCTGAAGTGAGTCTGAAAAACATCTCCAGGCAAGTAAAGACGTATCCTCTTTTCTGGACTGTCAAGCACAGAAAAAAAAAAGTGCCTGAAAATGAGGTTCAATTTGTTCTGCTCGGGTTTTCCTCCACGCCTTCCTTCATCCCTCAGCTTCTGCCCATATCCTCTTGTGTTTTGGGGTATGTTCTTCTCATTGGTTAGATTAAATTTTCACTGGCACTGAACCACACTCCAGTTTTTGTCTTTTATTTTATGTTGAATGAGTTGCTTTACAGAGCACTGAATCTCTTAAACTGTATGTCTCATGTTGGGTCGATGAACAGCCGAGTAAAGAAATGCTGGAAAGTGTCATTGATCTTACCTGGAAAAAGAAAGAAAGCTACAGAAGCTAAAGGAGAAAATCCTCTGTAAACAAGCCAACTGTCTAGATCTGTGAAGAGGATGCATTTATAAAATCAATTGACATTTTTGTATCTCTTTCACAGCAGCAGGTTGAAACGCTTTCTTGCTCAAACCGATGGATGAAAATTGTGGAAACAGCCCACGCAATCGCTCAGAAGCTCCAGCAGCTGTTAGCTAATGGCAGCACCGTTGAACTGATCGGGTCTTACAGGTTATGACTGAAGAAGATTCAATATATATGTGTGTACGAGATAAAGGTGCACGTTTGCATTGCTCAAGTGCTTCTGTGTGGTACGTTCTGCAGAAACACTGCTATACAACATTTGAGGAGAAAAGTTGGTAACTCTCCACCAAGAAAACGAAATAAAAAAATGTAATTCCAAGTGTCACACTTAAATTTAAGTTTCTTAAATTCCTATGGCCCACGGCCTTGACTGAAAATACTTTGCAAGTCTAGGTTGACAAATCAGAGAGGACTGGTGTAAAAGACTGTTACATGTGGAGAACAAATACAAATAGACTCTGTATATTAGTATAAAGATACTGTGCTGGCCTTGTCATTGCAACTTTAAATAGAAAATAAGATGTGAAACTCATTCTCTGTATGTAATTGTACTCATTGACATGCATTTTTTAAATCATGCAATATTTGACAGAAACTAACAATACATTTTATCAGCATAGCCACAAATTGAAATGCTGCTATTAACAGTAAGAAAAACTTAATCAAACAGTGATTATGAAAGACGGTGTGACCAAAGTGGAAAATACACCTTAAGTCTTGTCTAACTTTGGTATAAAGGCCTCAATCTTTGGCATAGAAGATGTCCCAGCTGGAGAGGAAAAAGGCATAAAAACACAGCAAAGATGGTGTTCTGTGAAAGAAATGCACATTTGTTAAATATATGTTTTTGTCATTTTCTCTGGTTTGTCCTCTTACTGTCATCTCTACTGTGCCTCTCATGCGCTCTACATTTTGGTCCCAGATGAACTGCTGTCACATTGTTTACTCAACCTTTGTGTTTGCCACAATGCATTCCTCCTCCATGCATGTCTCGAAAGAGTTTTTTTCCCCCTCTTTTTTGGAGAAACGCCCTGATGTACAAACATTGGTACAATAAGTGCTGGCAGAGATTTGAGCTTTTTGTCTCTGTGCTGTTTGTGCCAGTTGATTGTCCCTTTGCTTATCTGCTGAATCGGTTTGTCTGAGGCGATGGCCCAATTTCCTGGCTGGGATCAATAAAGTGGTGCGAAGCGCTCAACAGTTTAAAAGCCCACACAATTTGACGTGATAAACAGAGAACGCTGTTCTGTCGTTAACCATTTGAACAGGAAGTGCAGAGGATGACACATCCCTCACACAAGCGGATAAACACTCCCAGTGAAGTGTGGCTAAGTCCATCTTAAGCTGCCACTTACTCATTTGAATCTCAATGCGGAGCGTGTTGTGTGTTGTTATGCAAAATGAGACTAAAAAGAGAAAGGGAATTGTGCTTTGTTTACTCCAAACTCCATTCGGCTGTCTTTTAATTTAAATTCACTTATTTATTTAGGGAGGGGATTGGTTTGTTTGACACACAGTGTATCAGGATGAGAGCGGGAGGCAACAGAATTGATAGGACAGAGACACAATGAGAAGAGCTATTTTCCGACTTTCTCCTCTGAGTATCCTACTTGAATGGCAGCTGATGTATTTAGCGTGAAGCGGAGCTGTGGCAGTCAACCAACGCGGCTTCAGAAATAGCAAACTGCTCCTGCTGCCGGTGCTCACAGGAGCCTCAATTAAGGAAGGTATGGAAAACAAAATGTGGAGAGGGGGATTAAATTAAAGTGCGGTTGTGCCCACAGGCTGTCACGCAGCTGATGATAGGTGATTAAAGTGGAAAACAAGTTCATATGTGAAGTGCCTTTAACAAACCTTTTTTTTTTTTTGCGCAACCTGCTGTACGGAGCAGCAGGAGAGATAAACGAGAGATGAAAACAGACAAGGGATATTAAAGATGAGAGGAAAAGTGCAACAAGCTGTCAAGCATGCAAAAGAGAGAACCGGCACAGACCGAGAAAAAGCGGCACAATGATTCCAATATAACCTTTTAACTGTGTTTCTTTGAGCGGTTTCAAAGGAAAACTGAAGGAATGAGTAAATAAATTTGCTGCAAATCACCATAAGAACTGTATGCTGTAAAAAACCATACCACCAGGGGCTAAGTGCTCCGCTGTCAAATCAGCTGACAGAAAGTTTCTGGGGTTTGTTAAACAAACTGAGGAGAATAGGTAGATTTAAGCCAAAGTTTGGACTGAAGTTCATGCACAGTTGGTTAAAGTAGCAATCTTTTTCAAATCAGGTCTTATTCAGCTTATTTGCCAGTACTCCTTATCAATGGATGCTCAATCTCGTTTATTTGCTTGCTGTTTCTTTTAATTCTTTAAATTGTCTGCTCAATCTCTATACAGCTCTAAATTAAAGACGTTTCATTTAGCAGTTTCGTTTGTAATTCAACTAAAAGTCTTAATTCACTTGACACCCCACTACCAATTTGTCAACAGCTGCATTGAAAGCGCCGCTTTTAAGCTGCTTGGATTATTGTCTTTTTCATTGTGTTTACGTCGAAATTTGTTGTATGCGGTGCTGAAGAACAGCTCCACGAAAATACCATAACAAAAGATGGTTATTTCTGCCGTTTTAGCTCAGAGACGCTTTAAAAAAGATACCGGCAACACAGAATGAAAGATGTATCACCCCTTGACAGAGTGCCATGGTGACAGAAGATCACTGGATCCCTTTTAACCCTGATGTTTGTGTGTGCATCAGGTGAGCCGAGACACACAAACAGACACAGCTGTGTTGGCGCTGAAGAAAGATTAGAGAAAGCTGAGTTACTCTGCACGACACACGCACACACACACACACACACACACACACACACACGCAGACAAACATATGCAAGTCTCTATCTTTATGAGGAACCTCTCTGACATAACCATCATCTCTACAGGTCTTCTCTGAGCCCCCGGCACATGTATTACTCATGTTGAGGGTACATAAAAGTCGACACACATACAGAGGAACTTGACTGTGTGTGTGTGTGCATTTGCATATGTGTGTGTTGGCGGGGGGTGGGGGGCGCGGTGATGGATCTCTGTGGTGACTTGCAGGCTGCAGGTGTTCATGTGGGACCGGTTGCCGGGACAACATGATTAGTCTCTGCGACATGTGAAAGCACTCTGGCTTTGTGTCACCGTGTGTGTGAGTGCGAATGCTAGACACCGAATGCGTGTAAGATATTTGGAGTGAACTTTAAGTTGCTTTAGTTTCTGCTTTAACCCCCCCCCCCCTTTCTTGTTTTATTTCGGAAATTGGGCAGGAGTACCTGCGAATGACATTTGACTATACAAATAATCTCATTTTATATTTCACTGGCAAACAATGTGAAGTGTGATGCTATCATTGGGGCAGATTTTTTTTCTGTTGAATATTGTTTGGAAATATATGTACTGTTAATTGTTGGGGGAAAATCATTTTAAAAAGATAAATGCACCTACATATATGCACCATACACACCATCCTGGAGTAAAGATAATGATTCTATATTTTCCAAATTCGGTGGCGTATACCTGAGTCCTGTCTCAAGGGGTAAATAATAATTGAACCAAGAAACAGGGCAATGTGTACCTTTTGCAGAGTATGTCTCAAAATTGGTGACAGTAGCAATATAGACATGGTGCCAACATGGTAGATCAAATTTGAACTAACATGTATTCAAAAGAGACCAACGCTACTAGGCATGCAGGACAAAGAAACAACGGACAAAGAAATTAAGACTAACTATCAATGATGCAGAAAGTGTTCAAAGGTGTTTCATATCAAACATGATCCTTTAGTGAATGGATACAGGGTTCTCACACAGGAAATCTTGTTTTTAAGTAGTACATATTTTTAGCTTATAGTTGTGATAAAATACGTTTTTCATATTCACTCTTCTAAGATCTTATTTATTTGGAATGATCAAAATTAAGTATCTTTTATGCCTAGTAAAAAACCCCACAAAACTCCAAATAGGTATACAATTTGTAGCCTATATCTAGCAGAGAATTTAGGTATATATGTGATGAGAGAGTTAAAAATGTTATTCTTTAAGATTAAGCAAGATACTTGCAACTGATGACCCTTCAGTTCAGATGCTTTTTTTGGCAGTCAAGTCCAAGCAAAAGTGAAAACACTGAACAAACCCCTTCTCTGTTTGTGAACCTAGCTCTCCATCTGGTCCCTGGAAGCCAGCGGACAGAGGCCTGCTGCATCCTAATTAACCACCTTATAGACTGGCCTACTTTACCTCAGCACACACACACACACAAACACGAACACACGAAAAGCCAAAGTCCTGCAGGCACTCAGTTAATTAAGCCCCATTTTTCACTTCTGATGAAGACGGAGGGATAAAAGTGGAAGGACGGTTGAAGGAAGAGAGAAGGCAGTGAGTAATTCTAGAGCTGAGAAAACAAGGCACATAGTGATAAAGATTATAAATGACAAGAAGATTATAAATCAGCGTATGCATATGTCTATTTAGACAGAATGTCAAAGGCAACCCTATTCCAGTTTAAGTAGCACTCATCTCACAATGCAGAAAAATAAAAATAAGGCAAATTAGAAAGAAAAAAAAAAATATATATATATATATATTAAACATTTCCAATAGCTTGCTTGTTGAATTCACCTGGTATCGCTATGCAGATCATTAATGCAAACCAAAAAATTCTGAATAAATTGTATTTCTTATCTGCACAAAACACTGCATAACACAGATTTGAACATTTTGATATGTGTGCGTGGCTATGTTTTGCGCCCTGTCCTCTTCCTGACCACTAAAGTCATCTGCCATTAAGTCCTGGTGGAGACGGGCTGACAGGAGTGTGCAGGAGGAGCGGGGAGCTACATGAAAACTCAATTAGGGTTTGATTCTGCGGTGAGAGGGGAAAAGGTGGAGGGAGGAGAGTGTAAAAGATAGAAAAATTGGATGGAAAAATAAAAAAGAACACAGGGAAAGTATCTGTAACGAATGAAAGAAATAACAGAAACAGAACTACGATGTACCAGCCTAAGACATGCACCATGTATGTTGATCCAGGTTATGAGTCCGTCACTCTGACTCAGGATGAGGCAGATGGTGCTGACGTGACCAGGCACACAGAGTGGTCAAACAAGGTATATCCAAGTAGGTCCGATTCTATATGACTAACAACAAAAAACAACTTCTGAATGTAAATCTGCACATGTTTGGGAATAAAAATACACATAAAAAATGAAAAAACTTTGTGGATAGTGTTGCCTAAACTCTTGAGACAGCTGCTAAATTATTCATTCAAGGCTTTAACTACTTACCTTTAAAGTTAATTCAGGTTAGTTTAATAATGCAAAGGATGAATTAATTGATTGAGATTTGAAAATAAATATGGCCTTAAGCGTCTACTTCCACGATAATGAGTTGACCCTTTTCAAAAATAACTGAGCTTCATAGAGATATAAAGGCATTTTGAATAATAAAATATTAAATGAAAATGGTATCAATTAATTACAAAACACGTGTTAAATTAATCCCCACATGATGTTTCAGTGCCTTAAATAACGCAGTGCTGGGAGAATGTTTTAAAAGTTAAATCTAGCTGCTGTAAAGACACAAACTAGAGGTTTGAAGATCAAAAGCGGGATCAGTGGAGACTTTAGAGTGACATTAATTAAATATGGCCGCTGTGTCCACAGAGCAAACTGATGACATCATTGCATCAGCCGTTATCATGCAGTTCCCAGTGAGCTGAAACTGAACCTAAGCGCAACTTCACTCGAGTTGATAGTGAGGATCCGTGTTTCCCACGGAGGGGAATTCACAACCCGGGGGGGTTAGGACCCATTTCAGTGCTCAGGAGCCTCAATGGCCCCCGAGTCCAATCGATACAGCCAAACAGTGGATCCACAGGCTTGATTTGTATTGACATGGTTGCAGAGAGGATCGATGACACAGGAGGGGAAACAGAAGGATAAAGAAAAAAAGAAGGGATGAAATAAAAAACAGGGTAGAAAAAACAGCAACAATAGAGAAAAAAGGGAAAAAAGAAGAGTAAAACTCAGAGGAAAGGAAGAGGGGAAATCAAACAGAGTCAATTCAGCCAACAGTAAATCTGATATCTGCTCTTGATTGGCCAGATGGAAAAAAGCATCATCATGGGAAGTGGGGCATCTGGATGGGTCGAACAGGATTTGCCAATAAGTCATAGTGTTTGTTTTAATCTGCTTGGTGGTACAGACAGGTGGAGCCCAGATACAGTGCCTCACAAAAAAAAGAAAAAAAGATTTTCACCAATCAGATGAAGCTATTTGAAGTGTGTGTGTGTGTGAGCGAGACAGTGAGATTGGTTCTGCAAGAGTTACACCAGAAGATGAAAAGGCAACAAGAAAGGCGCCGAACATGAAAGGACAACTAAAAACTGCTGAAAGTAAAAGGGAAAAAAATCAAACATCGGCGAATGTAAACTTGATAAAATCAACCAGAAAAATTGAGTTAAAAAAAGCAGCTGGCGAGGAGAGAAAAAGATGACACAGGAGATAAAGTAGAAGAGGAAAGACAAATGAAAAGACAAAAAATTGGGGAAAAAGCATGGAACAGATCAGATAATGGAGACATAAAGATAAAAATAGACTAGTATGGAACAAACTACCTTGAAGACCAGGTGTAGAGTAGAAACCCTTTGGCCAAGACGCTAGATTTCATCAGGCTGAATCAGCCTCAACATGGCAGACTCAACGAGACTGAACTTGACCCCTGACTTGACACCTAACCCTTACCCTCAATTAGAATAGAAAGATGATCACAACAAGGGTGTCTTGACCCAAACAGGCCAATGGGAAAGGTTGTCATCTCCCAAGCGAACACAGGGCCATTAGCAACATCTGGAGTCTCAGTGAATGCAACTCCTTCTTTTTGGTGTGGAGTAAGCAAGTCACTTTATTGTTTTTTTTCTTTCAGCGACCATTCAAAATCAGTTCAAAAGATCATTTCCCCAGAAATCCACTTCATTTTCTTTACTTTGAGTTATGTGTCTATTTCTTCTGCCTTTGTCCAGAAGCACCCAGTCAAATGTTACCAAAGTCCTCATGAACTGTCGCCTAAAACTACATACAAACTTTAACTGTTTAAAGACCGCAGACCACCTTTTACGTTGGAGAGTCGTGTCCTCCTAAGAAGCTGCTGATTGTGCGTCCTAGCTGGTGCCGGTGCTGTTCCTTTGCCCGGTGCGGACTAGAAGGGCTCGCTAGTGTGCGAGATGGGATTCACACAAGACAAGGAAATAACATTGTTTGACTAGACATGGCAATCAAGACCACATTAAAAAGGCCCGGATCTAAACAGAAGACAGAAGAGGACATTTTGACTTTGTTCGCAAATTATTGCATCTGTTATAACTGCCCGCAAGCTTGATGATTTAAAGCAATGTTTAGTTTCCGATTATTTCAAGGCGGCAAGGTATCGTAAGCACTCTGGAGACGTGGGGTAGCAGATCGTGGAATATTTCTGACCCCTTTCTGCTACGTTCACCGGAGCTGCTCAGCATCTCTTCGTCACTCCGACTTAAGAGGAAGACTCCAGCGTGATGTGAGAAACAGCGACTGTCGACTGAATTATGAATATCTGAGGACTTTTTTTTTGTCAGCCATGAAAAAATAAAGCACTGAAAGTTTAATGCCGTACTTCATTGGTTATTGATGGAGGAACTCCATTGCTGACAACTGTGGGAGTGTGACGTGGGCATCTGCACAAATGTATATGTGGGCATTTCTCTGACCCTGAGTCAGCATGGTCATCACGAGAGAATAATGTTGCTCATGATTTGCAGAACTTACATGCATCTGGACACTCTTGGTCACAAAATGTGGACTTGTCCAAAAGCTGATTGCTGGTGTCCAAACTTTTGACTGATGGTGTATTTTTTCTCAGCTGGAGGGGGTCTGCTGGTGGGTGGGGTCTGTAAATAATGCCAGGTCACCTCGAGGGATTTGAAGGAGTGCAGCTGTGGTGCTACCGGCTGTGCACATGGGTAACGGTGTGTATTTCTGTGCGTTTCTACGAGCTTTTATGTGATCTGTGTGCCAGCGCAACTGTCGCTGTGACAAACCCTCAGCAGTTCCGATGAAGTGTGAGTGTGTGCGTCTGATGCCTGAGCTTTCAACCCATGATGGGATTTCCTGTGTGCGTGTGTTTGTGTAAATCTGTTATCTCTCACCATCATATGGAGTGACAGAGAAAAATCAACAAAGGCAGAAAGCCTAGGGATGAGTGTGTGTGTGTCTCTCCCTTTGTTTATTCTGATGTGTTCCACGCTTTGCAAAGGTTTTTACTTTTTTTGTGTGCTATGGTATGTGTTTATATACTGCGGAAGCTTTTTTTTAATATCATTTGATTCTTCTTAGTTTTGGAGTTTTTCACTTAATGTCATTTTAATATCTTCTGGAAGTGGAGCAATTGCTGACATTAAAACTAGTTTAATTTAACAAACAATAACTGCAGAGGATGCTGCTCAAGCTCCAGAACTATTGTGTCAAAGCGCTCTACTCACCAGGCAAAGAAATGCACATTGTGCCGTACTTGAATGAGCAGATTGAAGACATACTAGAAGAAGAGTTGAAAGTGGAGTGATCACTCCACAGCTGCCAATAGCTGGGGAGAACACCACCAAATGCAACAGCTACTGACCTACAGATGCAGCTACTGCTCACAATGACAAAAACAAAAATACCCTCAAGAAGATCCTAACCCATTGGGCTTTCAAAGAGGAATTGAATTAACTTTTGACAGGAGAAGCTCAACAAGATCCTCGAATCGCACCCGGTAACGGTCAAGTGCAAAGAGGAAGCAATAGAGATTCTATTATGCCCAGGAATGCCAATTCAGATAGAAACCATTGTGTTGCAGCGTGTTGTGTGCAATGCAACCAAAGACAATAACCAAAGAGAGGCTCTTATTCCAGGCAGACTACCTGAAAGACCACGGTCGCAGATTAGAACTGATCGATTTCAATTCAGTCATCCTTTGCTTTGTGGAGTATTAGTCGAAGTTCCCACAGATCAAGAGGCTGTTTCAAATACGATGAGTGTCATTCCATCAGTGAAGATCAGGTTTGCCAAACAATGACATTGTTAATTAATACAATACAGGATTTAGGAGTCTGAACCTGTGTCTCTGTGCTTTAAAAACATTAAAGATTAGTTCATGAGCAATACTAACAGAAAAGATGAAAACCTGAATTTAGTCCTTTTTAGCTGACATGGCAAAGACTGACTGAAAATCTTTCCCATTGGAACAAGTCCAAATAACATGATCGAAATGACTAGACATAAGCACTTGTTATCATCTAAAAATGATCTTGCATTCAATTAAATAATCAATTGACTCCTGTACATTATGAATAGCTCGAACTAACACGACTAAACTCCAGTTTCTCCTGTTATTTAATAGTTTCACAAATGGGCAGAGATCCAGAGGTTTAAGGATATTATCAACCAAATATCATTAAGGCATTCTGTGATGAACTCCAGGAAACTTGTGTTCGGTACAAAGAAACACAGGTACACACAGTGAGTACCCTTACTGACATGACACATCCCAGGCCCCTTTTCTAAACACCTAACTCTCAGAACAAGCAGCACAATCCCAACCCTGTTAAAATACAAAGTATTATCCTCACAAACAACTTCTTGAAAGTTGTAAAATGGAGGGCATCCAAAGTATCCTCACTCACGTGGTCTAAAGATGTGACTGGTCCTCACAAAAGCAGACATAGAATTACCACTGCTAGGCACGCACACACACTAACACACACACACGCACGCGCGCACACACACACACGCGCTTTCTTCCCTGCAGATCTGGTGACTCGGCCAGGCAATCAAAGGGCTTAGATTTGCTCCATTGTGTGGATAAACACTCGGCTTTTCAGACACCCTGGAACACACTCATCCAGCACAACAACACATCATAAAGCACACACACTCCACCAATTTGGGCCAATCTTCCAAAGCTGCTACTTTGGCTAATTCGCTTGGAGGAGGGCTGCTGAAACCCATGCAACCAAAGCACTTTGTTACGGTGGTTGTAGATGCCTGGCAGTGGGCCTCCTGAGCGCTCTGCAGCCCTCGGATCAATACAAATCCATTGCAGGCAACGGTGGAGTTCACTGCTAACCTCATTGTAGCACTGCAAAGCTGTTGTGAAGCTTACGCGAATGAGTAGAAATCTGTTGAAATCTGTTGAAACGCACTGCACAACGTGAGCCCGGAAAAACCACAGTAATTCGTACGAGGAGAATTATCGTATCTTACCTATGAAAATGACAAAAGCCACCTGTAATGTGGCGCTTCAGAGCAGATGACGAAAAACAGAGCGGAGACCTCACAGATGACATGAGTTTTCAGTTCATCCCTGAATCGAGTGACCTGGAACTCTTTGACTTTGTTTACGCTAGTGGTGACTCAAATATTTAACAACTTCAAACCCTCTTTTTTACTTTATCAACATAACCAAATGACAAAAAAAACAATAATGGGTAAATGGGTAAATGAATATATCTTCTGTTTGTAAACCGAATTATGACATTTACACACATTATTGTATGGAAATTAATGGGTATTTCTGGATTGCATTTAGTTAACATGGAACAACTGCCAGGGACTTAAAAGTGTGACTGACTTCAGCATCTGACATTAATAATATGTTAAACAGCAAAAAAATAACTGTTAACTCACAAATGAAAGTTTGATTATTACCATATTAAAATGGGGACATCAACAGCTGTACTTCCCGCAAAATTTGTGATATTTACTCGAAGGGTGATGCCTGCAAAACAAAGTTAAAGTTTTTTTTTCCTCCCAGCTGAGTTAAGAGAGACGGTGCAGGTCGGGTTAATTGTGTCGAAGTGTGCTGGTTAATGAGGCTCACAGAGCGGACGGCCTGTTTGACTAATGAGAGCATCTGTCGAGGCACGGCAGCCTGCAGCACACACACACACTCACACACACGTACACACACACACACACACACACATACAGAGTGCGGTCTGTATGTCCCATGAGGAAAAGAACTCTGCACTCACTTCACTCTCATCACAGCCCCTGTCATCTTCAGTCTGCCTCCCATCTCGTTTCTATGACAACACCCTTTTCCCTACAACAGATCCAGCAACCACAGCAACAACATCTTCATCATCACCTCCTTTCGAGACACTCGGCCGTCGTATTTCTGCGCGGGTCAAAGGTCAGTGAGTTGCCAGAGGGAGAATCTGAAGGTTAACAAGGTGCAAACTGGAGCGCCTTGAAAGGTCCTGAAGAGCTAACTGCTGCTCGCCACCTGAGCCTAACGCCCCCCCACTTCTCTAAAACAAGGATCAGAAAAATTCAAACAACCACTGATGAAAATTAAAATGGACTTTTGAGTTTTTTTGGACTTATTCTCATAAGTTAAAGAAAAGGATGACACTTTAAGTTATGTAATTATTATTGAATAATTCAAACCTGTAAAATGATGTTTGAGAAAAGCAACTGAGTTCAAATGTAGACTAGTGTAAAAACAAATGTAGTTTTAAGAACATGTAGAAAAAGCTCCATTCAAAGTACTTATTAACTTACATATTCATTAACAGTTCATCCTGTTTCCCTTAAGACATCCTTCTTTGGTCAGGCTTCTGTGACAAGTCTGCCTCCATCTTGGTTCAGAGGCTTTCATGCTGTGTTTTTTGGGGACATACTGAAGCATCTTTGCTCTTAAACTGAAATGAAAGGCTCAAAATGACCAAAGTTGGAGTTTTGAGTTCTTTCCACATGACAAATATGTTCTCATTATGTCTGACTTGATCTTTCTCTCTGCCCCTGTTAGACTGAACAGCAGAGTGAAGATGACTCACATCAAAGAGACGGTCAAGGAAATGTTAACGCCTGACTCATCTTCCTGATGGCATACATCGGGATTGTCTGGGTGTGCATTTTTAGGATGTCTCTGACTCTCTTGACCTGCTGTGAACAAAATAAAAGGTGAACGCTCAAATCGCAACCTTCCAGCAAAGTCCAGCGAGGAACATTCTGACCTTCATTGCAGTATAAACAGTCAATAAACAACAAACATCAAATATTCAGTGTAAAGAATGTCCTTCTCAAATAAAATCACTGTTATTTTGAAAATAACAAGAAGCATTCTAGAGAAAGATTAATTGTGTAAACTGGTTTAAAAAAAAGCTATTTCAGAGATATGAAACATGACCAAAAACGGACAAGCAAATTCAGAAAAGACGCAGATAAAACTTCTAAGCAAGCGTGAAAAAACAGAAATAAAAAACTAATGACAGAAGAGGCACAAAACATCAGAGAAAAAACACAAAGGGACTCAGCTCAACTGCAGCGGTGTAACGTGATTCAGCAGAGGAGCCTCAGGAGGCTGAGGAAAAATGTCAGGGCTGACTTCCTGACTCCGATGGAGATAAATTCCTACCCTGATACGACCATCTGTACACATCTTTTATTTCATCAGCGGATGCTGAGCAGCAGGTCGGACGGCATCGTTGCAACATGGAGCTGATGTTGCATTTAAAAAAAAAAAAGAACAAAGGGAGCAAAGAGGATGACAGGAAGCTGACAGTAGTTTTGTAAAGATGATGGAAAGGAGCAATCCATGTGTCTGAAAAAGTTTCAGCTCCGTCTCAAAGAAGCACAATAAACACGTGTGAACTTTTGGAACTTGCTCCAGAAGGATAATGATATCATACAGCTACCACACCAAAAAACAAAAGAAAACATACTAAAAAAAAAAAGACACATCCAGACTGGTCATGGTTAATTAGAAGATGAAGTGGCAAAAAGAAGAGCATGAAATGTGTGTGCAGTCGCACTAACAGACAGAGCACATAACAATGACAGACAGAAAAAGACAGAAAACCGCAGGGGAGGAGGACAAATGCTGAAAGACAGAAGCAGAGGGGGATCAGTCTTAGTGATAAAGATAACACCAAGATGTGACAAAGAGAGCCCAGAGGAAGAAACGGAGGGACTCAGATGACACACCAAGGATTGTTTGATGGAGCTCAGCTCAGCGGGGAGACGCTGCTCTCGACCATGATGAAGCCTGAAGGTCCTGAGGACTTTAGTCAAGTAAGGAAATCACCAAGGAAAGAGTCACGCCTCTCTGACTAAAGATTCTCCTTCCGGAGAGGCCCGGCTGAACGGTCAGCTTAGGAAACAGTCACCTGACTCAGATTCCATCAAAGAGCTGAAAAACAGGTGAAGAAATATTTCTGTAAAGTCTCTGAAGATGAATGTGTTGGATCTTGACACTAATACAGAGGGAGCAAAAAAATTGAGGAGACTAGAGATAATACAAAGACACGGAGAGAAGATGAAAGGAAAAACCTGACAGGAAGTAAACAGAGAAACGAATACAACAGACAAGACACAAAAAAAGGGAAGCCTAGAAGAAGAATTACAGAGGCAGGTAAAGATGAAAAAAAAGAGAGGCCCAAAGTTAGGAGGATCCAGAAGAGGAGATGAGAAGATAAGATGAGACAAGATAACATGTACAGAGTGGGAAGGGAAAGAAAATGAAAAGGGGGTAAACTGATAACAAGCAGAGAGGAAACAGGTAGAAAATAATACAAAAGAGGAAATACAAAAGAGAGGTCTGGAGGAAAATAAAGACTGTGATGCAAGATTAAGAAGGGAGAACACAGAATGAGACATAAGCTTAAAAAAGAGAAGAAAAACAGGGATCGGACGAGAAAGGGAGAAAACAATAACACTTATGAAAAACTGATGGCTAACAGAGGGAGGGATGAGAGAGTATGAGATGAGGCAAGAGGCCGGCAGAATGAGATCTAAAGTGGAGATAAGGATGCAGAAGAGAATTCAAGAAAAGGAGGAAAAGAGGAGCAAATGAAAGATTAAAAGGGAGGAGGAGATGATGACGGGGAAACAAGAAGAGGAGGAGGAGTAGAAAAAAGGAGAGGAAGAGGAGGATGTGAGGTGAAATGCTAAATGTTGAAAAACCTCCTTCGATCAGAGAAGAGAGGAGACCTGGCAGGCAAAGCGCGCACACATACACACACACACACACACACACACACACACACAGACACACACACACAGCCTGCGGCCTCTTCCTGTGTGTGTGTGTGTGTGTGTGATGCAAGCCTGCTGGGCTCTGCTGTAATCGAGGCCGGATGGACATTGGGGCTAAAAGTTGCAGCAACCCTGCAGGCTGTGATGTATAAAACACACACACACACACACACACATACACACACCCATGGGGAGAGACAGAGTTGTGTCTCTCGTCTTTGTTCTGCTTCATTATATTCTTGATCTTGATGTAACTTTCTTTCCACAGATCTTTCTTCATTCTCTCGCCATGTTTTCACTGCACTCTGGTCCCTCTCTCTTCCTCTTCATCTCTCCACTTACGCCTCTTCGTCATCCTTTGCCTCCAGGTCTTCCTCTTTGTCTATTCCAGAAGCCTCAGGTCATTCGATGGTCATGTTTCTCTGCATGTGGCGTCACAGAAAAATGTCCCTGCATGAGCTCAGACCTCCAAAACCGAGGTTGGTGGTTGGTAAAGCAGTTCCGGAATATTCTCCTCAACTTTCCCAAATTTGCATGACGAATATAGCGTGGCATCTCTCCTGATGTAAGAAAGCTGACACCAACATTTTATTTCCATTCTGTTGCTCGTAGGGATTATACTTCACAGGGCTTCTGCCATGGGCCACATTGAGTAGCAGAGTAAATAACTTATACGACCATTTTACCCCCACCCTACGGTTTTGATCAATATTTAACAAGGCAAAAGAAGCACCTGTTTCGTAAAACCTCCACGTTGAACTCAGGTGACAGAGGATGTTAGGATCCAGTTATAAAACTGATAGCTCAGCCTCCGACCCTGGAAAGTCTTTGGACATGACCTAATTGCGTGTAGCTCGGAATGGGAGGGGAGCTGCGTGCATAGCAGCTACAACCCCCTTAGCATCTCATTGTATATGTATGTGAGTAAAAAACACTGTTGGCACTTTGTCAAATAAGGCTAATATCAAAAAGCTTGATCCTAACTTTAAAATAGGCAGGTTTACTGTGATTGGTTGCACATGCAAACAATGACATCATGAAAGCCCCAGTGTCATTTATCCCAGTGTTCCAGGCACCCTGGGTTCCCTGCCTAAACAGTGGGTGTCCCTCTAAACTTAAACATACCTCCAGCTTAAGCATTTTTTGTTGATGTTGGTCATCACCACCTCCTTTATCAACAGCTCCCCTTTCCTCTGCCTTTTCCCCCGTTTTTGTTCATTCTTTCTCTTCAGCCACCACTTCTGTCAAGCCTCTTCATCACCTCTCATATTCTCATTTATTATTTGTTCAACCCGCTGCCCTTTTCCTCATTCTCTCCTTATATAATATTCATGGGGAAATGCTCATTTCTTGCTGATGTCAGATAGTAGAAGAT
This sequence comes from Menidia menidia, assembly GCA_907169785.1. Lineage (NCBI taxonomy): Eukaryota > Metazoa > Chordata > Actinopteri > Atheriniformes > Atherinopsidae > Menidia > Menidia menidia. Next base: position 3,528,241 of record CAJRST010038888.1, read on the forward strand.
GTAAAAATCATCCTCAAGATGTTTACTCCTTTCAGGAGAGGGAAAACAACTAAAACAGCAAAGATAATGGGAATCAAAGTGTCAGATTTTGAACAAAGTGAGGAGACAGTGGTTTGCAGAAATAAGAAAATAATAAAACTAAAAAAACGTCCCCAATTTGACAATCTTTTCAGCGAAAATTTCAGGGAAAAAAACTCCCAGCATCCTTTGTTTCTCATTAATTTGTTCTCCCATTTTTTCTCCCCCCTCTGCTAATTACGCCGCTGGAGCCTTTGATCTGTCCGTTAACCCTCCGTTAACGGAACAATTAGTCAGCAGTCATTCAGGTGAGGATTGATCCGAGCCACTCGGCGCCTACAAGGCTTTTAATGGATTTAATTAAACTGCCAGAGAAGAGTGCGCAAATATGTGCATGTGTGTTAGCACCCAAAGGGGGATCAGAATAAAGTGAAACAGGCCTGAACACAGGGTTGTCAGGGAAACGCAATTAAAATGTGACATACATGTGGCGCTTTGTTAAATCAGTGGGAAAGTGAACAATGCAGCAGGCACAGAATCTCCAAATGTGCGGAAACATAAAACAAGAAGCCCGGCAGAAAATTTGGGTTAAATTTCCCTGGTCGCTGCCAAAAAAAAAAGAAAAAAAAGAAAAAAACTTCTCAGAGGGATTAAACGTGTCTGAAATGAAAAAAAAAATGCAGTAAATAATGTTTGGACTGTAGTTATCAAAACCAGACATATGGATCGTATAAACTAGTTCATGTTTAAGGTCAACGAGATAGTCCTGTAAAGCCTTTGTGTTAACTAATCACTGTTGTATTCACAATAAATTTTGCTTAGTGCCACTTCAAAACAAAAAAGTCAGAGGAATCCTACAACTCCCTTAACAGCAAACATTGAATGACATTGGTTGAAACGTTAAATTGAATTATTTAAGATGAGGGACGGCCCAAGCCAACTGTTCTAAATTATAGGCTACAAGAGGGAGCTCACATCAAACATTCTTTGTCTTTGGTATCTGAAGCATGGTGACACCGACATGGCTTCTGGTGGCGAGCCAAAAGGCTTACTGAATAAATACCCTTGTATGATTCAGTACTGTTTCTAAGATATGCTGCAAATAAAAGTTGGGTCATGCCAAATGTCAGTAACACATTTGTGTAGTTTTATGTTCATTTGCGTGTTTGAAAATAAATTTGTTAGACTTTTTAGCAGAGAAATGTCACAGCTTACATGTTTAAAGGGTCAAAGAATGAATTAATAAAAAAATGGAAATGAGGAGTATGATCTGACACACACCAAAAAAACAACAACATTTTAGCTTGATTAAATATTAAGATTCAAGAAGCTTTGGCTGACAACAAACGGATGGGAACACAATTTAGATTTGAAATCTGTCACTTAACAATGAGGGAGAAAAAATTAAGTTGCAGACCATTAAAGGGAGAAATCTGTACTCCAAATTGTTACTTTGATTCCGATCAATGGTAATGGCATTAACTATACACCAAATTAAACTAATTCAAATAGAATAAGTAAAATTTAGCTTTTTTTCTCTGTACAATAAAGAAAAAGTTTGTATTTGGGTCGAAATCTGACATGGAGACAAGAAGGGCATGACAAACATGGTGCCTTTGCCCTCCGGCATGTCAATAAAGACACATTCACTTTCATACCTATCTCCATCAGAACAAGCCCCGCTTGCTGGGAGTCGTCACCCATGGGACCCCGGAGCCCCTCCCTTTTGTCACCCCTGTCATCCCCACCTCAAAGTCTCCGCCCTTCCATCAGATGTGATTGGCAGGCGAGGTTAAAGGACAGGACTGTTGAGAGGAAACAATGATGGAGACGGGGAGAGGGCACAGCAGGCCAACGAGAGAGAGCTGACACCCCAATACGGCCGTTGAATCTTAATCAGTGAGCGTCTCTGCGCTAACTAACTGATGGAATCAAAAAACGGGATCAGTATAACAAGAGGTCTGCTGTTTTTACTGCTTACAGACTAAGTAGCAAGAATGTAGGACATATCTCTTTTTTTGTTGTCCTACTTGGAATGTTTTTCCATAATGGAAACACACAAACTAATTGCCCGAGCATTTTCTCCTATTGCTGTTTATTTATTAAACTATGATACATTTATAATTAACATGAATATAATAATATGTGACTAGATCTATGACCACTCGTTATATAGCTCCCAGTAAGACTGACGTAGACTGCTGTGCATGGAGAGAAAAACACAAACGACATAAATAAGTCATATTTCAGCCGTCTTCCTGCTAACTGCTGCTGCTGCTGCTCACTTTTTATGACAGTTGAACCAGAAATAATCCTGCACGTATAATCCCGCTCACATGAGCGCAGACAGCATGCTTTTTCCTTGTTTATCTGCTGGACTGGACTAACAACAGATTTAACACCACCAGCCTGTTACGCTCACTGGCAGCGGACCCGTGCTCGTGTCCATCTGCTGTGAGACGGTGTCGGGTCACGGAAAAACCTCGCCTACAACACTGACACTGAATCGGTTCTCTCGGGGCGCCGCAGAGATGCTCACAGAGTCCCCGGCCAGATTACCAAACCGGGCATCTGGGTTGGATTTATCGGGCTCATCTGGTTAGAACATAATTAGGATAAAATTTTAATGGCGATCATTTATTTAATCTAAGTTATCGGCAAAAACATTGGGCTGTTAAAAGTGGAGATAATGGCTCCATTTTTCTCCAGAAGGCCCCAAAATGTATTGAAGGGAGACAAATTTACATTAGAATTTAAATTCTGTATGTTCTATATGTTCACAGACTGGTGTGGGCCAGTATATCCATCGCTCATTGTGATGGAGGAATGTTTTACATTTCAAATAAATGAAGTTAATCGACTAACATGTAAGGTCTTTTTTCAGGTGGTTTGGATCTGTCCTCTGATTTGCCATATGATCGTATCAGGAGTGATGAACAATGGCTCCAGTATCCACAGCCAGCCACCAACCCCGCACCCCGTCGACATGAACCCATCCTTTCTGTGTGTAGTAAACACGACCTCTTCACCTCTCTCCTTCTGTGTCTTTGCCCTTTCAAACATCATGGCGGTTCTCCAGGGTCCTCACCAGCCCCAAAAAGTTCCCGACCTTTCCTCTGAAGGGGCCAATTAAGCCGACAACGAAAGGCTAAAGAGTGGGACAATGAGTCTATTCAGCGGCTTGGACAGGCAACCTTCCACCCAGACTGTTGCCGCTTTTGTTTCAGAGAGGCCGGAGGTGTCTATCCACTGCCTGTGGGTGCGTTTGGGTGTTTTTTTTTGGGTGTTGTGGGTCCTCAAAAGAGAGAAGGAGCAGAGGCTTTGTGCTTGTTTGTGTGTTTGGAGGGTTTGATTGACAGCAATTATTGGGGAGTTCGCGGGAGGGCAGGAGCTTCTATGTGGGAGACCTTGCTTACACTCTCAAGAAATGCATACACAGAAAAATGCAAAAATAAATACACAGACCAATTCACATAGGAATGCAGGAAAACAAACAAATGCAGCAGGTGTGTTGCAAACAAACACGTCTTCTGCTCGTCTGTTTTCAGTTTTCAGCACATTTCTGTGAGGAAAATAAATCTGAAATACGGTGAGAAACTCAAGTGGAGTCTCACTCTCTTTTTTCTTTTTCTTTTTTTAAATTTAGCACCAAAACTAATTGAAGGCTCTGTAATTAGAGAGCTTCATTTGCACATGAAATGATGCAGTGCCTTCTGCCCACACTGACAAGGAGGAGACGTTTTTGTTTCTCAGGGCCGTGTTCACATTAGCAGCTTGATCCGTTAAAACGGGAGAGTGGGGGCGTAATAGTCAGTCCAATGGCTGAAGGTGAACAAAAACATGCAGTTAATTTATAAATAATGTCAAACGGTTACTAGTTCCAGCCTGTAAAATGTGTGGATTCACAGTTTTTATTCAAACTAATAAAGCAGTGGGCCGACCCAGTAAATGCCCTCAAAGAAGCACAAGAGTACAAAAACATGGTTTATCTGTCATAATAACAACATTGAAGGTCTGATTTCACTTCGACTTGCTAATATTACAAAACCTTACTCTTTTAAATGCAGAAGCATTGTCATCAGAAACAGAACTGCTAATAGAACCAGGTTACTCTGAGTTTTTTTACTCTGATTTTGAATAACCCTACTACAAGACGTAATACTAATACTAAAACTTTTCTGAGAGGGGTGTTTAGTTTAACCGATGTGCATATCCAATCAGCAGTCAGTCCACACGACTCCTCTCTCAGCAACCATCAGAGAATGACAGAGTGAGACATGAGTGTTGCTGGTAATTATGTCTATTAAACTGTGAAAATAAAAAAAATATTTGTGGTGCAGCTCATTTGACTATTTTCAGATAACATACAAATTAAAAGTCCAAAGTCTGATGACTTCTGGTATCCGATAAAGTTTCTGGTTAGAGTTGCAAAGGTATTCTGAACATTGTGGATCCCTAATGTGAATCTTCTCATATAGAGGTAAATATCTAGAAATTGGATAGAATTGGGTGAATCAGATAGAAAAAATGAATGAATCCACGGTAAAATATGTTCCCATAAAATTTGTTCCCATGTAGGTTTTTGTAATCGTTTCCCACTTAGATTCATATGAACCCAAATCGTTTACCTTTAACCTTTATCTGTAATCATTTGCATGTAAAAGCACAGTAAAAAAAACTGTAGCTGGAAAATATACAGGACAAGTCTCACGCTTGCCATCTCTGTGGACACACACCTCCCAGCTTCCCCTTTATGAGACTCATTAAGGCCATGAGGATGAGGACGGTGGGCATCGTGCCGCAGGAACATTTACGAGGACACAAACGTGTTTCGACGCGCTGACTAACTGAAACGTTTTGTGTAAGCATGGGTAAACAATAAAAGAAGGCGCTGTTTCCTAATCTTAACTCCAACAGTGGTTTCAGCACCCAGCTGTGTCCTTCCAAGAGGTAGAAAAGAAAGCAGAGAGAGGGATTCTGGTGAGAGGAACCATGGGAGGAGAGGACAGACAGAGAGAGAAGACAGAGGCAGGACTTATGGCCCTCTAATGAGGTGTGGAAATGTTATCAGTGACAGGACTAATTATTTTCTCTGCATAGTTAAGATGCAGCGCTAATCCTGTTAGGTGGGGGAGGGTGAAGGGCTGGAGTGAAAATGAGAGTGGAGAGTGAAGAACTGTAAGAGGAAAATGAAGTGAGATGGAGGGAGGATCAGGGGGACAAAAGAGTTATAGAGGGAGAATAAAGGGATGGATGAGAGAGAAAAGAGGATAAGAGCAAACAGTTGGGGAGAGAAAGATGAAGATGGAGAGAGTGCAGAAATGATGTGATGAAAAACTAAAAGCGATGATGTTTGTTTAAGAAAACTAAATGCGATTGGTTCTATAATCTGGTCTTGGTATATAAGAGTAGATGGATAGCTTTCAACAGGAAATATCCACTCCTAAAGAACTGAACCAAAAGTGGAGGAACATGTGAGGAAAATGTTGATGAAAGAAAGAGGAAAAAAAATTAAAGGACAGGCAGATGAAGCCACATTGAAGGATTGAAGAAGGTAAATGAAACAAAAAGGAGGAAACATATGAATGGGAGAAAGAGAAATTAAGAAACTAAAAAAAAGATGCGTTCGAGAGTGGATGAAATGAATAAATGGGGGTTTCCTTTATCTTTGCATTCACATGAAGAATGAAAGGAAGAGTTGAGATGGTAGGAAGATGAAACAGCGGGAGAAAATGGGGGTATGAGAAGATAAAATGAAGACAGAAAGAGATGAGAAAAAAGGAAACAGAAGGAGACCTAAGTGATGGAGACTGAAAAGAAAAATGTTAAGGTGGGCCAAGAAGGGATGAATTTAATAGAAGGAAGGACGATGAAATAGAGTAGAAAGTCTTCCTTTTATCGTTTTCTTTCCCCAATTATTAAAGCAGGAAGTCGTTATTGGAGTCAGGGAAACGTTTCCTGTTCCCCTAATTAGGGTCAAATCTGCATTTTTTCTCATGTTTGCGTTCTACATTTCTGCACCATCTCATCTGATCTTTGAGGTTTATAGAGACAAATTGGATGTTAGAGTGTCGCTGTGCCCAGCCACTGCAGTGATACAGTCATCACACTCCAGCCCTTTGCACAAACACACACATTGAAAAGCGTGTATTTAGTGCACTTATATGAATTACGGAAGGTCAAAGAGTTTATGGTATGCAGACAATGGTTTGCCCTTTTCTTCCTTTGTCATTTATAAAAGAAATACAAAAAAAGTAAAACTGGAGAAATATATTCTCTCGGGACTTTCTGGTTCAGCCACTGTAAGTAAAGTTAATAGTTTTTTTTTTACACAGCCAGGCCTTTTGGCAAAACCAGTGCAGGACGATGTTTTGAAGTAAGCATCCACACGGAAAGAAAGTACGATTTCACAAAAAAAATATCCAAACAACAGCGTAAGATGCAGCCTGTCGTTTTCATTGGCAAACTTTATGAATTTCCTACCAAACTGCAGATAACATTCTCCATATTTCTTGTTTGCATGCAGAAATTGCGACCTAAGGGTAGAGAGATGGAAAGGTCATAGGGGCATTAAAATCAAAGGGAAACTTGGAAACACAAACATGTTTAATGAATTTCATGGAGATCTGCCAATTAGATCATACGATTTCTTGACATTTTGTCCCGAGGCTGCAGTCGACGAAAGGTCATAGAGTGGCCAAAATACAAAAATGGCAGAATGACCTGTTACCCACCACATTTCCTTAAGAATCCTGTTTTTAGAAGTATGGTAATGGTGGAGATGGAAAACATTATAAGGTTAAAAATAAATAGATTTTCAGGGTCCAGAGTGTCTTCTCACCATCTCAGCCTCCTTCGTTAACATTCAGCTGCTGTACGCATCCATATTTCACTGACCACTGTCCTTTGCATTTAACAAATGAATCTGACAATGACACGTCTTGGGCACCACTGTGCAGGTATTTTCCATAAAAAGCCTCGACTTTGTTTGCTAACAGAAAACATAGGCAATTAAATGACCTCGTTTGCATCCATTGTTTAAAGGGCGAAAAGAGGAGGACTTGTTTCCCTAGAATGTTTTGCAGAGTAATTTAATAGCGGGAGCTGATGTTTCTGGGATCGGACCGAAAAAGAAACACTATGTATAACTGCACACTAGTGAAAAGCTGGGCAAAAATCACAATTTTTTAAATGCATACTTACACATCAAACTATAAATAAGTTCAGAAACTATTTCTTGAGCTTGGCATGTTCTGTCAGTGCACTGCTAATTGATAGGACAGTATAATTTATCCCCTTACCACTATGTTAGGACACTGACGATGGGTTGGACTGTGTCAACCAAAGCATTTTCTACTTGAATTTCACGTCAGTAATGATGACACAGATCTGTTCTAACAGCATGAAATGGCTGACTCAGTTTCTGCCGCAGTGTCTTATTGTAAAATGTAAGGCTAAACTTGTTTATATGCGCGTTTATGATGTTGCATCAGATATTATTCTCTAATTGCTTATGCTCTTCCATTTTGTTTGTCTCTGAACCAATCTTGGCAAACAGTTGCTCTCCTTCCACTCTGTTTACTGAATAGCTGACTGATGCGAACTGATGTGAGAGTGTGTGTCACAGAGAGATCAGCGCTGAGTGTTTGGAAGTGTCTTTGCATCTTCTGGTTGCTTTTGTGTGTGTATTTCTGCATCTGCCTTTGCGACAGCCAGTTCGGGGGACTTACATTAGGAGTAAGGATGTCTTTTCTTTTTTCTTTTTTTTCGCAAAGGAAAAATGGCCTGTGATCACTTAAGACGAGTGCTTCAGGGATCACTAAGGCAGGCAAACCCATCTTGTGGCTGATGCCAGTTTGTTAGTAGCTTCAAGATGTGCTGCCACTTACAGCTGCCGGCCTTACAAAGTCAAATCCAAAAGGCCAACCAATCACTGCAAGTCAGTTACTTCATTAAATAAAAAAGTGGAACCTCTATGTATGCTGGACACTACAGCCATATTAAAACTGACTCTGATTTGACTTTTGGAGCTTGAGTTAGGCAATAAACAGACTTTCATTCAGATATACATGTTTAATTTGTTTCATACTTTGCTTAAGACTTTCAGAGGGTCCCAACATGGAGTATTTCAATAGTTCTGTAAGCTTGTGATGGATTTAGACCAATGCAATCAAGCATTTCTGCAAAGCGTGGAACACAGCTTCCTGTGTACGTGGACATTTAGACTTGAAATTATAATATAGCTACAACCATAAACTGACACCTGCACAAACCAGCGAGTAGCATAATTTTTCAATATATGTCTATTATTATGTGGACTTTGGTTCTGTCACATACAAATGAAAAAATTAAGAAAGGGGCTTGGGTCCCCAGAAATAGTAAAATGCAAACATGTGTGTGTGTGTGTGTGTGTGTGTGTTGCCTTATCTCTCCCAGTCGCAGGCTGCAGAGCCCTCCAGAACATTCCACCACCTCTGAACACCCAGCCAGCTGGCACAAACACACTCTCACACACACACTAAGACAGCCACACAGCCACACCAGCAGCAGACTCACACAACCCTTCTTTTGGCCCTCACACATCTGAGGATACATGCACCCCAGGCATCCGACGGCAGAGAGAAAAGCTGACAGAGAATGAGGGCAGAGGAGAACAGAGGAGACTGGCGATGCAGAGAGGAGAAAGACAGAATAAGCAATCGATTCAAATGACAAAGACAAATAAGGTGACACTGGGATGTACGAGAGACATGCAAAGATTGGGATTTAATGACATGTGGCTATTTCCAAAAACACCATTACTGACTCGATATCTAATGGAACGAAAATCTACGTCTGAAATGGGTTAAAGGAGTTTAAATGATCTTTAACTTTAGAGGCCCTCTTTGATCAAAGCTTTCTCACCCTCCTTTGAGTGTTGACCTTTGACCTCTTTTGCTACAGCCTCCAGACATAACCCTATGTGTGTGTGTGTGTGTGTGTGTGTGTGTGTGTGTGTGTGTCTACATCTGCATGTGCACTAGTGTTGTGGGGACACAATTGTGTTATATCATGGGGACTCAACTTCCTTTTGAGGACAGAAAGTAAGGCCCCGTAACGTAAATCAAATGTCAGTGGGAGGTAGAATTTGAAACAGACCATGTTTGTTGTTGGGAGGAGAAGAAAGGCACGATAGGGGATAAGACGAGCAAGACGAGGTGGGTAAAGAGGTCAGGGGAGATTAAAAAAAAGAAAAAAAAAGGAGAACAGTAGAGTAGATGAAGAAGAGAAAATGGGAAAAAAGGATCAAATGAGGGGAAGTCGAGTGAAGTATTAAAAATATAATAATAATGAGATGTAGGACAGACAAACACATGAGTAGATTGAATAAGAAGTCTAGGTAGCACAGACAGATAGAAAAAAAAGAAGGCAAAGATGATATGTAATCTCAGGAAATGAAGTGAGGTGTGAAGAAAAATAGAAAGCAAAGAAAAGATCAAGAAGACCAAAGAAATGATGAGCAACAACAGGAGTGACGACAAGTTTTGGGGTTAATCTATAGATAAGAAGGAGAAAACAAAAGATGAAAGGGGTAAGATGGAAACTAAAGAGGGAAGAGGTAGAGCACTGAAGGAGATGAGAAAATAGAGGGAGAGTTGGGAATAAAAGCGGAAGGACGACAAGTGTTTGAAGAGGAGGAAGCGCTCGGCAGGAGGTGTTGGAGGTGAAGGAGGTCTGGCTTCAGGCTGTATGTTCAGCTTTAGATGATGAAGGTTGTTTTGGTCTCAGTGAGACTCGGTGTTGAGTCAGGTGTTTGTGTGCTCGTCTCTGTGACTCCTGTGAAATATTTAAACCAGCTCAACATGTTTCCCTCCATCAGATGGGACCCACATCCAGTCCTACACCTTCATTAGAATTTCATAGAAAGCTCCTTGTGTTTAAACAGAACTCAAAGATTTACAACATATGTTCTGAATGGCACAGATTTGATTCTTGAATTTTCTTTGAAATACATATTATTGTCCTGTTTTCAGTTATTGAAGCTCATAGAGAGTAGCCCATCAATTCAGTAAAATGTCTTGCTTGTGCACTAAGCATAATTGTTGGAATAAAAAAATCAGGAATATTTGCGCACTTCTTAAAAGTTCGATTTACATATTGACAAATGAAAGTTTTTTTTTAAAATCTGTCCTATATAGACACTTAATGTTTTGGCATAAACTGGTGCACAGTTATGTGGCATTCCAGGCGTTTTGAACAAGAATCTTCTTTCTTATCTTTCAATGCTCCTTTTCTAAACTACAAAAAACACTCACGTCCACTTTGACTTTGAGCAGACCTTTTGGTTGTGCCACCGTCCTTCTCATTCAGTTTCTGCCTGTCCCTGCGTGCCCGCGCGGCTGCTGTCGGCCTGTTGGGTCTCTTCAATCCATCACATCCCACCACCTGTCATCACGTCTTAAACGCCTGACACCTTCCAGGTTACCCGAGAAGTCACTTTTGAGCAGGGTTTTCTGGGAAATGGAGTCTCTGGCGGGTGTGTTGACAGAGTTGTGACACCTTGTTACTGCTGAGGTGAGATGTTAAACTGCTGCTGACAAAGGAATTCACCAGCACTCAGTTTAATGGATTAAGACTTGGTCCAGTTAGTAGAACTATTGGTCCTTTTTACAGTGCTTTTTGTTCCAACATTGTATGGTTTCACATATATGCTATGTTAGTAACCTCTGTATGTTTTTCAACTTAAGACTGTTTCTCAAGCTGTTTTGTTGCTTTATTAGTCTTTTTAGTAATTAGAAATATGTAGGTAAGTTGTGACAAAATTTTGCTAGGAAACAGCTAATGGAAGATGAGAGGATATTCAGGCGTCTGTCATTGGTGGGGGCTCAGTTTGGATCTGAGACGGCCACCCCAACACATCCAGAAACACTCGTCAACATACAGACCTCCGTTTCTTCACGACTCATTAAACAAAGTGAGCCGGCCTCAGTTTTTCCAGCGTTGCAGTGATGATGGAGCCACCGGCTGTTTGTTTTATGGCCTGAAAGTCATCTACACACCTGCAGCTCACACTCATGCAGGACAGATTTCACCACCTCTGCAGGAACACCCACAAAAGAGCAATTCATAGCAGGCGGGAGGCCAACAAAAGTCCAAAATGAGCACTTTAGAAAGTGCTTACAATAAAGTGACAACAAGTTTAACACTGAAGAAGTATACCTAATATTTGTTTAACAAGAACACCTCCTTATGGTATAAACTTATATTCATCATATATGAATTTAGTTGGGTCACTGGTTTCTTTTTTTCTAAAGTGACTGGTGAGATAATATGGCGTGGAGAATGTGCTGTCTTGAAAAATGAAATAACTTTCTTTTGCATTTTTTAAACTTTTTGTTATTTATGTATTTTCTAATGGTGATAATTGGTTTAGTTGGTAAAACACCAGGCAATGATTGCTTTGAGTTGTTTCAGACACCTACTGAATCTATTTAAAACTGGGATGTTCAGAGCCTAAGTTAATAGATTCACTTATTTCATTTTTTTCTTCCTATCTGCTGTAGACTCTGATAGAAAAGCAGAAATTGGAGAAGAAAATTAAAGTATTCAACACTGCTGTATGTCCATCTTTTTCTAATGTGCAACCATGATATCCAGTAAAGTTTTAAACAGCAAACAAATAATAAAGATTAAAAACTGTCAAACCAGTTCTTTCTGCACATCTTCATCAATAAAGAGCACAGGAAATATCAGAAAATTTAAACGTTGCTCATGGTTCTTTCCTTCTAAAAGGTATGACCAGCTTGTGTGTATTTTGTGACCAATTGTTTCACCACTACTGCCCAGAGGGCACAAGAAAACACCACAAACGACAAAAAAATGGCTGCCACATATCTTTGGTAAAACACTCTCCAGCCTGGAAGCCACTTTGAAATCCGCCTCCTCCTCCTCATACTCTTCCACCTCCTCCTCATCTTCATCCACCAAACCCCCCGAACATCAGACAGAAAAACCAACAACCTCCAGAGGGGAAAACTAACAGAAAAACATCCTCTCTACCTCTGTTTTTTCCTTTTTCTTTTTTTAAAACATTTCTTCTGCTCTGTTTCTGTGTCTACGCTGGATCACAGTGATGCATTTATATTTGACAAGTGGCATCAATAAGTCAGCAGGCATGTAGATAGAAATGTCCTCACACCTTCAGTACATCAGTGTTCAGCGGGGAGTGTGTGTCAGTGTATGCGTCCATGTTCATGGCTCTTCTTTTTCATTTTTGTGTTTCAAAAATATTCTTCCTCCCTCTTTCTCTATATTTTATTCATAGTCAAAACCAGTGTGTGTGTGAGTGTGTGTGTGTGTGTGTCTACGCGCGTAACCTTCAGGCAGGAGTGTGAAATCACAGCTATTGCATTAAGACACAATGTTAGGAAATAAAACATGAACTCTTCTTTTTTTAAATGTAGGACTTTTACAAACATTTACTTTCAACAATATTAGAAAAGTTTCATTTTAAAGGGTTGACAGCTCTGGATGGCTAACGGTAAAACTGAAAGAATAATGACATTTAATACCCAAAAGCACTGAATTGGAAACCTTGGAATCACAAAAAACAGCTAGGTCGTTCAGCCTTCTGACTAAATTTTAGGGGCCTGGTTGTTTGTCTATAGGTGCTTCCTTTGGTCCTGATGTCTCAAGATATTGTTTGAAAATTGGTTTGTTTTTAAGACAGTTTGAGCAAAAAAAAAAGACAAAAAGCTAAAGAAACTCCAAAATGTCTGTTGTTTGTCTTAACAGACATCCAGATCGCACCATATCAGTGCCAATAGGAAAACACCACATAAATGGCGTCCTAAAAAGGAAATATGTGTCAAACAAACGAATAAAATAAAAACACAGAGGATATGAAAAGATAACACACACATCCATAAAGCGCGTCTGCACTGGCAACAAAAAGAGAGACAAGAATAGCGTCTCTGGGCACACAAATGAGTACAACACAGACAAAGCAAACACAGGGCTCAGCTAGGTGTTAGCCGGCCACAGTGGCTGCACTGGCTGGCACAATGACACACACGCAGAATGTGGCGGACCCTAGGGGTGTGTGATTGCGAGCGGCAGTCCTCCTGTCAGAGCTGATTTGAGGCCACGGTGCTGGAAACACAAACCTGCTTCATATTGGATTACCAGCCTCGCTCTGAAGATGTGGATGTGTGTCTTCAGATCAGAGTGTGTGTGAGGGGATGGACACACACACACACACACACACTTTGGCCGTCATTCCTGAGGCACCATGTGACATGTAGTTAAGTCCTCTTTTGTTACTGGGGTGTGTGTGTCCAAGTGTGTGTGGTACTCAGATTGATTGTCACTTTATATCAACTTCCATCTCACTCATGCCTTCTAAAAATTGCCTAAAAATTACCTAAAAATTACGTGGCTTTATAATTTTACTCATTTTTTTACTAAAGTTTTTACATCCATGAATCAGATCAAATGAAAATTTGAATCGGACTTATCCAAGTCTGAAGATGTTGCCTTCTTTAGGCATAAGATATGAAAATATGGACCAATGGACCAGAATCAGGTTGTAACCTGCCTCTCGTCCAATGGCAGCCGGGAAGGACTGCAGAAACCTCCCAGATCCTGGACCGGATTAAGCAGGTTCAGAAAATGATCAGGTGGCTGCTCAGTTTCACTTCGAAGGGAATGCAGCCGCTAGGTGTTGATTCTAGTTTCATGTCCATCTCTAAATGTGTGAGTATAAATATGTGTCCGTGTGTTGAGGAAGGCATGTGGGTCAGGTACCCTGGGACCACCGGGTGACAGCTGGTGGTGTCCGTGTGTATGTGTGCTTGTGTGTGTGGCAGATGGACTGGCCAGCCTGGAACATCAGAAGATGCACAATATGAACTCTGCAGAGAAAACCTCCTGCAGTAACGATGATAGCCTGGTAACGTTTGGGAGCCTCTCATTGGTTGTTCGGTTAAACACCTGGGAAGTGTTAATCTTCACACTTTGTTCCTAAACCATACCTATGAATTATGGAAATGATACTTTTAAAACTAAAATATCGTAAACTGCATTTTTGAAAGTAGTGAAACTGAAACTATAATCCGAGTCTGTACCAGTTGGGGTACCAGCATGGCCTTGGTATCCAATGTTTTTGACAACAAAGAGAAGAAACATTATCATTTTCTGTACAATGCAAAAAGTAATCCATTTCCAGTTAATATAAATATTTCCTGTCTCTATTAATCTCTTACTTAAATCTTGAATATGAAACACTATATTGTAATTACCCCTTAACTCTATTAATTCATGGTCCAGGTTGCACAGCTAAGCAGCTTTAGCTGGATGTTGTCCCTTCTGATAAACAGGGTCTGTTGAATGTCCAAAATAAACATGTCGTAAAACCTCAGGCTTAAATAAATCCACAAGCTTGTTTGTTAACTTTTCTATTATCAGTATAATAGGAAGAAAACCTTGTCAGACATTATGCAAAAGGTGGAAGGAGGAGGAATGAAAAAAAAGGTGACAGAAAGTTCATTGCGATTCTTGCTTACACTGACTGAAAATCCTGCTTTTACAGCTGGAAACTAAACTGCCTCCTGAAAATGTTCACCTTCCCCAATATCTCTTCTCCTACAGCTTAGCGAGATGTGATAAACAGCCAGCAAGCAAGATGCACGTATGTGTGTTTTCATGAAAAAACCCTCTTCTTCTGCTGCATCCAGAAGAACTCTTTGTTTGCTTGTTTTGAAAGAGCTGAGTATTTCTACGGGCACAATATTTTTTCAAGGGCCTGATATTTTCAATTCCATTGCATGATCAGGACCAATTTTTCATTTTATGTTCAGATACAGGAATGCTTTCGCTCAAATCTCTCCCCTTGAAATCTAAACGCTCACACAAACACAACAATATCAAATAAAAAAAGGGAAGATTCCTGTTCGCTCAAACTTGGTTGTTCGAGGAGACAGCCAATTATGACCCCCCCCCCCCCAAATGTCACTTCTACTCTTTAGCTGTTTTTAGCATTTTTGAGATGGTGTATTGATTTGACTTTACTTTTCTGTACGCCAAGAAATGTCAACATGGGTTTAGGTTTAAAATGAAACCAAATAAGACTGCTTTCATTTCTAATACGATCATGAGAAGATTGTTGGTAATATCAAGATGCTGCTCATTATCATAACCACACACAATATGCTATTCGCTTTGTTCCGCTCATAATTAAATACTACTACATTAAACATTAAATACTTTCCATTTGCTCAAATGTTAGACACGATCCTCCTCACAGCTTCTTGTCAAAGCCGTTCAGACATAAGCAATGCAAACTATCCAGTAGACAGGGCAAGATGACAAAAATGTAAGGAGTTACGCAAGGGAGAAAATGGCGGAGGGGGATTGCACAGGGAATTTTGGAGGACGGGGGGATCACCATTTTGGTCCTGTCCTGTGCTCCTGATCCCCAAAGGAAACGGTTTCTGAGCTGATAAGCTGCAAAGCAGGGAGGATACTTTGAAATCGGCTCGGAGACCTTGGCTCGGAGCAAAGGAAGAGAGTGCCGAGAGCATCCCTTCATCTCTCCCTGTCCTTTTAACCCGTCAGAGAAATGATCTCCCCTGTGGTCCACCGCGAGGGGTGAGAGGAACGAGAGCCCGGGGGAGAGGAAGAAGAGGAGGACAAAGAGAGCAGGAGGAGCGTCACGGTGAAGATTGATGGACAGTCATGGGCTCTGGAGACGTTAAGGTTTTTAAGATGATTCTCCACGCCGTGAGGATCAGTGAAGGTCATAAACTGCTCCTGGATAAAACTGACAAATCGCTGCTCTTTGAGCCACTAAGTTCGACAGTTCGTCTTCATTCTCAAAAGTTTCTTTCATCGCTTATCTGCAGGGTGACCTCTGTCATCCTGGGTGCTTTACAAAAAAAAGGCTTTAAAGTCAGACTTTTTGGTTTAGTCAAACTCGAAATAGTCTCCGTTCGAAGTTCTTCCCGTAAAACTAACCATATGTGCGTTCATATATTCTGTTCTGAATTGGAAACCTGATTAGCAAAATTCAGCTCCACCGCCGTCAGCGTTTCCTTTGCTCGACTCGACAAAAGCAGCTTTGTTTGACAGTTGTTTTCATGTTTAACTTTCTTTTAGACCGAAATGTTTAATTTTAAGTTTGAAGTTACCCTGTTGAACCTTTATGTGCTTTTGAGGCGGTAGCATTCGCAGAATGGAAGTAAAGGCCTTTTATTTTTTTCATGGCTAACGCTTTTTCTTCAACTGTGTAATTTACACAGAAAAAAAGCCAGTAAAGCCAAACTGACAGCAGAAAATTACATGACCCTCAACCACATTTATGATGGACATAAAAGGTTAATGGAAGATTCTGATTTATAGTTGCCAGCATTTTACTTCTCTTCACACTCGTCATAATTCGAACATTCAGGACGCGCTGCAATGAAATGAGTGTTTCCTCCATTTTAAACACAATGATTCGAATCAGAAAATGAATGCTTTTTTTTTTTTAAAGGTTAAAAGTTTATGAATTCCAGTCATTGTGACCAGATCATTGCTGTTTTACTTATCATGAATCTGTCCTCATGTTTCCGCGGTGATTGTTAATAAGAGGAAATGTGGTGCAACGCTGAAGCCTTGAACTGCTGCAGAAATCCCCAAACTTCTCATTCTGAAATTACTCGGGGGCAATTAATTAGGATTGAAATCATGATTAATCCACAAAGTGTCTGTCCAGTTAAAATAAACAGGAACCCCCCCTGTGTTTACCGACAAACAACATGCTTCATCTATCTTTCCAACCATCCATCCAAACTGTAAGAGAGCAGCAGCAACAGGGTGTGATGGGACACAATTAGAGAGAACACGCCAACACACACCGACACAGTGGTGTGTAACTGCCTTACACACATGCTTGTGAGCATGTGTGTGAGTTTGCATTGGGGGACTGGGTTAACCTACAGAAAACAGATGTGCAGCATCTCTTATATACATGTTAATAACACGCGCCGAGCTGAGGTCATCATTCATTTGTGTGCCCTCGTCGCGTTTGTGTTTGAAAGCTGACTGGAAACAAACAAACGCTATTCATGATAGATTTGTTATTTTCTTCAGTTAGTGAAGGAGAACTTAAAGATTGCCTGCTGATTATTTTCCCCTTTGCCTAAATGTATCCTTCTATCTGAAGGCAGAGGGGTGGGCAAAGAGGTGGAAGGCAGGAGGGAGCCAGCATGATAAATAAACACGTATAAAACACTTTGTCAGAGCAGGACAGCCAGAAGAATAGTTCCATAAAACCAGGGAAAATACCTATCTGTTAAACGTCTGCTGTATAACCCCCCTTACAAAGCCATCATTCACTACTGGGCGTAAATTCCTCCAGAAAAAAAACATCTGACAATAAGTAGTTGACAAAAAGCTTTTTATAAAAATGTTTTTTCAAAAACAGCTTTTTTTCCAAATGGAAATTCATGGTCAAACAAATTCTTTGTATCTGCATTTCTGCAGAGTACTGAGCTCTGAGTTCTTCATTTTAGCCATTTTAATCTAAAACATAAAAAAAACATACATTTATCTGAATCAAAAGCATACTTAAACCAAAAAAAATGTATAAATTGCATCTGAACAGTGTAACCGAACTGTTGGAGATTTGGAAAATCAGGCCAACACACAAATGGTGCAGCAGGGGACCGAATCATTCTGCATGTACACACTCAAACATGTCAACTCAAAGGTGTTAAATGCTAAAGTTCCACCTCCACGTATGCTAAAGTTTCATCATGTCGCATCATCATAAAAACTTCAACCCAATCAAGACTAATTCTAGCCTGCAGAACAAAAAGACATATGGCAAAACAATCCCAATTTAAGTGCCTTGAAAACAATGTCTAACTACGGTAATTATGGTACACTCACACACACTGACACACTTGGTGATCACCAGAGAGGGGCAGAGACAATCAAGCATTTCTTACAGTCAACATAATGATGTCAAGTCTTTTGTTCATGCAAATTATTTCTGAAGGAAGGTATCAGTTATATCTACTAATTTAGAATTAGGTCAAAATAGATGAAAATCAATAAATGGTTATGTTCTGGTTCCATTTGGTGAGCAATCGTGCTGGGCCTTAAAATTCTTCTTGAAATGAGACTATACCTTCATTGACACCAAAAGGTCCACTTTATATGAAGTCCGATTTCCTTAAAAGTATTCAGAAGAAATGCCAAATGAGCACAATTTGGAGAGAAGAATCTGTAATGATTCCACTCCTGAGCACGTACACTGGAACAAGGGCAGTGTTCTAGTTAGATTAAATAACACAGTGGAGCTCTAACTATCTATGTAAACCTTACACTGAAGGATTTGTGTTTCTTCTCGAGTACAGATTCAATTTTGCGTTGATCTCTTTTATTCACAGGTCATTCTTTCAAATGTTGTATTTGATCAAGTTGTGCTATGATTTCAGGGGACAACTCATTTCCCTGGAGTCATCCCAGAGATCGTCTCTAAAGTGAGGGACACAAAGAAGGATGCATCCTCTGGGATTGAGGTGAGAGGGTTTGATATCAATTAAAGAGTGGAGGAGTGTAAATACAGTTAATTCATTAGAAAAATGATCCTATATTTGTGAGCAGCTGCATATTTTTCCATAGACATACACATACCTGTAATAGGACGGACACAGACCAAAGTCCCCTTGGATTAAGTTAAGGGATCAAGGCAGGATACGTCATCTATTTAAATAAATGATGGCTTCCATAGATCTGATACACGGTCTGTGCGTGTCTCTGTGTGTGTGTGTGTGTGTATTTGTGCACAGAAAGTTGGTATCACAGTGATGTGTACATGTCTCCTTATCTATTTAGTCCAGGGTCATGGCAGGATATGCGGTATGTGCAGGTATGTGCATTACAGAAAGCAGGATTTAAGAGGGTGTGTTCTACATTTGGATTTAAAGGTAAATGCCGTTTTAAAATGCATTTCCACTTTAAAGCATGCGTTGCTTAATGCTGCTTTGGGTCGGTTTACTGTTGCGGTCTGGACAGGATGACCTTGTCCTACTTGGTGATAGTGCTGCCTGAGGACACAGCTGATTGGCTGTCAATAAGCTATTAGGACAACAGGGAGAAAGAGAGACAATTGGGTGGAAGAGTAATGGAAAGCTATAGAGAGTGAACAAGGACAGACAGGGGGGAAATTAAAATAAACAATGGCCTTTAGTCTCTTTGGCATCCCCATGAGGCTTTAGGTTTCATTACAGCCAGAATTTGATTGTTGCTTTAACAAATGTTAACAAGTCATATCTGACAAGGCAGGATTGTTGTTTCCGTCATTTAAGAACCGACACGTGTGGACAGTTTTAAACACAAAGTTTATCAGAAGAAATCTTTCCACAAATGAAACTATGATGCACTGTCAACATTTCTAATTTTAACACAAGTGCTTCAATTTAAAAACCGCATGGCTAGAAGTTCTCCCCCATTCCTTTTTTGTTATTCAAGCTGACAATTGTTAGCGGATTAAAATGCGATGCAGAGCTTTTCACACACGCACACACACACATACGCACACACACAAAAACAATTAACTGAAAGTTGTGTAACAGATAAGTGCATTTTGGGTCAGAGGTGATTAAAAGAAAACATGTTTTAGAATATTTCCTCAGTTTAAATTGTCCAGATACAAGATTTCTGTGTTACAATGAACACAAGTATACTATAATGGTTGATAAAATATTCACAGAGCATTTGTACAGTGGCAGGCTGCTCCATTTCCTGGACATGGTCCAGTATTTATATGCATACTGCTGCTTTGTTGCCTTTTGAAAAGGTCATACCAGGCAGCCTCACTGTGTGCCCATAATAATTTATCCTGCAGCATTTTACACACATACTGTCTCACTCACATGCACACAGACACATGCTGTACAGCCATCTTTTTGAATACATTTATTGACACAATCTAGTCCCCTACTTCTCACCTGAACCCTCATTTCCTTGAATCAATCCAACCTTAGCATAAATCCCCAATTCTAACCTCCGTCCTGAAACTAAATCCTGATCAAGGGGGACGTGCGAAAATCTTCCCATTTCCAAAATAGGCCATCTGAACCAAACTGGCTCCCATGAAAACATACACAGCTGTAGAGGCGCCTAAATGTGCACACACACCGCGTAAATGTGCACGCACACGCTGACGAAAAAGAAAAAAAACAGCTAATTTATTTCTTTTTTGAGGCAGCTGTGATCAGCGTGTGTGACCACTGACAAACACACAATCATTGTGAAGCTCAGCAGCCTGGAGGTTATGCAGTCCCACAGTGTTAGGTGTCACACAAGCTCACGGCACGGACACACAAAAAGCACACAAACATGTGGAGTTGTGGCAGGTTGCTTCGGGCCTTTGGGCAAATTCCAGAAATAAAGATAATAGAATAAACCAGAGGTTAAAAAATTGTGTTTGTCACCACAGGGTTCCAAAGCTCAAAAAATATGTGCCAAAACCCAGCCGAGGAGGACGGTGTTTGTGTAACCCGCGTGCTTCACGCGAGCACACTTTGTGCCGGAACAATTAAGTTAACAGTTAAAGATGGATGAGCTGGTGTTTAATGAGGGTACAGGGCCATCGGTGTGCAGGCAGCTGCATTAATTGCTGCCAACACGAAATAATTTCTCATTTAAATACGCAGATAAATTCATTAATTAATGAGAGTGGAAAAAAAAAAACAGAAGCTCTGTTTGAGTCACATTTTCTTTCAGCTGTGTTGAGGATCCATCCATTTCACATGAGCAATGTTTCATGCCTCGTTGTCACTTCATTTGGGTATCAAGCAAGCAATTTTCAACCAAACTTATTTCAGTAAACACGATCAACCCCAGCTCTAATTGATTGCAAAGAGGCGTGAATGGACAGGTGAAGTTCAGCTAACAAGGCTACGCAAGTTTTTTTGTATTGTCTAGTAAAAAAATGTTTCCGCTAACCTCCTCTTAGAGGCTAATGCTTAACTTAAGTTGTGGGTTTTGCAAGCAGAAACACATTTTACAGCAGCAACAAACTCTATCTGACGCATACTGTGCAGTTGTTAAGCTTTAAATATTGACTGGGTGGTCATGAATGTTTAACTGGCAGATTCACACTCCTGAAACTAATTTAATCCGATTGACTAGTTAGTTTCACACGAGAAGACTTGTGATTGTTGGTGCCGAAGGTTCCCACCGACAGCCACAGTACTGCATGTTTCACCATCACCGTCTCTTTTGCACACAAACGAGACAGAAGTCTTCTTTGAGTCGCTGCTCGGCTGCATGTTTCATGATATAGAGTAGGAAAAAAAGAGGGCAAAAAAGGGTTTAATAAGGATTTTGAATGGATAAGTGTCATTCAAGTGAAATACGACAAAGAGTGAGGTAAAGGGAGATGGCTGTCGCCACTCCAACCAGTTGTCATAATCTCCAAAGCCAGCTCTACACTGCCAAATGCACACAGCCCATTGTAGGGATCAGCATTACAATCCATTTGTGCTTTGTACCGAAATACATTTTTCCTTTCCATTATTAAAATTGCATAAATATGATCTAAAAGTCAGTTTTATTTCATCAACAAATCTGTTTGTATGCCCTTACTGGGGCTTTGAAGCTCCGATCCGGCCTTGTACAACTATGGCCTTTTTGATAAAATAAAGTCGTGTGAAGTGCGATATTAAAGAAATAGTTTTGTATCAAAGGTACCAAATCTTTGAAGTGGGGTCATAGAAAAAAAATTAACAACTAGAGCCCTAGTGGGAAGAGACACAGGAATATCCAAATCAAAGCAGAGCTCTTGAATGAGGGCCATTCGCCAACAAGTTCTACAAAAGGGACAGGAAAAGAAAAAAAAAAAAAGATAACTTAAAAACAATATCAGAAGATTTCCATTAGTAATGATGTTCCTCCGCTTTTATTTGAGATCACTTTACATTGTCTTAATTTTCGAAGATGACTTAAAATAGAGTTAGGGGATGGACGGAAAACTTTGGAGCTGTTGCCTCGGTTACATTACGGTTCATGTTTGTCCATCTCCCTGGGTTCTTCTAGTAAAGTAAAGAGAATCACTTCACACAACAAAGTCATGTCCTTCACACTCTAGCGGGAGGGCAAAGAGATAGAGAGAGGGCTTTTACATTTAAATTCAAGGATGGTAGATTATTTGGCGTCGGCAGTGATGGAGGAGATGCTGGTGAGGAAACCCGAAGTGTGGATGATGCAAGTGTCAGTGTTATACTGTGAGGGCAGTTGTTCACAATTTATCATATAAAAGAGTGTGTGAGGGCATGAAGGATGCTCGGAAGGGGGGCGGTTTGCACAGGAATCCTGGTTTTCATCGTCCAATAAAGTGGAAATGTGATAAACAGGCCGAGCTGATGTGACCGGTCTGCTGACCCCAGACAGTTTTAAACCACGCCGACAGCCTCAACCGGGTCAGGTGACCACGGAGATGCCAGTGTGCCCGCCTCCATCAGATGGTAGTTGCTGGCCAGACCTCGTTCCCACAAATCAAAATCAGTGCGGCGGCCGACAGGGGAAAGGCCGTCTCAATCAGGCGGCCGGTTTACAGCACGCTCAGCGCCGTGTCGAGCCAATCACACGCTCTTCCTCCGCAGCCACAAAACCAGAGCCCACCCGAGCTCCGGCGCGCACTTTAACACAAACAAGGCTTCCCGTCCGAGGCGCGGGGTCCATTACAAGCCCGCGTGTTCAGACCTGGGAGGGCCCCAGGTGAGCAAACACAACTAATTTCCCAAAATAAACAATCCAGATGCAGTTGGGATTGACTGATTGGTCACATCTAACTGGATCATCAAGCTGCCACCACCATCGCCCAGATGTGAGGACTTTAGGCCTTTGGTTCAACATTTACTTTGGGTTTGGGGGAGCGGGTCGGGGGTCTCAACAGCGTCTGGATGTCGTTTAATCCTGTCAAACAGATCAGAGCTCCAAGCAATCCACACACTGACAAAATATAGACAAGCACAACGGATTAATAAAGGTTCACCCCCACAGAACACATTCTACAGATGTGTGTTAGGAATAGTCAAACAAAGTTACTAGTTAATCAAATTTAGAAAAAAAAAAGAGAAAAAAAGAAAACCTATGCAACTATTATTAACCATATTCACTGATCTTTGCCACTTGTTTTACACAAGTATCCATGGACATGTATGTTTCTAAATGCTCTACAAATAATGTTGCATTTAAATCCAATAAACTGCCCGTCCAACCTTTCAAGTTAGTGATATTGGTCTTCTTTGACATTGGCCTTAAAACTAAAAGTTCACATGTAGCAATGCTAAATTTAGTTTGCAGCTAAATCCACAATACAGAAGTAAATCAAAGCTTAGAGGATGTAGTCTCTTAAAAAATGGTTTTCTTAAACCACAACAGATACTGATGAAAATAAAAAGGCATGACATAAAAATACAGACTATAAAGCAATCCATTAACAGGACAGTTTAACTTTAACCCCTTCATAAAAGAAGACAAATGAGAAGAACGTTTTCCGAAGGCTCTAACTCAACTTATCTAATTGTTTAGGTCGGGTGACCTTCATCCATGCAAATGTGGAACTGCGGCATCCCAACAAGCCCGGTATGCAGAGCAGAAACAAGTGAGCTTTGCACAGTTTTCTCAAATGCCTTTAACCATCTGAATAAGCAGCTTCTGTCAAGGTCTTTGGAAAAATATCAGTCCTGGAAAGGATGTGTGTCTGAGGGTGTGTGTGAACTGTGAAGATAAAAAAGTGTGCGCAAAGTGTTTTGTGGCGTGTCAACTCTCCCTCTCTCACCTTATACACCATACACTGTCAGTTCTGTTTGTCCTTTAACAACCTGCTGGCCACACACACCATCTGACTCACACTCACACACACACACACTTGGCAGAGTGGTGTAAAGTGTTGTAAGGAATGAATGAAACAGGGGAGAGTAGCCAGTGACGGTTAAGATTGATTCAAACTCTACTGGAAAAAAGCCAGTTCTTAGGCGTGCTCACAGCTCAATGAATGAATGGATGAACACAACTCAGGCCTTTGAGGAATTTGGAGCAATGCACAAATCATTTCTGAAGTAACTAAAGACTATAAAAAATATGGTGTGACACAATAAATTGATAAATTTACTGTTTATTGCTATCTAATGCTGACCTCTGACCCCAAGAAACAAGAAAAAACATCATAAAATCACAAGCTGAACACAATCCAAACACCATGTGGGACCTGTTTGGTTTAGTCCATAGACATATATTTATATATATATTTCTATGGTTTAGTTTATATGTATCCTTTGATTGGAAATATATGAAAAAAAATAAATGTACACAAATACAAATGCCTTGTCCAGTCTTAACTAAGGTCTAACATGAGATGGTGTGAATTTGATCAATGGGATTTTTCAGAGATGATCAGAAGAGTAAAGTAAATAAATGATGCACAAACTTGACCAGACTCGAAATGGGACAGGCATTGACAGCCTCTTACCACGGAGGTTCTGGATCTTCACCAGCACCAGCGCTGGTTCTCTCAGGCTGCGCGCCAGGTACAAACGTCCCGAGTCCCTCTCGATCTGCACAGGCGAGTCCGTCTCCGATATCACTTCGAACCACCGCTGCTCGAACCTCTGGTCCGGCACCGTGAACAGCAGGTCTCCCACTCTGACGTGGTCAGGAACGGTCACCGTGTAGGTCAGATCCTCCGAGAGGGCTCTCGGCCTCCGGCGCGCTCTGCTCGAGCGGTGGACTTGGACTTTGACGCGCAGGAACACCGGCTCACTTATGAGCGACACATCTCCGCCGTCCTTCACGAAAAGTCGCAGGGTTACCTGGCTGACTCCCAGTAAGGATCCAACGAGTCTCACCTGTCCGGTTTGTGGAACCACGTGGAGCAAGTTAGAGTCCGGCGATGCGTAAAAAGTTACTCGCCCGTTCCTATCCGCGTCTCCGTCCCTTGCGTCAAAGCTCGCCAGAACTGTTCCAAGAGCCGTTAACTCGTCTACTTCAACCGTCTTGTTCCCGCTAGTGAACCTGGGGATATTGTCATTTCTGTCTGACACCTCCACCTGGACCACTGCTCGTTTGCTTTGGCACCGTGGCGACAGTTCCACCGTCATCTTGTACATCGCTATAAACTCTCGGTCCAGAGCTTTAGACGAAACCAACCCCAGATGCCCTGGACGGTCCTGGTGCCCGCGGTGGTGGACGAGCCTGAAGTCAGAGGCATAATCCCCGTTCAGGCTGGCGCTGAAGTCCCCCCCGGAGCAGCCTCCCAGAGATATCGCGACTCCGCTCACCGGGGTCCCGGCCACAGAGTTCTCGGCTATTTGGCCGAAGTAGCGCGCCGGGTGGCCGTGCTGTGCCGAGACGTGAAACAGCAGCAGCAGCAGCAGCAGCGAGAGCAGGTGGAGGCTGTGCAAGAGAGCCGGTGCTGCCGCTGCTTTGCTCATGTTTCCATCAAACCTATTTCAGTTGCAGAAGGAAGTGTCCACTGTATCGATAAGGACGAGTCTCTCTGAGGCAAATCCAACAAAAAATATTCTAATGACAAAAATAAGGATTCATAAACAGGAGAACGAAAAGTTATCTAAAGCAGTAAATAAAACAACATGCTCATCAATAACCCCCAACAACTACTTGGAAAGCACTAATTCTGCTGTCAGGAAACAGGAGTTATGAGTCTGTCCAGTGCGCAAAATGATCTGGAAACACAGAGACCAACGCAGCTGTCTAGTTGATGAATTCAGTCAATAAAGACACAATTCAAATGAAAAATGTATCTTCTCTAAAGGTCTTCAAAGAAAAAAAAAACAGTATGGATAAAAGTTGCTGTTGAAATTGTATTCAAATGCGTATTTTCCTCAGTTCAAATATTTCCCAGCATTTGAAGATGCGCACAACTGTTTCACGGTGTCCGGAGTGACTCCATCGGAGGATAGATCAGACTAACTGCCACAGAGACACATAACAGCCTCCATGTGGCTCCTTCACACCGCCCACTTTCCCGGAGGAGAGAGACCAATCGTGAAGCAGGAGGGGACTGATTGACAGACCGCGGGACCCGCCCACTGGAGGGCTCAGCCTTCTGATGGTGAAGAAAAGGCAGGACCAAAAGGATCTGTCGGGGACATTAACAGCTCTCCAGTCTTGGGAGACCTGACAGAGACATGATGATCTCTGTCATCTTCTCCCACAGGAATAGGTTTCAGGTCAGACAACTAGTCACCAAAGACACGGTTGTGTTTCCTACGCTATTTTTTCTTAAAATTAAATCCTCTCGGAAAGTCCTCATTTTTCCTGCTTTTTTCACATTAAGCAGAAATGATTGATTATATCACAATTAATTTCACAGCACTTAGGGGGGGAGGGTAATCCATTCGTCATCCTGTGTGAAGCTACACTGACGTCTTTGTAATGGCAGTAGACTGTAAAACCTCTTAGTGTGAACAGCGAAAGAGATGTATCCTTCTTCTTTTGCATTGCTCTCGTGAAAGAAGCCTTTACCTATTTTGACTGAGTTACTATGTTTGCAGTCGTCCATGTTGTCATGCGTTTCGACATGGGGCACGAGGTTGAATTTGTCAGGAAAATAGCAGTAAATATGCACCGAGGTTGGAGTTACAACAGCGGTGCCATACTGTACTATTATCTGCCCCAACAGTAGTAGTGAGTGACGTCTGTCAGCTAAACAGGAGTGCAATGACAGTTGGATTTGCCAGCTCAAGCAAAACACTAGTGAAGTACAAGTAACGCGCAGTGACATGGTGCTGAAAATTGGCGTGCAACACTGGGTGAAAGAGTGTCGGTGTCAAAATGTGCATTTCTCCCTAAAATTAAACACCAGAACCTCTTATATAAATATTAAGTCCATGCAATTTATGTATTTTGCCCAGTGTGTGCTGTTCAGAAGCACCAAGTCTCCTCCGTGCAGGCTTTAAAGTTGGAAGTGACATGTAAGAGAAGTATTGGGAAACTGCCATAGCAATTATCTTTAACTCAAAGTGACAGCTATACTTTTTTTTTAAGTCTTATTTTTTCAACTAGGCCATTAGCTTGTTTATTTCGTGAGTGAAGCTGTGCAGTTTTAGAACTGAGATCAGTGGAAGCGGACTATCAGAGGCAACCTGAAGTAACCATTTGAAAAACCGCAGTTTTTGGCACCTGTAGTTGACCTCATTTCACAGCCCAAGATTTTACTGCTTGTTATAGTCCTCACTGACAGGGCTTGGTTCTGGACCTAAATGAAGACTCAAGTACAGGTAGTTGTAATGAACAAAAAGTAAACTTTATGTAAGTTGATGTGAGTTGGAATATAACTTAAAAAAAGGTTTTAATACCCATGTATACAGAAACTAATTCCAATCAAGGCCCCAACAAATGAGCAAGTACAGCTCTTATTTCTGTTTGTATTTTGAGGTATTTGCAATACAGTGCAAGCTCAACACCATACCAAAGACACTGCCTCAGGAAGCAAAGCGGATGGCGTTTCTCTGTCTTCCATCACACATAGCCTACTTTGATTTTCTGTCGCCACACAAACACGGCAATTTCACCTGGAAAGGATTTTTTAAAATGCTCATATTCAGACTCTACTGATGCTCAAATAGCATCTGTGCTTTAATGCTGTGTGTTATGCAAGCTCACATCAGGGAAAAGAGAAACCATGGTGGTTAAGTAAGAGAATTCAAACGGAAACAACTGGACAAATAAGTATTGTTACTAACTGATATGATTGTGCGAATCATTGATCAGTTCTTTCATGATCCTGCCTTCCGTAGGCCTTGCCTCTTGATTGGTCTCATTCATCCAAATGAAACTCACCTCAAATGAGTCCTTTTTCGTCTTTCTTCATTTTGTTCTTTTTGATTAGTTTTTTAATAACATTGAACCTCTGATCAACGTTTCCCGGTTGTTCAGTGTTTGGTTCACTAGTCTGTTTTGTTCCCTTCTGCACTTGGATTTGCACAATTCGGAGCTTGTGTTCCCTCCAAAGCAGCTGCTCACCGGGCCACCTCTTCTGGAAGAAGAGATTTGTGAGGGAAATCCATCCCAGTCAGTACTCAGAACCATCCTCAAGTCCATCAGTCAGAAGGCATTCCCTGTAAACTGATTCTGCATTTCCAACCCCATCCGCTGCTCTCTACAGAAACCATTGCTGCTTATTCACAGTGCCACTATTTGCGCACGTGAAACATTTCTCAAGGTTTGTGTCTATCAAAGGGTCCTGCCATCTCTAGGAAACTTCAACATGTTACTCAAATGTTTAAGGTTAAAGCCCTGGTAAGGTTTAGGAGACAGGACAGTTTTGATAAGTATTCTGATTATTGCACATTACCTGTTATATATTGTAGAGTTCAATGTGAAAATTCACCCAAAATCGTGAATGACACGATTGCACAGGC
This sequence comes from Menidia menidia, assembly GCA_907169785.1. Lineage (NCBI taxonomy): Eukaryota > Metazoa > Chordata > Actinopteri > Atheriniformes > Atherinopsidae > Menidia > Menidia menidia. The sequence continues at coordinate 3,556,677 of CAJRST010038888.1, forward strand.
TGGTCTGAAGATCCCCTGACTTTTTCCTCTGTAAAGTGTATTAGTTTTGTAAGAGAGAACGCCCTGATCTCTTCCCAGTGGTGAACTTGATGGTTATTTTTGTAGAAAATTCATCTAAATTCATGTCTTTCATTTTTCTGTGGTGTTCAATTATTTTCCGAGGGAAAGAAAAAAAAGGCTTCATATGTACAGGACATTGAGAAAATGTGGATTTATCATTCACTCCTCTTTTCTCGTGATGCATCAAGTCCTCCATGTTGTCAATTTTGTGATTTATAGGAACCCAGTGGGCAGTAACGCCTGGCTTTCAAATCTGCTTGTAGTCTACTTTTTCTTGCCTAAAGAAATGACAGCAGGAAGCACCGGTGTAATTTATCAGCAGGGATCTTTTCAATAACGGAGTAATTGTTGAGATCGATATAGTTTTCTGTCTCAGTGAATTGAAACTGACGTAAGATCTCATTCTTCACTGGCATTTTCCTCTCAGTTAGAGATCAGATCAAGTGTATGTGTACGCTTTATTCAGGAAATTCTTCTGAAGTTTTCAAAAATGTGAAATTGTCTGCATGTGTTTTTTCTTTTTTTTTATTACTTGGAAACTGCTCCCAGGCTTTGATCAGAGAATTGAGGAGGAGAGGAAATGAAAGAAAAGGATGTGAAGGGAAAATGACAAGCAGTGTGAAAGTCAGTGATATCTGAGAGAAAAACTTTTTTCCTCTCAGCCACTGAAGACAGTGTCTGAGGATTTATTGTGTTTAAATCTTTGTTTAATTACTTTTTTAACGATTGTAAGAACCTCATTAAAAATATGACTTTTAGAGAAAATAACAAGAACTAGAAAAGTTAGTCTTGAATCATATTTTTGTGTAGCTTACTTCACACTGATGTGACAATGGTTTCTGTAAAACTTCCAGATAATTTAATCTTTTTACTTGATATCTTTACAGTTTGAAGCCCCCAATGACCACCATTTCATATTGAAATGATACATATTGATAAACAGACATACAAACATTCATGAACTTAATCTTATGAAGCGACTGACTAAAAACTACAGCTGACATGTGTTCTAAGCCTAAATAGTGTGGGGGGCTACTATATACAACTCTTGTGCGGAAAAAAGACAAAGACAGGCTCTATTCCTGTTTCATCCATCCTCTAATCTTGCAAACAATAAACCTGAGTCGTGATTTTTTGCAATGGGATTGAGACTATTCATGTGTCAAACCTGACAAAAGACAACTCAACAGCTACATTTCACAATTGTAACATTTAACAGTTTGCGGGAACTATTTTCTAAAAATGAAACAACATAAAATGTTTGCTTTTGCAGCTTCATCTCGGGTCTCTTTCGCCCATGTAGTCGCGATCGGCTGCTTCAGTCTGCTCTTGTTCATTTGTCTAAGTAGCCTCGCATGCACTCAGGCGACATGTTGGCTGCAGCCTCCAATCAATCGGTCATGCTCCTTCAAGCCTTCCATCAGGAGACCTTCAAAGGACTCAGAGCTGGAAAAAGCTGTCACCACCTCTCTGTGCAGAGGAGTAGAAGATGGGGGAAACTGCTAACAGTGGACTAAAAAACATTGACGCTCACTTCATCAGGGTGTCTGCATGGGGGAAAAAAAGGGATTTTATTTGATTTTTTTCCTTTACAGTGTCGTCAAATTGTGCATGAAAACGTTTTTTATAGAGGGAATGTGTCTGTACATCAAAATCCTTCTCTCACCTGTGTTGATGTTGGTTTTAGCTGAATTGATGGTTGCAGTGCAAAACCTCCATGAAACCAACGAGCTTTAAAGAACTTTCAGTTGTGATAGGTGATGTTGATGAACAACAAAAACTATTTTCATTTGCACTAGCATGACAGGGTGCTTATTCTTTGTGTTCTGCACAATATCCGTTTTTAACTCAATAAAAAAGGCTAAATTCATTTGAAAATATCATATAAAACCTCACAATAACGGTTCTGCTGATGGATATAAACAAGAAGAATAGTTACTATGACTTTTATCAAATGTCCCTGACACTGAGGAATTCACTCAGGTGAATTACGATCCCAGCCATGATTGGAATCCATACAATATTCACCTGTAATGTTCAAGCGTAGGCTCAGTTACACTCACGGATGATGTATGTTTCACCTGGAGGCAGCTTTTGTAAAATCTACCCGTTGTACTACACACACCTTGACAACCTGCGATCGCACTGGGCTCATTTCATTATGCCGCATGATGGGATTTCACTACATGCAAACGCGTTTAATTAAGCTGAAACTTATTAGTCAGCCAAGTGAGTGAATGGATATGTAAATGTGCAGCGGCACGGATGAAAATCAGATCACATGTATAATAGGATGGAAGATAAAGAGGTGTAATGGCACAGCAGTAAGCTTGCAGCGTGTCATTAACCACTAAATAGATGATACCGTGTAAACATGATTACCTCGGAGCTGGTGAAGATAGGGGATAGTGGATAGGGGATCATGTGACGTCATGATCACAGGACACAGGGATGACAAAGAGGGAAATCATTAGGTTTTAATAAAACATGCTGTCTGTCTCAGGCTTTTCATGTTCCCGTTTAGATTCCCCTTAACCGGGACAAAGACCCTGGGTCACGTCATCGTGACTCCTTTCCTGCAGAAGGGGAGAGAAAAAAAGTGAGTGAGCTGTGATGAGAGAGCTGGTTTTGACGTGAAATTCGACCCCACAGCACGGTCGCCCTGGACTTCTGTGATCTGACCTCAGACATCTGTCAAACACAGACAAGGAGCTGCAGAAAGGTTGATGGCAGAACGCAGACGCTCTCATTTGCTACCATAAACAACTTAAAGCTTGATTATTGTTTTACTAAATTGGATTAGTCAAAGACCCCATGGACGTCAAGTATTGATGGTCATTTCATATGAGGAAAATCAAATGTGAAATACTATCTAATACTATTTAAGGAAAATAATAATGAATCCTTTTGAATGTAGGGTGTTTACTGTGATGCTTCAACTTTTAGTAGAACAACTTTCTATGTTTAAACTCAGAGAAAATACTATGTTTTTTTTCCATTTGTTAACAGCGTAACTTTCATCCATTTTTACACTTACTTAGTTGTAATTTTAATTGGGTTTGTAAAAGGTTGCGCCACATGGATGCCCCCGTTTGTACATACGGTAAATGAATGGGGAGTTTGAGTCTTTCTCGGCCTGCCAAAAATACAAACATGGCTGGTCAGTGCAAACACCCTGGCTGCACCCTAACATGCATGCTGACCCCCATGTTTCTGTTGATATCTTTTACCATGGAAATGTCACATTCAGGCAGGAAACAAGCGCACAACAACAACAAAACACAGCACTCTCTGACAGCTCTCATTACGCCAATAATCTGAGTGTTTAAAGGTCAAAGGACACTACAAGCCTGCAAGCAGGCAAGATTAGACGCTCCCTCTCCAGTTTTTGAACCATTTAAATGTTAAGATGCCACAATATATATCAAACTTTTTGAATACTGACATCAATTGACCTTTAATTCACAGATTTCCTGTCTTAAAGGATTCTAAGTTGATACAATGAGAACATTTGATGAATAGAGGGGTCTGTTTATATACTCACTCAGATGAACATGCGTTTATTAGTCACACTCACACAGAGATGTCACATCTTTTCTCAGGCTGTCTGTGACCAGCTTAACCTCCCGAGGGCCCCAGAGCAAAAACTGGTAATTTGGCCCCTTATAGCCCCCACCATGCACGGCAATTTAATTGTTTCCCCAGGCAAGAAGACACCAACAAGTACTCTGGAGCAGAAACGATAAGCTGATTCACCAATTAGACAGCAGACTGAAAACAAATGGGCAACAACATTCTGAGTGTTGGTCTAGCTAAAAGGTATTTTCATCGCTGATCACGGTCATATCTATCCCAATGACAAAACAAAGTATAGCCAAAACAACACGTGTAAGTTGTTTCTTTTTTAATCTAGCAAGAAATGAAGGGGTTTCCACTAAACGGTTAAAGCAATGCCAAGGCCGAGGGGAATCACTATCATCCTCAGACACTCACAGTCAGGACAGATGGTTTAAATTGAGCGGAGGGGGAAGGAGGAAGGTGAGTGACAGTTATCCTCCACCCTCCATCTGTCCAAAATGTCACGCAGCAATCTGAGAACCATCAACCCTGACCAACAAGTGGGGAACACATGTGAGCCTTTGTGTGTGTGTGAGTGTGTGTGTGTGTGTGTGTGTGTGTGTGTGTGTGTGTGTGTGTGTGTGTGTGAGTGTGTGTGTGCACGGTAGAGGAGTAGCACACTCCAAGAGACATTTTATAGTGAGTGGTATGGTCCTCTTAGTGAAAGGCTGAATCTTACTGCTGCAGGTAAATGAATGTTTCTGACAGACTCAAACTGGGTGATTTCCACACACTAACAGACAAAAAAAAACAGATGAAACCAGCAACAGTCTCAATTGTGTTTGAGGAATGAATAAAAAAATGTTAAAACTAAAATATGGGTAAAATGCACAATGGCAGTTAAACCCATATAATTCCACACATGCGCCCACATGCATTTTTTAAAGCTGTTACTGGGGCAGAAGCTTCTCACCCACCAAAGGGGGAAATTTGTATGATTTTCACACAAGTTTGCTTTAATGAACAATAAAGGTATCAATCTTTGGAGCAAATACTGTACTATTTGGAAGTTGTATCAGCATTTTCTTTTTGTTGAGAATTCGTGAAAAAAGTACAAATCTAATTTATGCTTGTGCAGAATTAGATACATTTGACATTTTTCCCTTCAAATACAGATCAGTATTGTAGCTCTGAAAATTGAAGCATTTTTTGACATTTTGACTTCCAGTCAGATTTGGACCAGAGGGCAGTGAGTGATTGGTTTGCATTTGATGGTGATTCCACTGATTATACAGAGCCAAAAGCGGGCAGAAGCTTTGTGCTTGCATGACATCTCTGTATGAGATTTGGTAGATTCAATATTGCACTTACAGCAGAACACTGAAAACTTGAAATGCTGAAACTGAGAATGTACGAGTTCCATCATATAATTCATGGCTGCAACTTCAGAGAGGCAGAGTCTCTGAAGTTGCATGGGCTGAGGTTCAACAGTCTGCAAAAAACTTCAGATTAATGTTCCACAATGTAAAATGTGAAATATCAACCGAATATCCAACCCTCTAAAGCATGTAATATGATCAAAAGATTAGACAATCTGGAGATATCACTGTGCCCAAGAGACATGGCACAAAATCAATATTTGATGCCCGTTATCCTCTAGTCCTCACTGCATTAAAAACAAATGGTTCTGTCTTGGAAGTCATTGCGCGCATTCAGAAAAATCATTGCCTGTGAAGACCATTTCCCATGTTATCCATAAATGCAGGTTTAGGCTGTATCTTGCAAAGAACAGGGCCATATGTGAACATGATTCCAAAATGCCACTGTCTTTTGATGACAGCCAATTTAAACTGGGCAGTAGTGAAGAGGAAATATGTTCTGGGATCATGAAAAACATGGAAAATTTATTTGGATATCATGGATGCTGCATCTCCCAAACCAAAGACAGCAGGGACCATCTGGCTTGTTTCCAGTGCTCATTTCAAAAGTCTGCATGTCTTATGTTAATGGGGGGGGGGCTTCCAAGCTTCCAAACTCTTTTAGAATTGGGTTTTCACTCATTTTCACACAAATATGGAAGAATAAACATGCTTGCAAGATAGAAAACATACTTAAGAATGTAAAACTTATGTTAGTGTTTTGGCTCCATAAACATCTGCCGCAAAGGGACCACATGACCGGTTATATAAAGAGCCAATCGCAAGAAGGGTTAAGTCTGACTTTGCCAAGATTGCTGCTTGTGTTAAAATAACAAGTGGAATACTGACTAACACCTTCTGAACAAGAAGTGTCACACAATTGTGCCCATTTAATTACCGAGGTCTGACAAGACGCCACGTTACTGCAGGGCTCGAGACAACTTCTCATTAGATCTGCAGTCTTCAAGGTTCTTTTGATACAATTAACTTATTAACCATACTCATACTGTTGGAATCTGTGCATGAGTAAGAATACCGCAGGAGTTGCAACCATATCCACAATCTGTTCATGACAGTCATTAGACCTCTGCTCACAGATCTGCCCTGTGCAATGGGTTCCTTGTGCATTTTTTTGCTGCGAGATTCAAGTTGACAACAGCTAATGTACTAAAAGTGATGCAAAGCAGCATTCAGCATAGTCAAAATCTCATGAAAATGTAGAAAAGCTGCAGAGTGCATCCTTCAGTAAATATTATTTGAAATATGGACCTAATTTATTACCTTATTTATTACTTTGAAGGTTTTCTTATTTCTTTAATTGATGGCAATAAGTCACCGCCTGTGTGACAGTGGCAATCATGCTAAACCCACAGTAGTTAGCACATAACAGCTTGTGATCAAATTCTGTAATTTGATCTGTCAGAAACTTTCTTTTAGAAAAAAAAAATCTAGAACACAGTGTCTGTTTCAAATTTAACTACAGTATATCAGACCTGTGAAAAGTTCAAAGACAGAATTTAAACCCACATTAAGCCAGTACCTGCTTGGTATAGATTCAGTCCATCTGTCTGTCATGTGTTTCAAAGCCAAAAAGCTGGGCTAGCACAAAAACAACTCATATTATTTCTGTCCTCCCCGAATCTCTAGGAAAGAGCTGGTCACAGACTCTCAGACTAATTCAAAAATCCACTGAAAGAAATTATATTTTTCTCAGTGTAACATTAAAAGTTCCTTAACTACAGCAGGCAAGTAAAAAATGTAACTACAATATTGAGACTATATCAGCTTTCTGTGCAGCATCAGCACTCAGAGTTGAACATCAGTCCTAACCTGGAGCGTTTGTATCAGCTGAGGAGCAGAAAGTGCCCCGCCGATAAACAGTGAAGCGTGCAGAAATCTGGCACTGCAGGCTGTCTTTCTACGTTTTTTTTTCACTGGGAAAAAGTGAGAGTCAGTAGATTCTATATTAAGATCTCCTCCAACAGACAACGTTCCTAGCCTGAGACATCCCCTCCTCCTCTGCAGGCTGTCCTGCTGCTATCAACACAAGGCCAAGCTCAGATCAGGCTGATGGCAGTTTTTTAGGATTCCGAAGAATTTGATAAATTTGAGGTTTAAAACGCCGGTTGCAGCATTAATTGATTAATTAATGTGGTGTATGTGTAAAGTAATTCTGTTTCAAGAAAAGAACCAATTTAAACAAATACATTTTCCTGACTTGCAGAAGTGGAACCCTCTGATAACATCTTCAGTAATTAGATAGTAAATTCATTTTCTTGCTTTGCTTCCTGGAAATAACCCGCTCGTTAATCTACACTTGCAGTTGCAATCTATGGTTCTTCCATTCAGTAAGTGATCCCGAAGACATGTGTCCCCTTTTAATAATTTACAAGAATAGGAGAAAATCAGGCCTGAATTTGTACAGACGAGGAGAGTTGCTCTTAAAAGAGGTTAAACTTCCTCCCTTTCTTCTCCCCACACTGTATGAAGCCTCATTTTGGCTCTGTGATTCGTCCGATTTCCCACAATAATCAGCTCTTTATCTGCAGACCCAGTTTTTTCGGCAGATCTCAGCGCCATGTGGAGCTGCGGGGTCGGCGGGAGGCTTAATGACCGCGGCCTCTGGCTCCTGCCGGCCGCTGTGACTGACGGCCTGACGGCTTCTTGATGAATGACGTTCTCCGCCTCGACAGAATGAAACCGACGCCAGGCGGTGGGAGGTGATTCAGCTGCTAAACATCAGCCTTTGGTCCTCCGAGGGGCCCGCCGCTGTAATGAGCCCGCTGCTCAGTTCAGCGGAGGGCCACAGGGGCCGAGGCCGAATGATGAGGGGCCAAGCGTGACAGCGTGATGGAGCGCGAGCAGCAGAGCTGGGGAGGAAATGAGGGAAGGGGCATGTGAGTGCTGTCAGGAGTAATGCTCATTTTTACCAGGCCTCCCTTTTTAACCTCAGCCCAATGGAACTTGTGCAGATCCAGACGTCTTTGTGCCTCGCTTTCATTCGCAGTTTCGCAGAATCGAGGCTCTTGATGTTGTTTCGTTTGCTGCGTGTTTTGTGGCCCGAGCTGTAATGACGATCCACCAGTCATGAAGAAAGGTCAAAGCAGCTGCACTACATTATTTATTCTTTGTCTTAGCAAATTGCCTAAATGCTGAATGTTCTGTTTTATATCACATTTCCTATTTTTTTTTAACCGAGTCATTGTACTTGGAAGAATAAACCAGTGTATAATAGTATATAGTATATAGTACTACTATAACAGCAATACCTGCAAAACCTGTACCCAAAATATATTTTCGGCAGAAGAAACATACACACACACACACGCATTACATGTGTACATGCATTAGGGGTGGGACGGTTCACAAAATCCACGGTTCGGTTCGTTTCACGGTTTTGTGGTCACGGTTTTCGGTTCGGTTCGGTACATGGTGATTGTTAGGAAAATCTATTATGTCTTGTATAGTCAGGTTAAAACTAGGGATGGGGATCGTTAATATTTATTGATATCGATACTTTTATCGATACTCCTTATCGATCCGAGTCTTTATCGATACCACTATCGATAATTTTCTGTTATTTGGTGGAAAGACGATGCGACAATATTTAACAAATAAATAATTGTATTTTAAATTAAATGTAATTTTTAATAAATGTTGGCATCAGTAGTTTAATTATATATTCTAAAATAAATAGAGCAATATACAACTGTATTACTCATGTTTCTCGCCAAAAACTCAATTTCCCTTTTCTTTACGTTACACTTGAACGCATCATGATAACCTAATTGTCGTTTTACTGAGCCAATCTGAACACATCATCACGCAGCACGTCTGAAACTTTATTTACTTTTCAAGCTAACTAGCTTGTATGCTGCCGATTACAACACAGATTTCACAATTACTATTGTAATAATAAGAAAACGACCAGACTCGATAGTGGTATCGATAAGCCCAAACGTTATTGATTTTCGGGTTTTGAAAAAAGTGGAACCGGGTCCTCGATAGAACCGGGTTTCGATCCCCATCCCTAGTTAAAACTGAAAGAAAAAAGCAGTCTGACATTTGATACATTATTGTGACAGTCTTAGGTTAAAAATAGGTGAGATTCTGGCATTGCAAGCGAGGAAATAGTGCTAATTCCAACATGTGCTTGACTCTAAATGCAAAGAGGTCTATACAGCAGACCTAGAAACTGCTGCTGGGTCTGATTTTTATCGGCTACGCTGCTTCGCTTCTTCTTCTTGTATCCTACTGGTGGTTGACTTTGGGTGCAGTAGCGCCCCCTTCTGCTCTGGAGTGAACACGCTTCCCTCTGAGAAAAAGGAGCAGTGCATGAACCGTGCGGTACACACGCGAACCGAACCGAGACAGTCGAACCGAACGGTTCGGACGGTTTTCAGAAACCGTCCCATCCCTAACATGCATGTATTAACTGTATGGATTGCGTTGTATTGGTTGCACAGATCCAGCCCTTACACTGTTCACCTTAGTTTAGAAAGGCGCATCAAATCAATAACACCACAGAGATCTCTGTTAAGGGGCAAATAAAGTTCTTTCAGCCCATTATCTTCTGTGATTCTACATTGGTCTACATATTTTCTCACAAATAAACATCTATGCATCCATTCTTTATTCCTGCTTATTCCATGTGGAGTCTTGGGAGGTCTGGAGCCTATTCTAACTGTCATTGGACGACAGGCAGAACACACCTTGGACAGGTCACCTGTCCATCTGAGGGCCACATAGAGAAGAATGAGACAGACAACCAATATCATTTCAACAATTCCGCAAACAATATAGGCTTTCTGATCTTATGCAACATTTTTATGCCATTGACTGAATGATCCCCATGAGGGGCATGTTGTTTTTCTTGATCAGCAAAACTGAACACATCACCTATGAGTTACAGTGTCCCCACAATGATGGCATAAAATATCCCCGTCCTTGAAGGCTGCTGAGCTGTAAAACATGTCCGTCATAGACAGTGTCACTGTTCTCACCGTTAATTCTTCACCGTCTGCCCTTGATCAGCTGGGATGGAGAGCTCTGTAACCTCTGAGAAACAAGCCAAACTATTCAAATCCAACAGAAGGCTTATGCAGTTTATTGTTTCCAGTGCTTCGTGTTTTTTAAATATTCTGACTCCCAACCACTCACTATGAGCTAAAGATTTTCTGGGTATTTGATTTTTACTGTATTGATCAGACGCACTGCCAGCTTTTGATATTTTTTTTTTCGTTATTTGCTGCTCTCACATAGTATTTTATGAGAGGTCATTTTGAAATTTGGACAACACTTCTCAGGCAAAAGAGACAAAAGCTTTGATATTTGCTGGTTCTGCTGGTCCATCTTTTACCTGTGGTATCTCAAATTCTAAGCTGTTAACACCTTGTTCTGGCTTATCTGAGTAAACTCCTGATTATTTGTAATGCTATTTGATTCGATTTGTATGTTACATGTTAATAGAACTTTGACTGTGCGTCAGCCTGACCTCCAGAAAACCATCAAAGAGGAAGCCATTCGTCTGTGACGCTGCCGTTTGTCTTGGCCTTCCTCAGCTCACAGGTCCTTGGATTCCTGAATGACGGCTCGGAAAAATACATCTCCCACACCAACACTCACACACAGATCTGGGTAAAGTTCCCCTCACTGCCAGCTTACAAATGAAGGGGTTTCTGCGCCATAAAACTCTCTTTGCAACACTTTGCAAAATTGCACTGGTCAGGCAGAAACATTCCTTATCTGATAGCCATTGTGGGGACAGGCGTGGATATTATCACCGTGTGCTTTTGGAGGGATATATAATGGAGATTTTAACACCTTTCTGGGACTCAAGGATCATTTAACTCTCCGTGGGTTAAATGGCCGAGGAAAAAAAGAAAAACTGAAATTGCAACTTTGGTCTTTCTCCTCTCTTATTATGTTTCCACTCTGTCAGAGGACAGTGCAGCTGCTCTGGGTTTTTATTGCCCCCCCTGCAATAAAAATTACAGCCTGTTACATCCATAAGAACCTCAGACTTTCGCACTGAAAGCCCAAACAATCAACAGCAAGCACTTTTCTGTCAATACATGGCAGCAAAGCGGAGAACAGAAGGATTAATGTTCCTGTTTTATGGTGCCGTGTTTGGAATGTTTAGTTTTGCTATTACAGAGGGGTGGCTGGGTATTATGGGGTTGGATTTAAAAGCACCTTGCACGCCCGTGGACAATAAGAGTGATTACACAATTAGATTTTTGAGTTTGGTGGAAATTGGTTTGTTGTGAGTTCCACGATAAATGTGTTTGATGTCCCAAATCCAAGGCTGTTCTAATAAGGGCTGAAATCTCATAACATAAAGGGATTAAACTGGAAGCTGTTAGCTTTGCTCTTCAATAACCATCACTCATATTTATGCATGCGGCACAACACGGAAAAGAGATTTACAGCGTATACTTATGTTTGGAAGGACTTAACATGCGTGTATATCTGTCTTTAAGGCTGTTAATGTGATTGCAACAGCGTTGGACAGATGCTGCTGATTGAAGAGGCTTTGCTTTAGATTTTCTTTTGTTCCCAAGACCAACTCCAGGTGTATTGTCTGTGCGATGCACACATGGCATTAGCTATAGACTCTGTAATCTCTGGACTTCACTGTTGTTCCATTTGTCCGTTTTGTTTGAGTTTTGGCAGCTAGCTTTAGCAGCATCTGTACAGTTAAATACACACAATTCTGAAATTGTGGACTTGGAATCCCACACAGTCAATTAACAGCCTGTTTTTTAATCAGTTTGTTTCAGGCACAACTCCTGGTTGTTGCATTTGAAAACATATTAGCTTGAGAAGTGGAGCAAGTTAAAAATGTCCTCAGTGTTAAATGAATGCAGTGTTTATTGTGTCACCCCCATGGCAATAAGAAAATCCCAGATGATGGAAAATCAGAGAAGTTACTTAAATCCCCTGTACGTGCCACACGTAAGCGTTTAAGTCTGCCTGTCGCTACGTTTTCAAATGTAAAAGTCATCAGTTGGGAGAAAAAATAACTGCCAAGTGAATGAAAGGGTGTGTGTGTGTGTAGAGTAGGGAGGGGGGGCCAGGGAGGGTGTGTGCTCGGGGCACCGACAGTGTGTGTATCTGTGTTTTAGACTGAAACTGTTACGGTCCTAATCCCCCGTCACTTTTCCTAACGGTCAGATTGCTTCAAAATAAAGACTCAACGTTTTGTCTGTCTCTGACACAGAGAAACACACACACACATACACACACACACACACACACAGGGAGAGCCTGTCAGTCTGTTTCCTGCTGCCCTTTAGTGTGTGTTTTCTATGAAAGTGAATTACCGATATGTGTGAGAACTGAACAACTGACAGACTGTTAATCCTCCACCCCTCCTCCTCCCCTCTGTGCCTCCATCTTCAGCTCCCTTCTCCAGCCTCCCCCTTTTCCCCCTACCCTCCCACTCTTGTGAGCTTTCTGCCTTCACTTTTTCCCCTCTTCATTTTCCTGTCACATACACCTTTTTGTTGAATTTTCCTCCGCAGCCTTTTAACATCTCGTTCTTCTGCGTTACTGTGGTTCTTTCTTTCTTCTACATTCCCCTCTGTCTTTTTGCATAACTTCTCACTGACTTTCCACTTTTGCTCTCCCTTAATCCATTATTTTTTCTTCTATCCTCCTCACCTCAGCCCTTTTCACTTATTTGTTGTTATCTCCCCATCTCTATTTCTGGTGTTTGTCCTAATTCCTATCATTTCCCCCTTTATCACACATTCTCCACTTTTTGGCTCTTCAATTTTCTATCTCTGACTTCTCTTACCATCTTTTTCTTCTCAATCCTTCATCTTGTTCACTATTCTTCATCTTCCCCTACGTTCTTTTCCGTTTCCCCTTCACTTTCTCTTGTTTCCTCTGTCATTTTCATCCCATCCTTTCTCTTTGTGCCTTGTCCTCCTCTTTTTCCCAATTTATCTCTTTTTTCCTTCCTCCTCCCCCACAGCTTTCGTCCAGCGCCTCTCTTTCTTGATCTTTCCGTTTACATCACCTTTTCACGCATCTCCTCCAGTCCTTCTTCTGTTCCTTCTCTGATTTCTCTTCCTCATCCTGGCCGGAAGGATGGCGCTGATAAGCAGCTCCAATCAGAACCAAAATTAAGCATTAAATCTAGTGTACTAAATGCTTTAATGATTCGGCATACGCTCTGCTCGCATCAAGCAGAAGACATTATTTACACTAATTCGCCTATAAATACAAAATCACACTGTTTTTGATCCACCACCACGTCACAGCGGCTTAGACCAACAAATGCACCACATGTCCTCACATGCTGTAATATGTTGACACGGCGCTGATGAGTGCAGCTTTGAAGTTGATGCAACACGATGGACGACTGAGACGCTCCACAAATTAAAAAATTCAAGGATTTTTGTTTAGAATACTCGCTGGCTCAAAATCAAAGGGAAAGGGAGCCGCGCACATAATTGAAATGAATATATGTGTACATGCGAGCCACTTTATTTTCAAAGATCTTGAATAATTCAAGAATTTGTCAATGCCACAGTGAAGTTCACAGGAAGGACTAGAAATCTGTTCCACATTTCTGCATGATCAACATAAACAATAGAGCATCCTCTCTTTGAAATTATATTAAAGTTTGGCTTTGGTATTTAATATAATGTAATCTGAAAGGTGCTGTGGAAAACTACCCCCTTGTGGTTAAATAGTTAAAGGTGCATTCATCTTTTTCTGAAGCTGTTCAAACCCAAACGTTCAAACCCAAACATAACTGATTACAGGCAAATGCATCATGTCCTCAGTCTTAGCCATTTTGACATCCACCATTTGGACCACGGGGAGCCAAATCTTGTTTACTTGTTCTGATTTGAGCAAGTTTGCCATTAAACATAAAGAGGTGCCCTCCCTGCACTTTCGTTTAGTTATCTTTGCATTAAAATTTAATAGTACATGTTTTTGCCTCAGTTAAAGCCATGAATTATGGCTCTGCCATGTTAAACACAATGTCCCTAAATAGTTAAAGAGCAGACTGTGACATCAGGTAGAAATTAGCCAAAAACAACAACTGAAGACTATACATTTTTTTCCTGTTTCATTTCATGCCTCCAAACTGCTTTTTTTAGTCTGGTGAAATGTTCAATGTCATTGCTTCTTAATATTTAAGCCTCAATTTTGGCTTATAGATTTAAGGATTTGTATTTAGAGTATTAAAAGATGCATGCTACTTTACAAATTGTTTTGTCTGCTCTTTTCTCTTTTATATAAACCTACCCCGACGTCCTTGTCTGAGATTATAACGACTTTACAGCTTCATCACCATCGTACAACACTAATCGCATTAAAAAATGCCCTCTCTGGTGTTGTTTTTTTTTCATAATGTGCACGAGTTAAAATGTGCCCTATTGTTCTGAGGCAGCCAGGTGGAAGAAAGTAAAGCGGTTCTTTCACATTATGAAGACGCTGTGGGTGTTGGAGGTTGATCGAGCCACAAAGTCCACCGGCTCCACTGATATAATGAGAGAGACAGGCAGGACACCAGCTCTGGGCCTCGTTACTCGAGCTCCATTAAGCTTCACGCTTAAATTATATCCTAATACCTGTTGTCACGGTGATGCACTGGGCTGCGATCATTTATCCGGGCCACAGGGGCCAGGCATTGCCCACGCCTTCTACACTGCTGGCACCGAGCACATCCACACATGGTACAAACTCAGTGCAGGCAGCGACAAAACAGGATCCTGCTGCACACACAAACACACACACACACACACACACACACACACGCAGAGGCTGCTCTGAATGCATACTTAAGTATAAATGCGTGCTAAATAACACATTATCCAAAGGCCAGTTCTGTTTCCCACCGCTGTCCACAAATCTGAAGGCAGCCTAACATGAATCCAGGATACAGAACAAGGTAGATGGAAAAACACTCAAATTTTGCCTGAGTATTTTTATGCTGGGGCTGCATGGTGGCACCGTTACCGTCACATAAGGCCTTTGTTTCATGGCCAGAATATCTAATCTTCATCTCACTTCCTGCACATCAGCTCCGGTTTGAAGGGGATCTCAGAAGATGTTGTCAAAAATTGTTGATTTTATGTGATACTTGCACATACAAGAAGATAGGCAAACTAATTGTGTGGTCTCTGAATTTAAATAGCTACGGGAAGTTCAGCTATTGCATAATAAATTATCCCACAAATACTTGGGGTCAAAATAAAAAATTACCTGACCTGGTCAGTGACTTTAATCCAGTCAAGTGGCTTTATGAGAAGAAAATATCCCATATATGTACAGAAATGAATATATGTATTTATATATATATATATACACTAAAATCGGAAATTCCCCTCTGCTTTTCAGTGAACTTGCTGCTCATCCTGTAATTTACTGTCACTTTATCTAATCAGGTAGTTTCCTTGAAGTAGGTGTTTCAGGTCACCTGAGAACATTAAGAAGATTCTCGAGCATCTAATCAGCAAATGGACACACGGCGGCTAAAGATGGATAAACACAAACCTAACTGCAATTCCAGGGACACTGGGTTGATTTATTGGAGTTTGTGTCTTTATGTCTGTGGAGACCACTTTGAGTTATTCATGTGGACAAAGTGTTTACGTCTATTTTCACACCGTCACGTCTTTAAAGTACTTTCTGAACTTCAGGCCACGATCATGAAGTGAAAGATGAAAAATAGAATTCATCTGACTATGTGGCCTTGTGTTATGCAATTTGGGGTCCTGACAAGTATAGTACTGCACGCTGGAGTCTGAGTGTGTGTTTCCTGACACTCAACCAGTCTGTTTTATCGGAGCTCAGTCTCTCATCTCCGCGGCAGGCCCTGAACGCCTCAGACAGATCGGGTGACGCCAGCACTCTGCGGTCCCTGAACACATCAGCGCGCAGCCTCCACACTTCAGTCCAATAATCCTGAAATCTCCAGGCACCATCATGGCTGTCGCACACCAACATGTACAGAGACACAAAATCGCTTTCATACATGCAGATGTAAAGCCATCTCATCCTGTCTCATCAGTTTTGAGACTCAGTTATGGTGAGTCTCAAGAAAGATATATTTCATTAACTTGTGATCATTTAAAAAAAATGCTAAATTATTTAAAGGTGAATATCAGTTGGTACGCTTCACTCACAAAAATTGAATCAGTCACTCTTCTGGAAGGAATTCAATCATTTTCAACAGGTAAAATCAATCAATTCAACATGTAAATCTGCTTAAAAGTTTATTTGATTTTTTGGTTTTCTTTTTGTTGTTGTTTGTTTTTCAGTGGGTGGGAGTGTTGGAGAAATATGAGAAGTCATCAGGTTCTGATATGATTACCTGATCAGAGGCATTGTACATGCACATTATTTAGCTAGACTGAAATTATGCATATGGAAGTTTTTCAATCGAGAAATCGTTAATGTGATTAATGGTCTGATGAAAAGAGTGACAAAGAGTTAACAAAGTTGCTGCTTTGAGTGGAGGTTTCCTTAATGTCCACCCTGATTTTTCTGAAGACACAGTACAGGGCAGTGATGCTCTGGTAAGTACAGGTTGGCCAAAATGAGACATTTTGGACTTAGACACATTTTTGATTAGACATAGACAGATTTTAGAGGAACTGGTATGCAGAAATGAACACTCAATAAAATCAATTGTAATATAAAGCACTTTTTTTGGTGTAAAAAATCTGTTTGGTCTAAAAAAATCAAAATGGGGGTGTTGCCAATCCAAGAAAAAGAAATGGAAGCTGCAAGGAAAGAACTGTAAACGTAACTCACCACATTTTTTTAAATTTTGATGAGATCTACACATTCATCAGGTGGCAGAAACATGCATTTATTTATAGTAACGGGATGTGTGCCATTTTGCAGCTAGGATAAGAGAAAAATACCCATAACTATACACACCTGCAGAAAGAGAAACCTTTAATAACCAAGATCTTTCCCTGTAAATGATTGCATGCAAAAAACTGTTAAACAATAATTCTTTCTAAACAAGGGCTGACTTATAATATATAATTGGAGATTACGAAATGTACCAGGATTCCACCGACTTTTTTTAATTCATTTGACAAAGTAAAGCTTTTTTACCTTTGCCCATGAGCACATTATGAAATATTGCTTATGCAAGAAGAATAAAAAGCATAACTGAAAATGACAATTAACTGCTGAGTTAGAAATAAAGGCAAGTCTTATTAATTTGTGTTATGCTATTTTTTAAATTGGATGGTGAGACAGGTTCATAACCTCTACTATTTTTCTTTCCCATACTTTGACTGGCAAGATGTTAGACTTTCCTAAACAGAGTTCCTTTGGAGGTCTATAATTTGGGGGGCTCAGTCTTGCAGTCTAAAGCACGAAGCCACCTGACTGTTATGTGGTCCCCTCGGCATCGGCTGACAGGGGGAAAGCGGAGGCCTCCATAAACTGGGTCGAAGAGGGTAAAAGTGCCTGAGGGCAGTTTGGCTGACACCCCACATCTAAATCAGCACGTTAGGCACTGGTGCAAGACGAGGAATTATGAGGAAAAAAAATGCAAGACGGGAGAAACTGCGTGCATTATGTGTTTTAATATTCAGTGTTTGGAGAATGGATGAGATCAGTGTGGTGGAGCTCAGCCATTTGGCCTCGTCTTCAAAGAAACGGACGCGTGAAGGGTACCGGAGTGCTCATATTCAAACAAAATCTGCTTCGTATTTTCCACACGGAGCCTCACCTGAAGGTCATCACTCTGAAAGTGTGAAACAAAAAGAGTTTCCGGCTGTTTGTTCAACACCTAGTTGAGAGGAAGTTCACTGGCATGAAATAAGTTTTGTTCTTCTCAAAATCTTCACATGAATCACTTTAAGTAAGTTTTAGAAACAGCACAGGCCACCAGGAACTGTGTGGTTCTGGTTGGGTTTCTACATGGAGAGAACATTTTGTGTACAGAAAACTTTTTTTTCTAAGGAAGGAAAGAAAACAAAAAACAAAGAACTGTATTTTTTCACTCTCATATTGGCTCACATTCTATTCAGATTGAATATTCAGCAGCTTGTTGAGCAAATAATAAGTACCATGTGTTTAAAAATATGAAATTCATATTAGAATTTGTGCCAATAGGTAAGGAAAAAAAGGCAGATACTTCCCATTCAGAGGCAGATAAAGGCAGGTCATGCCTTTGCCATCAGAACACAAAGCATTATTCATCTACAGTGCTTTTCCCCCTAAAACAACAATATTCTCAAAAGCCTGGAAACAGTCTTGTGTCCTGTAAAGGTACCATCTGTTGTAAATATTTGGGAATTGATTCTGGTCACTTCTTCAGGTCTGTGTGGAGTTGAAAGTCAAATCTAATCTCGGTTGAATACTTGCCTTGGCTTAATCAGCTGAGTAGGGGTCCTCACAGGGTTTGTGCACTATGGGAGGGAGGGAGGCAGGAAATGATCTGGGACACTGGCAGCTCGCACAGATGCTGTCGGCTGGCCTTTTCACTCTGCTCAGGGTTTGAGCAGCAGTCTCAGGGGAGTTTTGCGTTTTGGACCTGGGGTTGTAGCTACTTAGACAGAAATTCAGAGCAAAGTCCTGCAGAAGGGGCACATTGATCACTGATACATGTAGGATCTTTCCTTCCACAACAAAATATATGGGAAGGAGATGATAGATGAATCATATTTCTCTAAGCTTTGAGCTATAAAGTTCACTTTCCTTCTTAAGTGCTGTAAAACGTGTCCAATTCTTTTTTTTTGATCTCTTGACATGGCCACAATAGTCGCTTAGCAACATGGGGAGGCAGTGTGTGTGACAGGAGACTTTCTCAAGCTGTGCACATTGATTTGTAATACGAGACGAAGATATCATCTGTGCATATTCGCTTTCTGCCTCCAGATACACATAAATACCAGGAATCTGTATCAAATTTAGTGTTTACATACATGTAAAGGAGGTGTGTTGTTGAGAAAATGAGGTCAAACGCACTCCTCTCTGTCTCTGTCTAACCTTTAGAAAATCCTGCCGACACTCAGATTAACTCTCAGTGAGGGTAAATCCTGGACGACAGCTCACATACACACACACACACACACACACGCACGCATATGTGTGCGACGGCAAAGTAATACAGCAAAGCATACACACAAACACACAAAATGCCTCAGTTTTCTTTCCCAATATCTTGCAGGCACACACATACATAAAGTAGCAACTCAAACACAGGCACACACAAGCTCTCAATCTGTCTTTAACTCCCTAGCGTACACATGTGCGCGCACACACACACACACAAAGCTGTTCTAGTACTACCACTTTGCAAATGTGCATATACAATCTCTCCAGTCTCCTCAGACACACACACACTTACACACACAGAGCCATCCTGAACTTTGGGGATCTGTTGGTAAAAAGCTGACTTGATGCGACGGGAGGTGTGCAGACTCGGCAGAACAGCAGTTCTGCAGATGGTTGATGCGAACCTGCAGCAGCTGTCAGATCTCTGTCAGGAATCGTCACCGTGTTCTTTATTCTAGGAGCTCTCCCCCCCATCACCCACCCTCCACCCGCTCTCCCAGGGGGTTTGTCAAACCTTGACGTAATCATCCATGTGGCCCATAAAACGGAAAAAAAAGAAACTGAACCAGATGATTTTGTTCTCTACATGCATCAGTTTGAAAGACGTTACCATTTCTAGTCCAGACAAGGGCTTTGCTTATTGAATAGGTAATTATCTATCAATTTAATGAATTAATCAACAATGACCCATTGTGAATAGTCCTCTTATCTCAACCTGCAAAGTTACTGTTCGGTTCATTGACTGATTTTGATAAATGATTTTTAGTTAAAGAATGACAAAAAAAAAGTACCATCAAGGTAGGTACAAAATATTAACATTCAGCCAATTCCTGGTGATCCATTTCAATCCAATGAAATAAAAGGTACTTTGTGAATAAAATTCCTATGATTTTAAGTAATCAAAAGTGTCCCAACTTATGAAACACATAAATCATATTTAATCTTCTCTCGGACTGTATCTCTGACCTCTCCGTCCTACTCATTGTCATCCGGTAGGCTTGAAATGAAAAAAACAGACATGAAGAAGGAAACTTAATTAGCAATGGAAACACATACCTAGTTTAAAATAACATATTTTTTGTGGTGATTAGGCCTATTTACATCTGACAAAAAAATTGTATTTCGAAACTGGATTCCCATTTAATTCAATTTCAATCAAACACAGTAGTTGCAAGCCCCTTTATTTGAATCAAATAGTTCATTAATGAATCTTAAAAGGGTCATAATCTGTCAAAATCTCAGTTTTGCTACATTGTGAGCTGTATTTTTCTGCAAAACCAGAGTTCCCAAGCCTCTGTGTAATTGATGCCTTTGGCCGAAGCACAAAATGTCCAACTACTGTGCTTTGAACTGCCAACGTGTCTCATCAAGATCGCTGCATTTGACAGATTTTTCTTCCTACGCAGTCAGTACCCCAGGACCGCTGTAAAGTTTGTCACACACTAGGCAATAACTATCTGTTTGCACATAAACAAAAAGGTGGGGGCAGAATTATTCCTAATTAGAAACTAAGAAAAAACCCTTCTGTTTGCTCTGACTATTGCAAAGAAACGCATGGTGTCAGGACTTTTCAAATCAGAGTCCCACAGAGGGGGAGAGATCTTTGCCAATGTTAAGCACAGGACTTAGATATATGGCAAAGTGCCTCTATAACAAACGGCCCACATTATCACACACTAAGAGTCTACATGATTCTGGGGATTTTCGCAAACCAGTGCAGCAGTCTTGCAAATATGCACACATATTTTAATAACATATTGCATATAAACACAAACAGACAACACGTACATACAAAAAGGGATTAATATTATCACACACACACCCAAACACACACACACGCACACACAAGCAGGAAGCTTAAAATTGTATTTTTCTCAACTCAAACAGTCGGGTATGCATATCATGACACACACAAAGACACAGTGACACATGACAAGGCTTATAACTGACTTGTAGACACACACACACACACACAAAAACACACGCACACACCCCTGGCTCTGGTTAATCTCAGGGGAAGAGGAGCAGACTGAGATAGTAAAGCTGCAGCAGGAAATTAGGATTTACTGCATCTTCCTCCTCCTAAACAGCCTTCTTCATAACCTACACTCAAGTCAGCACACCCAGCTCGTTCAGCAGGAGGGATGGAGACACATACGTCTGAACTATGGTTCATCTGCAAAGAAAGCTAGCTTCATCTGGAACTGATTGTGACACAGTTGCTGCTCCAAGAGTTAGATAGGAAGATTTTGCTCATATCTCACACCTGCCGTAGCATCAAGTCCAGAGGCAGCTAAAAGCATGAGAGAAATCTAATGTGACACCCTAACAATTAGAACTTTTAAGCTACTGTACAGTCAAATATGAGGGACAATGCTTTTTTTAAGCTACGTTCAGAAATATATGCACACAAATATTTCTTCTCCTCCCTCAACATCATGACATTTTTATTCCTGATTCATGTCTGCTGTAAATATAACAAATCAGTATAAATGTACTGCATTTATCAATCAGCACCAAAAAAGCTCAAGGCCAGCCAACCCATTGGGATGAAACAGGTCCAAAAATTGTCCCAGAGGACGGAAATATTTCTTGTCATCTATGATCCTAAGATTTTAATTATCATCAGGTTTCATTCATTATACAGGGGTAAAAAGCCATTTTATTTATATATAAAATCATATATATGCTAGATCAACAAAGGAACCTTTTATGCCTTTATTCCTCAATAAACAATTTTTGTTGACTCAAAGTCTGATTCAGACCGAGCTTTTATCTATAATCATAAGGCTTTTAATTGGTTGCCTGCCACTCAAAAACCTTCGACATTTGAAACTAAAAATGGATTTTTCCTTCTATGTGTTTGACAAGTGAGAAATCCAGCTAATTGTGACTGATAATTTCGTGCTTTAGGGCAGTTGGGCCCGAAGATATAAAAATGCTATTTTTGTAGGTTTGAGTTCTATGTAATCAAAGAACAGGCAGTACTTGGTAGACAACAAACTCTGTGGATGTTTTGTTACTTTGTAGACATGATACTGAGCATGGGTCTTATGTTTCACTGTGGTGCATCCTCTGATTCAGACACAATTCATACACATGAAAAAATTAACTTAACTGCAGATACATCAGACTCATACCAATGAATGAACCATAACGATGTGTAATGAGGACTAAAATCCAAGATGGCTGGATATTTGGTAAATAAAGGAGAAAAATACTAAGTTAAACTGAAATATACTCAATTTTCTAAATGGTTTTAGTATCAGCAAAACCAGCAACAATTATCTTATTATACATATTTATACTGTATTCCTTATCATATTTTCCCTCTCTGATGGTTGAACATGGATTAAAGTTTCTATATCTTTTTTGTTGTGCATTTCAATGCTTCATTATCAGCGATTTAAATAAAGACCAATGACTCAATAGACAGACAGAGCTTTTGCCTTTTCTCTTTGGAACCAAAGGTTGGCTAAAATGGTTATTCTTACTGTGCAATATTAACATCTTTAAACCTCAAACAGCATCCATGTGCCCTCATTAAAAAAACAAAAACTCAAATAATAAAGCTGCATTGGCCAGTGCTGCATAAAAGAGTTTTCCTTTCATTGTGTTTCCACCTAAATTTTTCTCCTTTGCTGCTGCTATGAAAAATCAAGTTATGATTAAACTTTAATGATCCTTGTGGGGAAATGGTGTCTTTCTGTCTATTTTTGAAGTTATATAATACACAGAGCATTTAGTTGAATAAGAGAAAGTTCATTAAACTGAAGCAAATAAATAATTAGCTTATTTTCCATTGGAGAAAGGCGGAGAGGAAACTTTCTTCTGTTAAATAATATCTGGTTTTAGCTTGTGCTATTGCTTGTGTTTTTCAACCAACAGAACAAAAAGTTATAGGTTGTTTGTGCCATAGTGTCATCACAGTGTCAGAGATGCAGTCCACGCATAATTTTTTTTTTCCATGACAGAATTGATTAGAACAGCATTTTATTCAATTTCAGAATATCAGAATGGAGCATTCAATACACCGAAATGTATACATTTGGATTTTGGTTACATACTGTGACAAAAAAAAATTAATCAGTACTGATGCGGCCCCTCATGGCTATCTCTGATTGGGTCATCCCTAAAGAACTGTAGGCAGCGCCCACCCATTGTGTGGGCCACACCTCGATCAAACCTTGTGCATAAACTGGACTGAGACCGGACTATCAAACAACTTTTTCTCCCTGTTTTTCTTGTCAGCCTCACAATGGCTCGGTGCCTTTTCCCCTGCAATCATGAGCCCCAAAACATGATTAACATCCTACTTCATACAGGCTTTGCCCTTCAAGATTTTCCCTTCCTTCCCTTGCATAAAAGCGAGGGAGTGTGCAGTCGATACGTCCAAACAACCCCACAAACACAGCTACGGTACTTAGAATTACTTAAAAAACCCTCCATTGCCGATGGGTCTGAGCCAAACAAAAAGAGCTAGGAGCCATTATATGAATTGTTTTTTTTTTTTACTTTCAGTGAATAAATGTAATTTTGATTTTGAAGGAGACATTCTGACTCAAAAGGATTTAAATGTTTCCGGCTGCTCATTCATGCCAGGATCTTGTGCAATCATATGTTTCTGACTTTCAGTCCACCAAATGGTTCTCTGACAGTAGCACAATGTACATCTGATGTACATCTTACTGTTTCATGGTTAGGGTTTGGGTTAGGATTGGGTTAGTTCCTTTTTCATAGGACATTTTCCCTGCTAATATGAACTACCTAATTGATATTCTGTCTAAAAATCTAAAATGTCCTGCCTTGAAAATTATAAGCAGACAAACCCCACACAACCCCATAAATTAAAACTGACGAGTGCCCAGAAAGGAGTTTATGTCAGTCATTATCCAGACAGCTGGGCCATTTCATCAAGGTCACTGAAAGCATAACATTTCTGCTACAGGCATGGTCTCAAAGAAATTATCTTTATCTCTGTCTAATTCGGTGCTAAAAGGTAGCGCTCAATGAGCATCTTGCCTGTAAGAACTGCCTGACTGCCAGAGCGACAGGTTCCGCCCCAGGTGATGACGAAGACAACACACCTGAGGAGAAAAGACAAAAATCTGATCAGAGTACAATAGAAACCAAATTCTGTGATTTTTACAGGTAATATTTACATGGCTAAACAACACATTTTAGTATAGTTTTGTTCAGAAGCTATACATACATACATATATATATTCTACTTTGTAAGTTGCTTTTGAAGATCTGGGGAATTTTGGGGAAAAATAAGCCACTTCATAAATTAAACAGTTGTTGATCCAGCCTACATCCCATTGAGGTGAAAGAGAGGAGAAAGTAGAGTGACACAGACTTTCTGCCTTTCTCTCTGAGTGATTATTTTGTGTGTAAATGCACTCAAAACCACACCGGCTGCCACTGAAGAGCATGGTGGTATAAAAGAGGAACAAGAAAAGTATAGTATGAGAGCAGCTGTTTTAAAGGAAGAAATGACAGAGAAAGACAACTTTTAAAAATCTGTGCCGTCAAATGTGATTGGATGATCTGATGTACTGTATTTGTCATCATCTGTTAACAGGAAGTTTGATCCTGGAGTAACATTTGGTTACCTTCTTTGAGCTAACTTTTCAAAATAAAGTGTAGGAGCACATATTCATCTGTTTATGAGAGCTATGAGTCTTAGATTAAGATATAGTTTACAGAATAAAAACACAATTGTACACGTTTTCATGATTTTGGTAGTT
Source organism: Menidia menidia (assembly GCA_907169785.1). Lineage (NCBI taxonomy): Eukaryota > Metazoa > Chordata > Actinopteri > Atheriniformes > Atherinopsidae > Menidia > Menidia menidia. Next base: position 3,581,512 of record CAJRST010038888.1, read on the forward strand.
GTTCTGGTAAGAAACGAAAAGATTAAAAACAAACAAACAACTAAAGTTTCTAATAAAACATGTTCCCACACACACTCAGGTTTTACATCAAAAGATTCACCTAGAGCCAGATGTTTGGAACAGACACGGGAGAGTCTGAGAGCAGAATTGTCCAATCTGTACGATGAAAGGAGACAGAAGGCTGAGAACAACTCGCACGAACACACACTGATGTGATAATTCGGTGCACGCATCACGTGTTGTTGCTCTTGCACACATTTGTCACATCAGGCATCTGAACTACATGCATGATTGCTTAACTGTGTGGATGTGAATGCGTTGGATGGACGATTGTCACTTTGAAGCAGACGCAGCCAAATCAGACAGAAACTTGTTAAATCAGCTGTTAATCTGATCCTGTGTGAGTCTGTCTGTGTATGTTTGCATTATATGTATGACATGATGTCAGTATCTTGTTATATTTGCTTCTTATTCTTTCATTTAAAAAAATTGCATGTGTAAAAAACACAAAGGCAAAGGGGAAACTCACATTTTTAGCTTGGATTTTATGTAAATTTTTTATGGATATACATTATTAATCTAATCTCCATCATAAAGTATTCATGACATCAGTTTTTGTTTCATGTTGTAGATATTATCCGAATGTATTTGAAAACATCCTATATCTTTAAGGAAAGGTTTCTTTTGGTTTGACTTCTCCAACATTCTTACTTTTATGATGGCTATTCCACTTTCTCATTATTGATCTGTAATTTATTTATGATTCCACTTTCTAAAAGTTGTTCAATCACAATGACTTTTGCACTGTTTGCAAAAGTCTGTTTTTCAAGCAATCTGACTTTTGTTCTCCTCATAAAGTGCAATTATGTACAGTAAAACACCAGATTGTTAATTTCATTTCTACATCTTAATCCATGCTGCTACCACACTGTCTTTGTTATCACCTGTATTGTTTATTTTCAGATCCCAACTGTTTTTTTCAAATTATCCACTGTATGTATTACCTAACATACATACGGACCTCACTGTACCTGGTAGCCAACGACATTTCGTTCTCAAATTCACTATGTGGCTTTGTACAATGACATTAAAGGAAGTCTAAATCAGTTAATCATTGCTCTCGTTTTTCCCACAAATACACAAACTTCGAGGAGCAGTGGTTGACAAACGATTCTTTTTTCCCTGTTTTCTCTTTCTCATCCCTAACTGTCTTCACCATTGTAGGAGTGACTCATCTCTAAACTTTACTGAATTGTAGAGGAACTTCAACTTTTTAATGTACGCTAACATGGCACAAAGAGGAAAAGCTATTAAAAATTTAATGTTTGACTTTTTCAGGGAGAGCTATTAAAACCAGAAAGCAAGAAGCTTCTGTCATATATCATTGTGTTTGTGTGGGTGTTTGTGTGCTCGCACAGGTCCCACAGACCACTACGAACATAGAAATGCTCTGCATGTGTATGTGACCAAACGGTTGTGAGAACATGGGCTGGTGTGAAAGGTTTCAGTCTGTGTTAAGGTGGGAGAAATGGGTTGATGAAAGAAGGGGTTGTACCTTTTGTGTCATACGAAGCGGCTCAGCGATGTTCACACAGATGAGTGAGCGACTGGCACAACCTTGTTGAATGCTGCTTTTGAGGATGATGCAACATGATGGCCGGATGCATTTTGTTTTAGAAAACACAGAATCCAATGTCTTCATTTTTTTCTTTTCTCTTTTTTTTTAAAAGTCTCATCGCTTCATATTGAGAAAAATGTAAGAGGAGTTCAAGTAAAATAACTTAATAAAAGACACACAGCTGCCCCACTGTAAGATCTAGGGCTTCACTGTGTGCTTTGCCCCTTTATGTTTGCCGGCTCTATGCTGACCAGACATTCATAAGAGAGACAATAGCTTCCAGTGCCTCTCTATGCGCTTCTTGTCTCATAACATCAGAAGCCTGGTAATCCACCATTTCTGGGCAAAGAAGAGGGGGCAGCCCACTTGCTCTGCTCTTACTGATGGAGTTTTCTGACTTCTAGACTTTGTCTCCACTGACTGAGCAGCAGTGCCCCCTACAGTGTCTTTTGGAGAAGTGTAGGAGTCCCTTTGTGCTTAGCTTTTTAAATCCAACAAAATTGAGTCTGTCACGTGTTAAGACATATGGCATATAATTAATTAGGACCTCTTTAAGCAAGATTTCCAATAAAAAAAGTGAATTTTCAACAATAATGAAGACCCCCTTTGGTATAGAGGAAAGTTCTGGAAGCAGATTGTCATATAGTGGCAGTTTTGTGTGACGCAGATAACACTGTACATGTTACAACTTGTTTAAAAAAGGAGAGTACTGGGAATCATTGCAAATTTGAAAGAAAAGGATTACTCTCCCAGATATGGCTTTAAGGCAATGCTTAGTGCTGGGAGATAAAGACTTCAAATTCATGACTCAACATGTAGTTTGGAGCCTAACATCCAAAGGGAATGAAACAAATGCAATCAAAAAGTCTATCAAAAGGTTGTCATGATAACAAGGAAGTTGGGACAGTCCCACAGTCTAAAAACCTGCATGTTAGGTTGATTGGACATTCCAAATTGCCCTTAGGAGTGAGTGTGAGTGGTTTTTTGTCCTTGTGTGTCTCTGTGTAGCCCTGTGATGGACTGGCACTTGATGGAAATCACAAGTTGGAAGCAATGCAGGTCTGGAGCTACAACTGCCTGTACCAATAAAATAGTTCCCGTTGAGGTGGATTTGGGAATATGAATGGAGGTTAATGTCTGGAGAGTTATTGTCTCCTTTCCGAGATGATGAATGTATGTAGACTGGAAACAAACCACAAGTTGAATAAAAGCCTTAAAGAACGTGCCTGGCGTTTGTAAATTGATTAAAAGGATAAATAAATGGGGGAAACATGGATAAAGTTTGCTTGCTCAGCAACTTGATGAGGAAATGTCACTGAAATTGGTTGTAGTTTAGTGTTTTGTCCAGAAGAGGGCAGTCTAGAACCACTTTGAAGTAATTCACTAATTAGAAAGCTTTTCAAAAGGCAAGAGGTTCCCTCAAGTCTATATATTTGTCAACACAGTTTAGATACATATCATCAGGCATCTTCTTTAACAATGGGAAGTCACTGGGGTTTCCTATAGAATGGAGTAAAATAGGCACAGAAATGCAGAGAACCCAAACAGCTCTGTTAAAGCACAAGGTGTTCCCTCCATGTCTGGGCATGATTTCTACAAATGTAAATTCCATTTGAAAATTGGGTAGTATCATTCAGCTGATCATTGGTCCTACCCACCAGCGGTCCTGACTGAATTAGGTTCCTAAAAAGCTTGGCAGGTAAACAACAGATACAACAGTTGCAAACATAAATCCATCATTTATTTGTGAATGCTGGTCATATCATATTGTAGGCATTACATTTCACAGATAACACAGGTTTGCAGTAATCAGTTTCACACTTCCATGTAAAGAATACGTGATCATACTTGCCTGTTATCTAACTATGGAGGCCAACAGGCAGATGTCTGGCCCTCCATTTGAATTTGGTACTGCCACATCAGTATTTACATGCGTAATGCATTTCAGAAGGCTAAGCTATTCTACTTTTCAATCTGTTTGAAATACGCTTCTAAAAAGTTATTACATGCTATATAAAAGTAAGTGCGTTCATCTTAACAGAAGCCTTGTGTCGCTCATTGACAGCACATGATTGTTGTGAACATGAGCTTGACTTTGCATAACTGGTGGAAACGCATGCTTATTTTAAACTGTGGCTGGGTGAAAAGGTTTGAGAGCCTCAGGTTGAAAATCCAATGAGTTTCAAAGTACTAAGTTTTTATTTACAGTATAATTGCTGGTTAGCTGTGGTGTTGGATACAGGTAATCACTGCAGCTTTGCTTAATAAAAACAGCTTAATGGGATATTAAATTATTTCTTTTTTCAAGAGGATCAACAGTGAGACGGTGTTTGACATGCTCATCGATCCGTGAGTGATTGAGGTGACTCATTTTATGTGCAAAAATGCAGGATTCATGTGTGGACATTTGAGAGAAAGCATTGAGTACTTTATAGTGTGTTTTTTTTCATGGATGAAATTCTCAGGCCCTCGTTCATCATTCAAATTCCAATAGCCAAAAACAATTCGAAAAGACTCTGGAAGAATAATAGCACTTGTCTTTAAATCATTTCCACACTTCGAACACGTCACGTCATATAAAGCCAAAAAGTAAACCAGTCATTCAGCTATCATTTGCAAAGCATGCATATTCCACACCTTATTTGCTGTCAAACTTAATATCGTCAAACTTGATTATCTGTCCATCACGGGTGACCACCTCCGTCTGCGTCCATCTTTCACACTCCCCATTTTTATGCTCAAAGCGACGCACCACCACCTTTCCTGTTGTTGGAAGGTCGCAGGGGAGATCCTTGGCAGCTTCGTGGTACAACTTCATCTTCATCATGTCGTCTGTGATGTCTGCTCTGCCTTTTGGGACCAGTCCCTGCTCTTTGCTCCTTTCCTTCGCTGGCTTAGGGGAAGGAGGACAGTACTGTCCATGGGGATGCATGGGTTTTAAATTGGGTCTGGGGGTGCGCTCGAATTTCAGTGGTGATGGAGACCTGTCTTGGTTAGCGGGTACTGGATTTCTCTGGAAAGCTGGTGCAGCCCGGTTCATGGGTGATACATCCCTGTGTAGTGGAGATGCGCCTCTGTTTATTGGTGATGGGAAGCGGTTTCGAGGAGTGTCAGGTAAGGGTATCTTAAGCAGTTCCTTTTGAACAGGTGCATTAGTGACAGTGCCTTTGCCTCCTACTCTTCGTATTTCACCTATGACCTGACTCAATGTGGCCCTCAAAGAAGGGTTAGGCTCTACCATCTTACACACAATATGGCAGTACGGCTGATCCCCAATGGTTTCCTTGATCTTGGCAGGGCAGACACTAGGCGTGTATAGCCGAACTCTAGCGCAGAGCTCAGTTATAATCTTCCCCATGGCCCAGACATCTGAGCGCTGGTTCCGTTGGCTGCGCCTCTGTAAAATCTCAGGAGCTGAGTAGGCCTCATTACCCATGTCCATTGCAGAGTTAAGACCATATCTGAAGAACTTGGCAAGTCCAAGGTCTATGATTACAGCTCGGTTTGTGTCATGTTCCACCTGAGGGATTAAAAATGGTTTAGCATTTATATCTAATTTAACATGTAATTAACTATGTACGGTAACTTAATTAAATTACAACTAGTTTACAGTTACTAAATTGAGTCGTCTTCTATTTTCTTTTATATAGCCAAATAAATACAAACAGAAATAAATACAGAAGAAAGTTAATCTTATATCCCAATTAGAGGTATGACTGAAAAGTAAAAACGATTTATCCCCACTATAATCTGCCTGTGCTTGTGCATTTTTTTTCTTCAAATCTGCTCTTTTATTGTTCACAGGTTCGAATTTCACTATATCACTGATTAGGTGCATGTTGGCCGCCAAACGTGTTCTGCTGCTGTTCTGAGCCAATCGAAACTTGTGCTGTCAGACTTGTTTGATAAGAGCTGAGTACATATCTAACAAGCACTACACATAGCAAGAGACTGTGCTGTGTGTTTTCAGGCCTTTTATAATAATTTACATTTAGTTTTCTTTTGGGAATTTTTATTCCGGTTATAACTAGCATGATCATTATGAAGTACTATACTATATACTATACTATATAACTATTATAATGAGTTCCCATGAAGGCATGTAATATATATATCTGCAATTTATATATACATACATTATCCTGAGACAGAAGGCCTCGCTATTTCGATTGATGGGAAATTACTCTGTTGGGGTTGCAGAAAATGTTGTTGTGTGACTATTTCCAGTTTGGGGCATAAATATAAGCAGCGTGTAGCTTTGTGTGTTTTGGGTTTTTGCCTAAATTCACTGACACATTCACTGAGGTACTGGTACTCACCATGATGTTTTCAGGTTTTAAGTCTTGATGGACAATGTCTTTCGAGTGGAGGTGAAGCAGGCCTTCGCACATGCCAACAATGATGGTGTTTTTATTTGCTGGTGTCAGCTGTTAAGAAAAAAAAAGGGTCAAGTTGAGCTGTCTAAATATCCTTAGGTGTGGCTTAAAATGCAAGAATTAATATAACAAAGCATGGCACGTCAAACCAGACCAGAAGGGCAAGTACAGTATAAACCTGATTTAAATCTGGCTTGAAAGTCCTCCAGTGAAAACATTTGCATGTACTGGCTTCAATGAAACCAAAGTAAGTAGTTTGTATTGCATATAAGTAGTTTATTCTGCAAAGAGGTTTCTATACTGAAGCACCAAGACATTTCAATTAACCATATTAGAACATAGAAAATGCCATTTTGCTTGCCCGTTCAGCTTACCTGTATCTTTGACTTTGAAGACTTGAAGATAGTTGTCTCTAAGTCCTCTCCAAAGATAAACTCGAGTGGAATTATCCATTTCCCATCCCTGAGTGTTATGTCGCCCAGAAGCTTCACTATGTTTGGATGATTCGCTTCGCTGCAGATCAGGGGTGGTGAGTCATAGAAGGATACATGGAAAGAAACCATCAAGTTAAATCAAATCAAATTAACTCAAAATGACTGTTTTCCTTGGCTGAAAACCTAGAAACCATCTGAATCCTCTTGATGTAGGAAACTGTCTTTTGGGTTAATCGTAAGGTCTTTAAAGTTTCATAAATTCAAATAAATTTTTTTACCAAACATTGTTAGCATTCGTATAAAAGGACTGGAATTACAAATAGTTACTTCTACAAAATTACACTTCCCCCAGTGTAACACCATTGGGTTGTCTCACTGGGGGACTTTTTGAGTTACCAACCACTTACTTGTAAACTTTACACTCTCTCTCCAGGTCTGTCTTGGGTATGAGCTGCTGGGGGACCTTCTTCACAGCAGCCCAGGTATCATTGTACCTCTCCTTATACACCTTCCCAAAACAGCCCTGCGCGAGTGTGCTAGTGGCGTACGCCATTCGGAAGTCTCTGTGAGGGCTGCAGATTAAGGAATAGGTTACTTTTAAAGTCATGTTGAAACTCTGGCCCTGCATTTGCATCCCATCCCCCAAAACTATCCTTAATTCATGTCAAGGTTTCAGAGAAAAAATTGAACAATGTCTTACGGTTATTGCTCAAGTTACACATGGATTCTATAGACATACTGTTTAGTTGTGTTTAAAAAGTTTTAAAGGAGTAGAGGGTTTTTCAACAGATGCTAAATCTAATCAGATCCAAAGATTTGCATTTTCAACAAGCATTTTTTCTAGAACAGTTAAAAGGTCCTCACACTTCAGATGAGAATTCCTTTTTTTATTTTATTTTTTTTATTACTTTTTGCCATAGTAGTTTCTGATATTTATATTCTGCTTAATTCACGTATAAATATTGCAATTTAACAATTATTCTGTAATAAAATACTGACAGGAGTTTTTCTGTAGCACTGCATTACTTCTAAAAGCACAAGAATTTGAATCTGAACTCTTCTCCAAGCCCAGATAATATTAAAATAATCCCAAACAAGGTTTACCAGAAATGTTCTAAACTTCCCCCAAGAGTTTAAGCCTCTGGGTATTCTTCTGAACATGTCAATGAAATTCTGCCGAACTCAATCATTTGGAAAATTCCCAGGAAAGGTGTGTCCTGTCTTTTAGGTACAAAAGACTTCCAGTGAAATGTTCACAAAGAAAAGCGCTAAATCCTTTCAAGCTGCCATTTGGCAAAACAATTACAATGCAAAAAAAAAAATCAGTTTTGGTAGAGATGCAAAGGATTTTTAACAGCCTCATTTGTAAAAAAAAAAAAAAAAAAAAAAGGTCTATTCAGCTACAACAGTTTCTGTTGTGTAAACAAGAAGTACCCTGATCCAAAGACCAGTCGATGAACTGTGATCATTTAGACATTGGGCTATGGTTAACTATGCTCAGTATTCAACAGCCCATTTAACACAGATGTACATGTGGATAACAAAAAGCTGACAGACTGGTAAGTCCAAAAGAGTTTAGTTCATTCTTAGGCCAGCTTTTTAGGAAGATGCCAGAACATAATAAAAACCGGCATAAACGCTGTCGTGTTTAAATCATTTTTTAGCAGCATAAATATGATTGGTCACAATAGCTGCCACGTTAAATCAGTCAAAAAGGAAAGATTCACTGTAAAATAAAAATACGTCAACCTTAATCATTTTGTCCAATAATGACTCGTTTGATTACAGCAGAGGCTTCTAAAGTGGGTTAGGTCTTGAAGATAAAATGCTATGTTTGTAAATGTTTTCTGCAATTTTCATCAAAACGTATGAACCTATATGGGAACAAATAAAGCGTCTCCTACCTTTCTGTTGTAGACCAAACGCAGCTCTGTCAGGTCTGAACTGGAGGTGAGAACAGTTCCCGTATGTATGACTCCACGCCTCCTGCCATTCTTATTCGTGGCCTAGAGCAAAGCAGGCATACCTGAGTGGGAATGAAAGACACTAAGTGCACTGTAAACAAGACAAAGCAGGATGTGAACGAAATGTGGGAAAAAAAGACTTACAAGATACACAAAGAATGGGAGGGGGCATTTTCACTGGATATGTTTTAAAGTAAACATCTGGAGTAAGCAGAAGCATTTCTAATAAAATAATAAAGGTTTGTTGGATTGTCACATTCCTCTAAGGAACAATAATTATGAAGGCATTGTGACCTTTTGGTCTAAAGGTTTCCTGGTTTGTATCCAGTCAGCTAACATGACAATTCTCTTTGCTTTTTTTCAGCAATCATGAATCTTTATCATAATAATATATCCATTGTATACTTATCTCCTTTTTAAAATCTGTTATTTGAAACAAATATTGGCTAGCTAAGTTTGGATGTTATAATCCAGGTCCACTTAGACTGTCAGTTAACTGTGACAGTCAGAATATTTTGCATCCATTTCTTTTGAAGCATGACCATCCAGTGAATTTTTGTATGTTGACTGGATGCTGGATTCTTTTCCAAATGAGGCACGCATTAAGAAAACAGCACTGGCTTTAAGCTGTTTGACGGCCTTACACAGTTCTCTTGACACCTTTTTAAGACAGAAATAGATGTGATGTGTATTGTTGGAATGCTATACAAACCCACAGGGGAAGTACCAGCACAAGTCCTGAGTTCAGTTCTTATACAAAAAGACAACCACCCATACTAAACCCCACTGACACCCTCGGTGATGAAAGACAAAATCATTCAAGAGGAAAATGGAAATAGTTACATCATTGTCCATACAATGGATGACAAGGGAAATTCCAGCATTAATGTAATGTTTCAACGTGAAACATGGACAATAATCTGACTCAAATAGCACACAAACTTGGCCAGATTTTAAATCTCTTCAAAAAATAGTAAATCGATCGACTGAGACTTATCAGGAAAGGTAAATGTAAAATATATTTTATCCGCTGTGGGTTTATGGACAGCAACAAGGGAAAATTTTATAAACACAACAATGATGGTGCCTTTTCTATATATATACATATGGGCTGTACTGTAGGTGGTTGGAAAGAGAAAGATAAGAAAAAAACACAGAAAGCCACCAGATGGAGGTACAAGCAATGGAAACTTTGAAAGAGGAAGCTCTGAATGTGTGTTTCCATTTCTTTTCACTCTCCACTGCACATGATGTTTCCTCTAAAAGCCAGTTAATAGTAAAATACTGAGTATTTCATCCATAGGCACAGTAAGTATGTTTATTTCAATCCCATTTATACAAACAATAATGTTTTTCGGTTGTCATCTGTAAGGGCTTTCATTCATTCTACACATGAAAAAAAGTCTTTGACCATTATCTGTCAGAGATATCTGGGTGATCATGAATATAATAAAGACTACCACGTGCTTGCCACATGGTGGCATTCACAATGACTCACAGTGTTTCTATTGCAGTTATTATCAAAAGTTAGATCTATTTATTTCTGCACGCGTGCTACAAAGCCACATTTGACTAAAATTGAAACTATGAACTAATACTGTACATTGACATAAAAACAAGTACATTTTTTTAATCCTGAAGAGGGTGAATACCCAAAGAACAAGTGATATGTTCTCTTATTTATAAAATGATTTATACACCTGTAAATATAGGAGTATGTGTCTGGAATAAGTGCTCCTATACACAAGGTGCTCCTATATACAAAGACCTCACAGACAGAAGGTGTCTTGATCAAACCAGAGCTTGGGCCATTCCATGTGATGTGCGCATGGGTTTTCTCTGTGTAATGTGGCTACCATCTGCTGTATGAGGACCATGAGCTGGTTTAGGTGGGCGTGGAAAATTAGTTTGAAGATATTGTTACCCATGTGCATCAGCATCCGGAAAGAAGAGCAACAGCCCTTTTTTGGAGTGCAGGTTAAGAGTTTGTAAAGCCAGACAGAAGAGAGCAAGGAACACATGCTGCATTACTCACACTTTGATATTTTACTTTCACATTTATCGGCATAATTATTTGCTGAATTCTAGCTAAGCTAACAGCAAATTTGCTCTGACCGACATAGAGTTTTTCTAATTGTTATTTCTTTACACTGACCTACGTTAGTGGGCTAACTATTTAAACTGCTCTATTACTATACTGTGGCAATTGTCTCAATATTAACCTTGTAAATGTGTAAAAAGGTTGATAAGTAAAAATATACTAAATGTGATAGTCATAAAATGATTGTTGTAGCACTAGTACATCAATTCAGCAGAATTATTAAGTGTGTTCCTGAGTATGGAAGAATAACTAAATATGATGGCTGAATTCCTATGTTTAAACTGACAAACGTACTTTGTCATTTCCAGTGTGCCTTGCCTGTTTGGTTGCTTCTGCATTGGTGATTTCCTGCAATGTGTCAACTAGTAGGTCTTAAAAACCGACTATCTTAAGTTGTTGAGTTTTAATGTCATTATTTTAAATATTCAGTGGGTCACGTAAGAGTTACTATTCCTTTAAAACAATCTAATGGTAGTTACCTAATTTTTGGTGTCAGTCAAAACTGAAAAATGTTAGTGTTTGTAACTGCTAAGCTAATCATTTATGTTGTTTCACTGCTTTTCCTAATATAAAAAACACATTTAGATCTATTGATGCTCTACTTTATGATAGAGACTCAAAAAACGAATTTCTAGCATGTTCTGGGACACTTCTGTCCACTAAGGAGTGCTTTGTGTGCACTTTCCAAGCTAAAGTGATGATCTACTTCTGAGAGACCATCAGCACTGCTGAGTATATTACCAGTAGACCATTAGAAATATTGTATGTATTAAACATTGTTCTATTATTTATTTGGTCAAGTTTAGCTTCGCGTATCTGACTTTTGATGAAACGGTAAGATTTTCATCCTTCTTGTCCCAACCTACAAGCCTCTCCTTACAAGGGGTAAAATATCTATTAAGATGGTGGAACACAGGCTGTGATGCTTTTCATGAGTCTGCTAATTCTAATGAGGAGGTCGAGCTGATTTCCTCATTTCTCTTGTAAAACCTTGTTGAATTAAGGAAGTGAGATGTGTACTGTGTGGGAAACAGCACTATTTTATATGGGAATAAAAAGGTAGGGGAACAACATAAGTCAGTTAGAATGTGATCAAGAGGGGGAAAAGAACAAAAACAGAATGCAAGAGAACATAACCATGATCTCAACGCAGTGTGGGAGGGCATGCATGCTATGACACATCAGAACAAGGAAAATCTGGGGCTTCACGTAGGTGAATGTGAGTCAATAAATACAGGACAAAAAAACCTGCTCATTTTATAATAGTGCGATTTAAATTCTAATAGACGATCAGCCATTTTGTCTTCTTTAATCTGCAGATTATCCCCGGAAAGGTTTAAGTGATGTACTTACAAGCAAATTTTACTGGCCTTTGCCCTTTGGAATCCTCAAGAATAAAATCAAACTGAGGATGACCTTTTTTTTTTTGCTGAGTAAATAGCAATTTTTCTGGCTGAAATACTCTGTATTTTATTTTATTTTTTTACTTTATTGCCAGTACATAACTTAAAGGGAAACATAACCACACAAAGCAGCAACAACAACATCAGCAAACAAAACCATAAACAAAGAATAAAAGAAAGACAAACCTACAGACAGCTGGACTGGAAAAAAACATCTTGATCATGGATCACATAATATCTATAGATTACATGGGCATATCTATCTTTCCATTATCTATTCACTTTCTACCCATGTATAGAGTCACAGGAGTCCATCTCATTATAAACAAAGGCAATTTCAACTGTAGTCTAGCAGTCATATTTTCCATCATTTGGACATCATTTTGGTTTAATTTTCTGTATCCATTCAGATATTGTGGGAGGGTCGGGCTGCATCCAGTGGATGGTTATCATTTTCCTAGCAGTCATCAAGAGGATATGTAAAATATATCATTGGTCTTTGGTCAAATGTTGTTCTGCCTTGTTGTCCAATTAGAACAACACAGGGTCCAAAGGTAAATTAATACCCATATTGTATATATATTTATATATTTTATATATCCCCAACCATCCCACATTCTTTCCAACACTTGTTATTACATTTGTTATTAAAAACACTGACTCTTAAAGGGGTCCTAAAAAACCTCATCTTTACTTTCCAGTCAAATTCCGTCCACAGTTGGCTCGCAATCCCCTTATGACATTCAGAGCATATATTCTCCCACTTGTCATCCTCTATAGTGACATTGAGCTCCATTTCCCATTCTCCTTTGATATATAGAGTGTTATCGGATGTGTCCGGGATACCCTGGATTTTATGTATTGGTTTCTTACGGGAGCCGTTGGCCAGCCATACAGGAAGCAGAGAAATCAGCAGAGTGAGTCGAACGGCTGCAGCTGTAGGGATTAAATTATGAACACGAGCTGAGCAAGATAACACAGGGGTCTTATCAAGAGACCTTTATAGTTAGAGTGAGAGGAGGCTTTGGCCTAACAAACACACTCTATGTCGAGTTGAAGTTGAACTGAAGGTCATGAACAACTTTCATGAGAAGAACAAAAAACTCCCTCATGTATTAGGCGAAGCCAGTGCAGGTCCTCCTTTTCTATAACAAATACAGAGATTCCACTCTGTATCCCATGTTTTTAGCCTTCTTCTGTAGACGTAACAACGTTCTAAAAACATCTGTCCACCAGGTGGTGTATAAACAAACTTTAACTGATGAACACTTCCTTGATAAGGCTGTATAGTTTCAGTAGCCTTTTGCTCAGATAACAAGATGGCGTTCATACCGGAGGATTTCGTGGATTCTGAGTCATTAAGTAAGTTATCTTCATTCAAATTTCATGTTTAGCTGTGAAAATGAAAAAAAGGACTTTGATTGTGGTAACTTTCATTCATTTGAGGCCAGGAAACCGGTTTTGACAGGATGTACAAGGAAGTTTTCACAAACTGCCAAGTCATCATCTTCAACCGATCTTAGAGCACATTAAATAAAGCCCATCAGTGAAACCAATTCATTTTTTTTTCTTGTTTTGCTCCAAAATATGAGAAGCATGTGTGACTTATGCAACAGCACAACTATGACCAACTACAGCTCATTGTTGCACATCGGCATTTGTGTCTAACATGTGGGCTCCAAAAATACATTTGGCTAAAGCAGCGTAACAAATCATGTAAATTACATGTGTGCTTGTACATAAAAACTATTTGTAACTACATTATTCTTTAATCCTGAAGGCGTTGAATGTCCACATGGCAGTTGGTATGTACACTCTTTTCTCTTTAAAGTCTTCTTTGCATTATTCTACTTTAAGCAATATAATGATATTATTATCATTATCATTACTATTATCATTATTATCAATAATAATGATATAATTTTATTTCTTAAAGTGATACTAATTAATATTGCAGTGATGAAGGTCTCTCCACCAACCTGGATCACAAAACCCATATTTACTATGGAGAAACAATAGCGGTACCAGCATTGTCTGTAGCGGAGGAGGGGATTTTTGTTAGACCCATTCCAAAGGACAAGCAGGACACCTATGACATCCCAGACATGAAGAAAAGATCTGAGACACCGAGGGTGCCTATTGGGGAAGCTTTTTTTAAACCAAAAGCTTTTGCTCAGGCATGGGAAACCCCATCAAAGCCAGAGCAGGTTCCACAGGCAGAAAACAGCAAAGAAGAGATAGGTTTAGCTGAAAAGGTAGCCCCGCCTTACGCAGATAAAGACAAGGTAAGGAGGGGAAGCAGCATCACAGAAGACTCAGAGATGGAACCAGCAAAGAAGCCAGCAAACTGTGGTCCAGGACAAAAAATCCAGAGAGGCTACAAGAGGAAACACAGGGCTTACAAAGATGCTTCTGACAGGGACAAGTTCTATTCCAAAGGTAATACTTACATTAATGAAGATATTTAGACATGTTTAAAGATTTCACATTTTCATTCCATCAATAATTAAAAGTATAATTTGTGATAAACGTTATCACAAATGTTTTTAATTAAATGGTTAAAAAAGTATTAAACTAATTAAATTATATTGACAGATCAGGGCAATTTTAATTTATTTATTCTGAAGAGAAAGCATGTTAGACATACATTTTAAAATACATTAGTATTTCCAGTAATTCACATCAGCAGAATTACAAAGTGACTCCTGTTCCCTGTTCCCTCCTTTTCTCTGGATAGCTGTTTTGCATATACCGTAATATGTATATTTTTCTTTTTTGTCTCCCAGTGCTCCTTGGCATTATGGTAACAGCTCACTTTGTGTCTGTCTGTGATGCATCTGCTGGTATGTTTTATATTAATAAGCTAATAATTACGTTCTTTCTGTTTGTACTTCGAGTCACATGTTTTTATACCCAAGTTTAATTCGGCTGTTTACATCTGTTAAGATGCTCATTTGTGCTTTTATTTCCTGCTTTGCCAGCAGGCAATTGTTTTATCTGCTCAGACAAGGAAAGGTGCCCAAATCTCCAGAAAATATGGCACAATGATAATCTACTTTACGAGAGAAAACTCGGAAGTGACTTTCCATCTTGCGACAAGACCCGTCTGCCCAGTAAGCACTGCATTGTGTGCATTTCCCAAACTACAACGATGATCCACTGTTCGGAGAGCATCGAGCATTTTGAAGCAGAGGACAACACAACTGCACCACTGGAGAATTTCCCTAAGTGTATGTGTTAAAAATGAATCTGTTTTAGATTTACGTCTGGTTTCAACAATGTCCCTTTTGTTAAACTATTTATTTCAATAGTGAGATTTAATTCATTAAAAAAAATCTTACTTAGTTTTTACAACAATGAACACTTGTAGAAAGAGTAGCTTTTTCATCCTGTCTGTTAACAATGTAACTAAGCCAAGGACAAGTTTTGCTCTCTGTCCACCAGACTTTGCAACAACTTTGTCTCATAAATAAGTTGTGCAATCATAACATTTTAGAACTAATTATGTTCATCAGTGTGTTTTTAGCTGTAATATTATTTGTAACATACTTTTAATTTTTCTTAATTTCTACAGCTGATTGCCAGAAGATGTTTCATCTGAGAAATCAAGCAACTAGAGGCACCAGTAAGTCTCTGTGATCATTCAACAAGCAATACATTCATTAGGGTTTATATAGCTAAACGGCTTTTGTCATGTTATCTGGTTAGATCTGTGCTGTCATGAGTTAAAAACAGCATCCACCATTATGTGATCAATAAGCAGATGAGGCCAATACACACCATCAATTTCAGGCCTTAAACTGAGTTGATCTGGACTCCTTCAGCACTTTCGAACCGCCATATATTCCCGGGTCAGCCAGTTATTCTGATATGAGTCAGGGTCACAGACTAGGAGAAAAGCATGTTTAGACCAATAAAATCTACCTATTTTGATTAGCTTTTGATTACGATGCAATCTTTCATCCAGTGATAGTTCACAGTCTGAAGTTATCAGAAATTAGCAGAGATGTTCTACATTTAGTTAGTTTTTAAAAACAGTATTTCCAACAATTATGATCAACCCTACAGTAGAACTATATGAAGTATGTGTTTCACTCCCAGTAGATTGCTTAACTTAAAAGAAAATATCTTAAAATCATTATGATATTTATTGGCATAATATTTTTTATTGACAGCTAATCAGTCAGAACTATGACCCGGGTCAATCGCAGCTCTGTCTTTGGAGGCCCAAAAATAATACAGCTGGGATTTGTCATGTTGATGTTAATAATGATCATGTGAAATGTTCAACCGTGAAAACTGCATGTTTTAATTTCCAGTTCCCAGCTGGATTCTGCTTGTACTACTGCTGATCTCAACTGTAAGTATTATTAGACAGAAAACCACATTTCACGCTTTCTTCACCCAGGTGTCAGGTCTATCTTCAATTGTCTGCATTAATGTTTAAAGAAAATATATTTTTCTAGTTTCCATGCATTTAGAAATAAACTAACAAGTTCCAATAAAATAATTAAATATTTGAATTTACATTGATTTAATTTGTTCTTCTTTTTTATCTTTCAGCTGTTTTTGCAGCAGGTTGGTACACTTGTTTAATGTTTTAATTTCTCATCATTTCTGTATTTTTATTGAAAATGTCGACTAAGTCTGACAATTTTCTTACTTTACAATTGAATATGAAACCACATTATGACTGCATTGAGAGTGTGATTACACTTAATGACATGCATTTCCTTTTTTTTTTCTCCATCTGGAAATAGGTTTAAAAATTGGTGGCACTGAAGAATACAGCAAAGTCATCGTGCAGCACCCGTCCACCCAAGCTTCTTTCTTTCAATTTGTGTTAAACGCTATACAGTGGTATTGTGTCTGGTATATGGGGGTATACAGAGCATATACACTTATTCTTTTAGAAATAAGTTATGCCCAGGGTGACATGGTGGTAAGGTTTCCAATTTGAATCCTCAGCTTTTCTGCGTGGTGTTTGCATGTTTTCTCTGGACAAACTGGCTTTCCCTCACAGTCCAACAACAAGCATGTTAGGATCATTAGTGACACTAAATTGTCCAAAATTATGTGTGATACCCAAATACAAGCACCACCACACCACTGAATTTGCATGAACTGACAGTCAAATTATTGCTTGCTGTTATATTGATTGCTTTGCTTTATTAATTGAATAGCTTTCAGCTTTGATAAACATGGTTGCTAATTAACATATTAAAAATGCTTTTAACATATGTTTAATCGAATTTTTTTTATTCTTACATAGTATTTCAAAGTTTATATTTGAAATACACACAAACACACATCTTTTTCTAAGAATATTTTCTAAGAAACAACTCAAAGATGTTTAATCGTATTCATGATTTAATGTTAACAGTTATCTAATGAAGCAATGATCATTTTTCAATTTCGATGCGTTTCCTAAAAAAGTATTTAAACAGCTTTATCAAAATGGAATACTGCTAAAATGTAATTCAAGTGGGCAGCAATTAAGCAAAAACACCAAGAGGAAGTTTGTGGCTCTGCTTAGGGGCCTTCCCTACTCTTGGCAAATATCTGTATGACTCACAGATTTTCGACGTAAAGCGTTGCAGGCTGCTAACACACATAATGTCTAACTAATGTGAGCAGTGTTTAGGTGCTGAAAATGGCTGGCTCCCGCGAAACATTCGAGTCAGACTTTCTTGGAAGATTACACTGATATGAAAAGTTTCATAGCACATCATGGGCAACAAAAACGCATAGGCCTATTTGCACGAAACTTACAAAAGTGTATGCCAAGCAAAACTCATCCATTTAGGGAACCTGATACCAGCGATTTTTTTTTTCTTTCTTCTTTTTTTTTAACCACAGTGTTAAACAGTAACAGTGTTTGTGACAGCAGTATTATCTGGATCGTACCAACTGGGGGTATAAGACGGACAGGTACACGTAGCCAAATTATCACTATAAAGAGATAAAGTAAGCAAGGAAACAATTTTTGCGAGAAAATATTTTCTTTTCCATAGTTGACAGAGGCTCTGAAAGTGTGAATAACCAATATCTTAAAAAATACCACCCTCAAACAATTTAACACCCCTGCGTTTCGCAAACCCTTTTTCAAAGTTCACCTGTTGACTGTGCCAGTGAGGCATTCAAGTGATTCCTCCTCCCCACCAACCAAAACTCAAAATGGTGCTGGCGATACCTGATTAGAGAAAGCAGCTGCGTTCAAAGTTATGCCCGAATTACATTTTTAGGGCAGTATTAGTTGTACAATTAACAGTTAGGTCGTTAGTGAGAGCAAGGAATCTGGATTGAAAATGTTTTGGACCGTGATCATCGCTGTTTTTTTAGCGACAGGTAAGGTGGCCTGTTTTCCACCAGAAAGGGTGGGCCTCTTCCGTGAAAACTCCATTGGTGTTGACCGCCTCCGTAGCCTACATGTTTGTTACGCATTTATTTGGCATGTTTTGTCCATTGTTCCATTAGTCTTATACTTTTTCCGCCCAGTGTTCATTAAAAATTATGTCTATATTGAATCCACAAATGTATATTTTATAGTTTTATAGCTATCTCCTTAATAGGTCATTTCCTGCGGCGAAATCTTGTTTGAAAAAATGTTTAATAGTTAAACACGAAATATGATTTTTCACGAGTTATCTCACAAATAAAACATGGAACAAAATTAAAGAATGGTCTCTAAATGCTATTTTAACGTTATATGTTTAACATTTAACAGTTTTTACCTTTTTGATAGAATGTTGTGGTGACAGTCATGTGGAAAACGGGCTTCTCTATTTATTTATTTATTTTTATACCTCAACCAAACATTTGGAAATGGGAGGTTTTCCCATTTCCTATACTAAAACTACCTTCATAGATTTATTTAACAATAAATTCTGAAGCATTTTTCAAATGTTCTATTTGCTTCCTTTGAGCACGACTTATAATTAGCTGGTGTTGAAATGAATACCAAACGTATTTTAAAAAACAATTTTGAACTGGGCTGTTTTGTGATATCTTGAAAATGTCTGTTGTTCGAAGAAATATGAAATACCAGACTGATTGATCTTTTAACTAGGCACTATTTTTTGTTTTTGTTTTCGGTCACTGAACAAATGTCTGAGGCATTGATATGTTACCACACTGAAGTGTGGTGAATTCCTCCTTTCTTACAACATAGACAATTTCATCTAATAAAATTATCAGCCTGAGAGCATGGCCCAGATCTGAATTGACTCATCTGACACACTGAACAACACTAGCAGTGAAGAAACGGTGTGTATCATGTGCCACACCTTAAATATTCCAGACTGCCAAGAAATCTTTGCCAGTGGTACAAAAATGACTACTTGTTAAATGCTTGTTTTCATCCTCTGTGGATACTATACTAATATACCTTCACCTAACTACGTTTCTATGTTTCTGTCATACTTTCTAGAGTCCACCCATGGCATTTCAGTTCAGTGTAGAACCAAGAGGTATGTTGTCATCCTCTTCCAGCCCGTCACCCTCAACTGTGACTTTCAGACGAGTGCCTCTCAGCCTCCCGTTGTCACCTGGAAGTACAAATCATACTGCCGGGACCCGATTCAGGCTGCACTCAATCCCAGCAGTGCAGCGAACGCCCTGGCTAACGCCAACCCAAACTATGACCCCAACATTGAATGTGCCGACAGCCAAAGGACGGTCCGCATAGTGGCCTCAAAGCAGGGTGAAGCCGTGACCCTCGGCAAAGAATACCAGGGTCGCAAGATCAGCGTCAACAGCAGTGAGTTGATTTAAAGAGTGTTAAAATGATAAAATCATTGCTCACTCTTACTTTCCAAAAGTGAATTGATGTCAAACTATACACAGATGGCATGCTATGAGGGGGAAAATAGTCTGAGATAATCATTGATGTTCATACTTTATTGTTTGATTACTTTAAAGCTATAGAACAAAGACAGGATATCTAATCACAGTAAGCATATTTACCTGACAATTGAAAAAAGTAATTATTTTGTTATTATAACCACAAAGGTGCATGGAAGAAGTTCAATATGTGACTGAAATTATAAGAAATTGAGATTCTAAAAACTGGACAAACACAACCAGAAATGTTGGAAGGGGTTCCTCTTGCATGTTTATGCTGTGCCTACAATAGTGTTGGCATGGGTTTTTAGCTTAACAGTATATGAGCAGAACTCTGACCGATTAAAAAAATAAAATAAAATAAAAAAATCTTGAAATAAAGTTTTGTGATGCAAAATATATATATATATATTTCATTAGATTAGCTTTTCATTTCATCATGATCACAGGAGAGGGACATTTAATTGAAAACTCTGTCATGCTGTGTACCAGAGTTCCAAAAAGTTCTCAGGGAATCCAATTTAAAAAAAAAAAGGGAATTTGCTATTTTGATGCTGTTTTCAATTCATCATCACCTTTAAAGCTGTACACATTTAGATACCACAGGTAAGTAACATAACACAAAGTGTACCTATGATGGGGACACATAAGAAAGGCCAACCCCGCTCTTCGTGAATATCCAGAAATAAGACGATTCAAATGAAATCTATCTCATTCGGCCATTAGGCAGCAGGTCAAGTCCCCACTAGTCGTGTATTGAACAGCTCTTCCATAATCTGCTCCACTACCACCATTACATGCACTCAGGGTGGCTGTGTGAAGTGCAGCACAGAGTTATTTTGAAATTTGAGGCGTAGGTTCTTTACAACCACTCATCTAACATAAAACTTAAATCCTGTTTATGATTTTGAATGTAACCAAAATCATAAACAACAAACAAACTTTTTAAGCAAACTTTGAAGCTGCCTGAAGTGGCACCCTCCACGGCAACAGACCTGCACTTAATATTATGATGTTATATGTTATCAAAATGTCTCAGGAAGGGTTAGAATTGGATTAAAGGTATTTAAAAATGTTCCTTACAGAAGCAGACCTGAACATAGCGCAGACAGCGTGGGGAGACAGCGGAGTTTATGTTTGCTCCGTCGTCTCGTCCCAGGATCTTTCAGGAAACAGCGAAGATTACACCGAGCTGATTGTTCTGGGTGAGTTTGTCGTGTTGCTCTTTGCACACACACTTCCCTATTTCCTTCCCTTTTTTCCCTCTCTGTCCAGCCCACTCTCAGACGCATATGTAGAAATATGTACAGATCTCTTGTCCGTGTTTTGGAAATGGCTGATTCATACATGCGGGGCAGAATTATGGGGAAGAATGCAGGCCGCAAACTGAGTTCCCTAGAAGTATTTTAAAGTAAAGGTAGTAGGCAGGAAATCTAGACAAATACCACTCTAAAGTAATTGTGGCTTTATCTTTCTTTCACAGAGAGAAAGTCAAATACTACTGACCTCCTGCCTGGCATTGACTTACTGGTTATGGAAGGTAGTACATGCCACTTGATTTAGTTGAGTTTCTGTCCCATGTAGAAGGCAAAAGGGGTTGTATTCATTTCAGTTGTGAAGGAAGCCCAGGCTTTAAGTCCAGCTACAAACATCCAGCTGTAGCTCAATCTGTGAAACTTTCTTCTTTAGCTCTCTACCACACACAAACACACACACAACCAGATGATGCTTAGTTTTTATATTTATTCTTTTGAGCTTATGGTCTGGCTGGCCCTCTTTTTATGGTATGTGCAGCCTGAACTAACATGAAGAGTGAACCTGCTCTTCCAGTTTCACAGAAAAAAAAGGACACTACTCTTAAAAGCCTCTAGCATGTTTTCTTCATGTGATCATAGAACAACCAATCCAAAGGCTCACTTACTTTAATAGCATATTACTTCTTCTTTTTTTCCTTGTTCTTATTCTTCTTCTTTTTAACAATATTTTTTTTTCCAGAGAGTGAATGAAAACTGAAAAAGAGTGATTTATTAAGTCTGATTTTATTAGACAAGTAACAGAAACCTGATGCAGTAAAATGGGATCATTTTAATATTTTACTTCAAAAAATGTTTGAGCATATGATCTTTGTGAGTTATTTTGGGGTTGAGTCGAAAAAAAATGTTATGTGGGAGCAAAGCACATTTTTTCAGATGAAAAAAATGGTTTTAAAGTGTCCCCCCGCTGGTTCCCACAGATTGGCTCCTGGTGGTTCTGGTGGTTCTGGGCTTCCTTCTTCTGCTGCTCCTGATTGGGATCTGCTGGTGTCAGTGTTGTCCGCACACGTGCTGCTGCTACGTCAGCTGCCCCTGCTGTCCTGAGAAGTGCTGCTGTCCACGAGCCTGTAAGTATTTATTAGAGCGTGTGCAGTCTCCCCTCATTTGACTGCTTATCTAATGCTTGCCAGATGGAAACTGTCCCTACAAACCTGTAGATCTGTTGAGTATTACAAATAGACTTTTGATTTAGCTAATAATGATTCACTAAAGTTTTTTTTTTTTGTTTAGCAATATGTACATGGAAACAGCAGGCTATGTTGTGGTGCTATAAGCCTTAGTTTCAGTTACACTGAAACCAACAACCATCTTCAGTTAGAATACAGTGAAGGTTTAGGTCATATAATCTTCAAAAGGGTTAAGATTAAACCATTCCAGCTCAGAGGGGACACATCTATTTGTTTGGTGCTTGAAAAAACTCAAAGAAAGACTACAACCAGTTTAAGTGGCACTGCTGCAGCAGAGGCCACTTTTAGCATTGTGGTCAGATCATCTGTATAATTATTTTTTCTTTCTTTTTGAAAAATGGGTGGCCTAAACAGGCCTTCGGTCTTGTTTCTGTCTGTAACTTTTTTTTTTTTGTTTTTTTTTTTGTTGCAGTGTATGAGGCAGGAAAAGCAGTGAAGAAAGGTGTGCCGAGCCACTACGCCCCCACCCTCTATGCTCCCAGTTTGTATGCACAGCCAATGTATGTTGGCCAACAAGGCAACCAGCCCGCCATGCCCATGCTTCCTCTTCCCAACGGAGCCGGACCGGCCCCTCCCCACAATGGCTACGGACGTGACTACGATGGTGCCAGCTCTGGTAGGGTTTGTCTTCATGCTTCTTTTTTTTTTTCTCCTGAATGTTGCTGGGTTTTTATGTAGCAGCTCGCAGGCTGCGTTGAGCAGAAACAAAGCAGTTTGGGAGTTTGAAAATGAATCCACTGTTTCATTGCTTTGTTGTCTTCGCAGTGGGACAGGGATCCCAGGTGCCTTTGCTGCATGATCAGGATGGTGGAGGAGACCACAGTGAGTAACTGTTGCTTTGTTTTTGTTATACTGAATCGCATCCCCCACCTTATTAGAGGAACTAATCGGGCGTGTTGAAATTGGAAACCCTGTGTCTCATGTTTGCCCTCTCTCAGCAATGAAAATGAAACACTTGTTATAAAATACAGAAAAGCATGGAATAGAAACATTGAAATGACAAAATCTCTTGTTTTAAAATGTCATTCTCTACAATCAGTTTCAAACCATTAGATGGTAGACAAAGCAACATCACCAACAAGAAAAACACAAGGATTTGGAAAAGTGTATATTTTTAGGGGAGTCTTTAAATGTGGCTATAAAGTTGTAGGTGCTAAATTGTAAAGGTTGGATCTGAGTTTTAACTGCCTATACAACATGCTTAATCACATTCTTTCTCCAGAATTTTTTTTTAGAGTGCTTTGGTCATTTTTCTAAATTGAATTCTGAAAATAACCGGCACATTATAAAGTTAAAGAAATTCAATTTGAAATCTTTTTGTACAGAGACTGTCTTTATGAATATGGTTTGGTCATTTGAAGATGCCTCCATCTCCCTCTCCCAGCTCGCAGTGGGTATCGAATTCAGGTGGATCCGGATGGGAATGCCACACGTGCCATTTACTATTTGGAGAAGGAACTTGCAACGTTAGACCCATCCAAACCTGCCAACTACAACCGATGTGAGTGACTTAACACTTCCTGTCCGTCATGCTTGTATTTCTGATTCCCAGAAGCAAAAAGTACATAAACCTCAAGCTTATTATTTTTTCATATCAAAATACCAATGAAGCACATCTCCCTAATTTGAATGTATTTTCTCCCGTCATGTCTTACCTACTCAGTTCTACTTTGACTCTACTCGCATCAACACAATTTAACAAATAAGAACGTCAACAACAGTCACTGAAATCGAAAGTTTTCAAATCAAAAACAATGTTTTTAAAATAACATCAGAGTACAGTCAAGTCGAGCAGAGTAGTTACTGATTGGAAACCCCCATTACATCTCTCAGGTGGTCTCCACGACAATAAATGAAGTGTGTCCTAAACTAAATTATGGAACCACTTCCCATTACAGGTCTTAGAAGAGTTTGCTGTTGTTAAAGAAGTTTTTTTAATTTTCTTAGTTATTTTACTGAATTATTTTGACCATTTTGGAATGTTTTTTTAACTCCGTTTGCATAATTAATTACTTATTGTGGACTTTTTTGTTTTAGTTTGCAGCGCTTGTCAGCAGAAGCTACTCTAAAATGTGGTATTGATTTCACCTTTGCAGTTTTATGAATTACACATATTGATTCTAAATAAAGCTCGGTAGGAACCTCCTGTAAAGGAAATGACCTAATTTAACTCTTAATGCGTTGCAAATATGACTCAAACAGTAGTTACCGTCAAACAGAACCCTGTACATGGCCACCCACTTTTCTTCTAGGAGAAGAGCAAACTTGTATCAGTTATCAAAGTTGTTGTCTTATATAATCTATTATTATTATTATCTGTTATTATATTTTTTATAAACTTTGAGTTTCTCTAAACAGTGGTTAAAAGCTTTTGTCAACTTCCAGCCTTTTTTCATTTTGGAAGTGAGTTTGTGAATAACCAAATAAAGTATTTTTAAAAAGTAGTTAAAAGTAGTTTTTTTTTTTCTGAGAGACATCAATGATTAGACATCCACACCGTTTAACGCGATGGGTTTATCTCGTCTTTGGCTTTCCTCAGTGGACAACATGAGTGAGGTCAGCTCATTGCACGACGGCCTGGATCCTCGGGGGCGAGGGGGCCGCTCTCAGCCTCCGCCTCTGGCCACCGTCTACGACAGGGATGAAGCCATGAGCACCATCAGCAGCGTGTCTCAGCAAGGCTACCGCCGGGACGACTACCCCCGCCGCGGCGGGGGCTACATGGGGGATCGGGCCCGCGCCCGCTCCATGGACAACCTGGATGACATCGGGCGCAGAGGCCAGAGAGACGACTATCCACCCCACCGCCGTCCAGATGAGCCCAGAGGCAGGAGGGGGTGAGTCTCACCACGGAGCAAAGCCAGTTGTGATTATTACCCAAATCAGCACTTTACACTTCCAAAACCACCTTTCAGATGTTCACACCTTCCCTTTGATCAGGCCACAACTGACTGCTTTGATACTTTTGCTCCTGAGTGGAAGTATCAAAGCCCTTTCACATATTTTTAAATGTCAAATAAGTTAAACATATCATTTAAACCCCTCATTTCCCTTCATGTCACGGTGAAAACAGATGCACCCAGTTACCTCAAAACACATGCAAATAAAAATAACAACGGCGCTCGCACAACAGCTCACCGGCATTTGAAAGGGGCGAGGCGCTTCCAACTTGTGTGACTCACACTGAGAGTTTCAGTGATTAAGCGTCTGCTGGTAATATGGTTCACGCACCTGATTAACTGACAAAAGCCCCCACCTCAGAGAGGTAGCCATTGGGAGTGAGTGGGCATGGTTGTTTAAAGAAATTGATGAATTAAGTGGAATCGAAATCACATGAAAGATCCTGATTTTTTTGTTTCAAAATTGATTTTTTTAATGATTTTAAATAAAATCTAATTGTTGTCACTTTTTTTTTTTCTGAAGTCACATCACCATTTGTTTTATATCTCAAAGATTTGTGAAATTCCACCATCTTGTTCACCTCTGAAACAGCCCCATTTTGCTCTCTGTAACACCCCTGTTCTAGGGGCTAAACAGTGGGTCCTTAGTTACGCTGGGCCTGACGACACGGGAACATCTTCTATCTTCGACTTTACTGGACCAGAATCAGTCGTGTGTCGTTGCAAAAATGGGATTTATTCGGCCTCCGCGTTCTGCTTTGTGCCCCCCCCCCCCCTCCCCCAGCTCTGACAGCGAGTGGAGCAGCAGCGCTCGCGGCGGCTACGACCGAAACTACGACGAGCGCAGACGCCGGGACCACTCCCCCGACGACCGCGGCAGAAGAGAGGGAGGGGCCTACGGCGGCCTGGCAGGGCGCCGCAGCCACAGCCGCGACGACCTGATGGAGCTGGAGCGGAACCGCAGGAACGGCGGCGGCGGCAGGGGGGGGCGGGACGATTACGACGACAGCTTCCTGCGAGAAGCCATGGAGAGGAAGAGGCTGGGCGAGCAGCAGAGGGCGCGCAGCCGCGAGCGGCTGGACAGCGACAGCGAGCGCTCGGATCGAGGGAGGGCGCCACGCGGGCCCCCCCCTCTCCCAGTGAGCCCCCCATCTGGGTACGCCGGTCGCCGAGATGACTACCCACCTCCGATGCCCCCCCCATACAGCGACAACGAAAGCGTGTCGTCCTCAAAGAAGAGCAACCTCCGCAAGGCAAGTCCCAGATGACAGAAATCCTCCCCTGGTGTTTCAGGCTGACCTCAAGTAGCAGTTTCTAACAAGACTGTTTTGTTTTTTTCTCACTCTCACACTCTGTAATCGAGTTAAATCTTTGGACTTGTCTTTTGCATGTCTTGCAGAATGGAGCCGTGAGCCGAGAGAGCCTGGTCGTGTAAGGAAACAAACCAAAAAAAGCCAGCGTGATGTTGGATGCAGCTCTTAGCGCTACAAGAACTGAAAGTTGCCTTTTTCCAAGACTGTAAATATTACGCAATCTACTAACAATCTACTAACGCGCAGAATTGAACAGAGTGCTGATTTTTGTGCTTCATTTTGAGATGAAATTATAAACTTTTTTTAAACAAGTGTAACCGCTCCGATGAAAGTTTGTGTGCCTTTCCATTCATGAAAAATTGTGGCTGCCACAAGTGCCTTAAAGTGTACAGAGTTTTGTTTGTAGGCGTAAAGTCATATTAATTAACACTTAACATAGTCTTATCAGGTTTGAATGTTCACTATTATATAGTTTTACTAAACTGATACAGGTCCTGATGAAGTTCTGTTGGGGTCTTTTTGTTTTTTACTTGTCTGTTTACTTGTTGTATTTTGTTAAAGAAACTATGAACATTTAAATTAATCTGTTTTATCTTTTCTTTTTGCTTTTAGTCATCTTGGTATGCTCACTCTATAGACATTTCCAGCAGATTACTCATTATAGATTTTATTGTCTTTTCTATTTGCGTGTTTTATCTCAGCATGCTGTACAACTGAGAAGTAATAGCCTTTGCAGTGCAAGTGTTAATGATGATTTTACAATAAAAGACTAATTTCCAGGCCATTTATTGGACTTTAGTTGAGTGTTTCACCACTAGATGTCACCATCTTCTTAGTTTTTCTAGATAATGATGCAAACTTTGACCATATCCGTTTTGTACATTTTGCATTGCTTTTGTATTTAGAAATGGAAAAAAATAAGATTTTTATGGATAATTATTTGGATAGTGAAAGTTTACTTGTCTTTCCATAAGATTTTATACTTAAAAGATGGACACAAAAACAGGAAATACCATACAGTGCAACACAAACCGCTCCAGACAAAAACAGCTCCAGAAATTCCAAAGGCATTCATCTCTGCCTTAAGTCTATCGGAATCTATTAAAAGTTTAGGCTTAACAAAGATTTAAAGCAGAAACGTTTTGTCAAGATATTTTACATGTTTAATTTCTGTCGTGTCCTCAGTTTTACTGTTGAGTGTATGGCTACGTGTACATGTGAATAAATAGAGAATAATTTCATATGTAAAGGACGAGTTACTCTGTTTGGTGTGATCCATTAGAAACAAGTACAATTTCCAGAGTGTGCATTAACTGTTGTCACGTGAGGCAAAACAAAACATTCATACCAACAATATAAATTACGACCTATAATTATTCATATATAACAAACTTTGAGAGCTTGTTGGCTATAATTTGTCATATGTCAGAGGCGGTGTAAGGTTCATGTGAATTAGATGAACTATTTTGTTCTGGCTGTCTTAAAGCGGGTGGTTTTAAATGCAGGTGGAGATAAATTACGTGATTCACATTAAAAAGCACCTTTTGAAAAACCTTTATCATTGCTTTATCATTGTAGAACACCATCTTAGAGTTTAAACCATGAGCCTTTTTAAACGGTGACATCTCATGCATCATTCTATTTGTTTTAACCATATTCTGGCTCACGTAGTTTTACTGTGCAGTGATAATCACAAAATGGGCCTTCAGTTTTCGACTCCAACTGGCTTCTTTACATCCCGCCTTGACATTTGACCTATCATTTTTTCTGCTTTCATTGTGTGAGGCTGCTGTGTTCTGCACCCTGGAAGTTCTTGCTACGATTCGGATATATGTAACTACAACTTACACGATGAGCAAACCATTGCTATAGAATTGAAGCAAAATCACTGAAACTCTTCCCAGAAAAAATATCACAGGTTAGGATGCCAAATAGCCAATCTGCTTACACAGAGCGCGTGTAAGAGAGGAGGGAGGAGGGAGAACAGAGAGGCAAATGCTGAAGGAGAGAGGACGACTCTGCTTCTCACTGGCTTCAGATCAGCTGATAAGGTAAGAGCTGTGCTGTTTTCTAAATTTCACTTTTTATTTCCTACTGTTGGTTTCCCTGATGTAAAATGACTGAAAATGCCTGTGTGAATGACTCAGTCTGACTCACTGCTAAAAAAAAAAGACTGCATTAAAATATCTTTCTTCTCATAAATTTAGGCAATTTTGTTGCGAAAGAGAGGGAAACAACTCATTGCATGTAGTGTAGGTGATGGTGATGGTTGAGCATCCATAGAGCTCTACAGATCTTTTTTTTTACACATTATTTTTGGGTGTTTACTCGTATTTGGCATTTTTGCCTTTGTTTACTGTCTTTCAGCTGACTGTAATGTGTAAAAAGGATGATCTGATCTGCCGTATTTGATTTTAGCACATAACGTATCTCACATATGTTGATATTTAGTTAATATTTAATCACCATTTAGCCAAGTAATAATTTCATCCAGTTACAAAGTTTGGCACTTCCTGCTAGCAGAGTCTGTTGTGTTCAATCAGTCTTTAATGCTGCCTCTAGAGACTAAATAAATAGAAACAGAAAACCGCACGTCAAGCCTCTGAAAATCCAGGCTTGTCCGTCACAGTTGGAGCACAATGTGTGAACTTGGGCCAAGTAGGACAATACTGAGATAAGTACCCCTTTGGGAATAAAGAATTAAAATATGTAATTTAGTGGCAGCAGCATGTCAGAGCTGTGGATCTAAACCCCTGATGCAGTCAGTCATCTCTCATTAAAACATGTCATTTAATTGTTATTTATTTAACCTTCTGCCCATGATGGAACGTTTTTATCCAACAAAATTATGAAATTTAGTTTTTCCTACTAAAAAGCTAAATATAAATAAGTCTCTCTGAGGTCCACACAGGCTTTTTAAAAAATGTTTTGCCTTATAATGACCTTACACTGAGCAGCCCTTGCATTTAATGCACTATTTATTTGAAACATGAAGTGAGGAGCACATGCAGCAATAATACATGTGTACAGCGTAAAATGATGTGGTTCGTTTAAAAAAGCAAAGTGGAACAATAAAACACAAAACGTTTTCATTTCTCCTACTTTAAATTTTCACAAATGGCGTCCACTGTCCACTTTACTGAGTCGAGGGACAATAGGTCCTTTCTCAGTTTGCTGTTCTGTCACTCGTATATGCTCAGTACAACCCCCGTCATCCGCCCACTCTCCCCTCCCAACCATCAGTAGACCCATAATGCTGCAAAAGCACGCTTTGATGTGTTTAAACCATTAATGGTGAGCTGTTGTTAATTCTGTGCCGGACTGTATTTGAATGTTAAACGGCTTCATTGTCCACCTGGCAGCAGCATATGATACAGATGTTACTTCTCTTCATGTTAAAGATGGATATAGTGTGCACATAAGGCCTAATAACTAAATAGTTACGTTTATTGTAGGCGCAATAAATCGCGAGGGAAGAAGTACTAATCATATCTGATGTGTACACATGTAAACAGACAGACAAGAGAATAGATCTATTTCTTGGCATATCAAATAATGTAACGAATCATTATGGCATAGGTTAAACCAAGCTTAACTCTTAGAGCTCTGCCCCTAGTTGGGGGACTTTATTCCCATACTAACCTGTTTTATGAACTTTGGATCACAAATATTGTGCAATAGCAGTCTGGAAGTCACAACAGTGAAAATCTAAATGGAACTAACCGCTTTGAACAGACCAACAAAACTCAGGTTGAGCTTGTATGCTCTCTGAATTTCCTCATAAATTCTTTATATTGTTCTTGGAAAAATAAATGATTGTTGTTTGGACAGTTGCTGCTTGAGGTTTGTTTCTCTGTTTTAATCTGACCACAAGTTTAACAGTTGGATTTTATTAGATTTTGGTGGGGAATCAGTCATATTTTCTGCCCTAAAAAGCAAGTTGATCCTCAGAACATTTCTTTGTATGAGATGATACTTAAGATCCAGTTGCATTTTCTCCAGTGGCTTCAGTCAGCTTATGACGAGTCAAATTTGTTGCAAAAGTTACAACCGCGATAGAACGGCTAAACAAGAGACAGAGACAAACGAACGAGGGTTGAGAAAAGGGGATTGTTGTGATTAAAAGACAATTATCTGAGCACATCGACTTCCCAGTGTTGTGTGGTGTCAGGCTCCAGCTGAGCTGTTCTGTCCCAGAAGGCCTCTGGAGACAATGGCTACTGTTTCATCAGGAGGGGGGGGGGTTTGTCTCTGGATTTCATGTCATGGTCACAGCAAATGTGTGCACATTGTAAATGACATTTAGATTCTCTCCTGTGTTAGTTTTTTGTGGCTATATAACCCTGTTTCCTGCAGAGTTTTGATAGGTGAAATTATGAAACTAAGTATTGCTTTTTTAGATTGGTTTTATTCTGATGACAAAAAAATACTTTTTAAAAAATGGCATTGGGCAACTGCAGTTAACCAAACAGCTTGTCAATCATGGCTATCATCTCATACGCCATTAGATTATTTTTCAGTGACAGGATTAGCTGTCAACAGACCATTCTGGAAAGTCTTAAGAAATAAAGTGGGAGGGGAGTTCACAGATTGCTGTCTGATGGCAACATGCACTTCTAGAGAATTTCTCTGGACTTAGAATAAAACATGCAGTTAAGATTGTTGTTGGCACATTACTTTAGATTAAGCATGGAAAGGAGTTCAACATTAAAATTGCACATCTGCGCAGGTGTCATTAATACTGAATGATAAATAGAGATGATGGGACAAACATGCTAACATTCAGATGATGTGATGAAATACAAAACTGAACAGAAGAGATGAAATGTGCCATTTTCAGTTTCCAAACACATGGCGCTGTAGAAGAAAAGTGTTGATGCAGCTATTTTGAAATATGTTCCATTCGAAATTCAAGATGTGTGGGATTTTCTTTCTCCAGATTTTGACCTGTGTTTGAATTATTCTCAACCAGTTGACTTAAGAGAGACTTAAGAGAAAGAGTTACATTTCAGGCAAAGGGGCTGTTGGATGGTTGCCGTGTCAATAGGCGTCGCCATGTCGGCATAAAAACAATGTATTCTGTCCATTTAACCAAACCAAAATGCACACGTCACATCTTTGTATGAATCGGGCTGATTATGTTAGATCAGCCCTGCTAGTTTAGTATGAAGAGAACTGGTTATCACATAAGCTCCATAGAGCTAGAAACAAAATTGGTGTGTTTAGAAGAGCTCCAGAGTGACAGCAGTCGAGTGTGTGGGCTGTGCCGATGATCGAGAAGGAGTCTGAAGGGCCTTCACACAGACAGCAGTGAAGATGACCGTCACACACAGCTGTTCTGTGTTCGCACTGGCTTGAAACGTACAGCAAAGCCTGACCTGTACTTGAAACAGGACTTTCAGAGAACACACAATGAGAGGTTTTATTTGAAAAGAAGACATGACTGAGGCAGAGTCTTTATGTTCATAAGCTGCATTTGGAAAATCACATCCCATTGAGGTGGATGACAAAGGATTCCTGTAATGACACTATGATTGCTGTTTAATCAACATAAGGGCTGGGATGATGTCATAACACTATCTATCTATCCATCTATCCATCTATCCATCCATCCATCCATCCATCCATCCATCCATCCATCCATCCATCACAATAATAGAGTTTTGAGAGTGAATTCTGGCTGGTGGCCTTTCTGTTTATGTGTGGGTTCTCTCTATGTAATCCAACTTCCTCCCACCATGTTAACTGGTATCTGTAAACTGCTTGTAGCAGGGAGAGTGTGCGGTTGTCTGTCTTGTTTGTCTCTGTGTTGTCCCGTGATGTGACCTGTCCACAGTGCTTTTCTATTCATGTTCTTTACTGTCCTTTTTTTTACTTTTTTCATGTCACAGAATTGATTAAATTATTTGCACTGACACTTTTCATCGTAAAAAAACACTCCTCATCACTCCTAAATGATCAAAAGTCCTCAGTTAAATCCAGCCCAAACCAAGAAAAGGCCTCAGAGCTCAAAGCCTCACCCGCTTTTGTCAGGGAGAGTTGGAACAGTGTGGCCCTTTGTGGCCCCCCGTGTATTTATGAATGGCTGCGCCTTGGGGCGCAGCTTTGGAACAATGCTGCTACATTAAGGGGTCGATTTTCATACGGGAGGGGGTGATGCTGGTGGCTGTGCTGGTGCTGGGGAGGGCAGTTTATTCTCAACTCTTGGGGCTTGGTACAGAGAGTGGCGAGAGATCTTGCTGGTGTGACACCGTGCATGTGAGCCATAGAAGTCCGACCACTGGCCCGTCTCATACACGAGCCTCTGGACATTTGGAGGTTGGCTACAGTCACTAAACAGGTGAGATGCAGCAGTTTATTTCATGTTTCCATTTTTCTCTTGACTAGATTTTTCATTGAGCAGAGACAGGGGTGTTCAATTCTGGCCCTCTATCTGATTTCATCACTCCGAACAGTCCGGTTGTTTTCATGTGCTTGCTCATAACTAATGCGATGAGTAATTCCTGGATTACCAAAAGTGTTTATGATGAGGTGTAAGAATGCACACCTTAGTGGACGTGTCTGACATCAGTGGAGACCGCTAAAAGCCCGGATGTTTGTTAGTGGACAGGTTTCACAGCCAGTGTTATTAGCACTGAGCATTTGCTGTAATTACTCAAGTTTCTTCCTACATCTGAACTGCACTATGATACCAGGTAAGACAGCACAATTTAAAATAGTTTTATGAGTGATTTAACTACAAGTTTGCCTTATAGATTAAAATTAAAGACATATATTGTCCTAACCCTTTTGGAGGGTTTAGTAAAGTGGTTATTAATCCCTGCAGGTATATATAGCCCACTTATTGAAAAAGGCAAGAGTGAGTAAAACAAATGTTTGAAGGAAAAAACTAGTGAAATACATTTTTCTCTATCGATTCAGACCTTTAGTGGTAGTTATTTTTAGAGTTTTCCCCAGTGTAACAGTAGATAAATCTTAACCACTGTCACTTCTAAGAAAGTACCTCCGAGAGTTTCCACCAACATGTGTCACATCCCTTCCCATTTCAGTAAATCCACACAAGCTGTTTATGCTAACTGTCCCTGTTTTTAACTACAAGTCAAGTGGAGGGTATCCGAGAACATTAGGAGGGAGACACACTGTATTTGCCTGTGTGGCTGAACAGGTGACAGCTCAGTTTGTCGCCCCCTTTTGTTCAAACCGGAAGGGAGAGTGCTCTTGTGAGCCAGGGGGCCCGTGGCTCACCATCTGCCCACTAAGATGGGGATTGCCAGGCTTACTCCGTTTGCCAGTTAGGAAAGAGTGCAATAAGCTAGCGGTGCTCCTGCTCTTTTGCTCTGGTAGCGATCGGCCCAATGAAGCTGACATGTGAACTTGACAGGTGTTTTGATTTGGAAGAGGAAAGGCCAAGTCCAACCTACAGGTCAAAAACACAGTGTCAATTAACAGTTTTGAATTTAAAACAAGTTTTTATTTGGGCTGTAATTCGTTCAAACCCTACATGATCCTCCTTTTTTTTTTTAGACGAACACCAATGTCATTTTAGGTGTAATTTCTCACTTTCAGAGTTGAAGCATAACGCCTCTGAAATCCTTCAATCATTCCTTTTTAAGCATCAGTGAATAAAGATTATTTATTGTATGCCCATGACTGAAATTAGGAAATGATACGTGCATTACGAGTGCAACGTCCTTTATTTTTTGATCCCCAAAAAGCGCATCCTTTTGTGCCAACCCGCTCTGCAGTTCCTCGGACAGCCTGTGTGACTCAATGTTGGCATACCTCCTTTTTTTATGTTTATATCATGTGTTTGTGAGTGTGTGCGCGCCGCTCGCTGGCTCATTGCAGCTCAGCACACCATGTGTGGGAGGGGGAGCGGTCATGTATTAAGACCATCTGCTCCTCTGAGTATTTCGGTTGGAGTCCTCACTTGCGGTGGATCAACACGCGTCACAGGCAGGCAGCAAAGCGCAATCTGTGAGCGGGCCTGCTCTGGATAAATTCCTCCAGTTTGTCTGGTTTGTCCCCTCGCACAATGGCCAGTGTTCAGCGTACAAGGTTCCCATTCTTTCTTCCCTCCATCCAAGAGCTGCAGTGATGCATGCGTGCATGTTCCGTAGACGATGCTCACAATGACAATGTTCTTCTTGGCACAGCCAACTGTTTGTGATGGCAATATCAGAAGCCACAGAATGACTAATAAGAAGTGTCGATGTCTGATTAGGCACAAGGGATTGTCTTGACAGCATCTTCATCCCTGATGTAAAATTTAGTATAATAAATTGTTCTGTAGTTTGATTGTGTCAGATATTAGAAAAAAGGGTCCTTTGAAAAGCCAGATGACAAACTCTCACTGTCCCTACCTTTGACATAAAT
Organism: Menidia menidia; assembly: GCA_907169785.1. NCBI lineage: Eukaryota > Metazoa > Chordata > Actinopteri > Atheriniformes > Atherinopsidae > Menidia > Menidia menidia. The sequence goes on from CAJRST010038888.1 coordinate 3,616,339, forward strand.
AAGAGTGGGGGAAAAAAAACAGGAGGTGACATTTCACCAAACCAGATTATTGGAATTTTTTTGCCCTTGTCATTTATTGTAAGTGCACAGACAATGGCCGCAGTCCCAGAAGGACAATGGCGCACGCTTATTTTACAACCAGCGAAGAGGGGGTGCAAAGGAAAGTCGCATATCTGCACACCCCACACTGAGACGTGTGTTGCCATGCCTTATGCTGCACGCGTGCGTAGGGGGTTATGGCATCCAGCATATCTGTTTGTGCACAGCATCAGAGCATTATGAATGTGGCATTCTTTTCTTCAGCTGTTTTCCATGCTTTTTATAGAGGGATTCCCCTGAGGTTATGAGCAGCTCCTTCGGTGCCATCACTCGGCCGATGGTCTAATGGCTTTTAAACACGGTGACGCACTCTATATGTAACAATGAGGGTAAAAAAAAAAACTCACTCACTTTAGACACAAGTTGCCTTTGTTGTAATAATATGTAAACTAGGTGGATTTCATAGTTGTCCTCCCCGCCTTCGGACATTCCTCATTGGAGGAAAGTATTAGATCTGTGTGCTGCTGGAAAGATCAATGATCATCCCTTCAAAACACTTTTTATTTCAGAGATTAAAATCCGCCTCAAGACTGCTGTAAATTTATACAATTTTATAAGAGTGATTCCAGCTTTTTTTTTGTCAAAGATGCCGTTAAAAAAAAAAAACATCTATACATTTCTTTTCACAAGTTCCTCCTACACTTCATATGCCCCAACTCAGTCTTACTCAAAGCAGTACTGAGTCATCTGTCGCACAGGCACCAACAGCATGAAAGAGTTCTACTCATTAGAACATGCTTTGCTGTGGTCTCACAGAGAGGCCAGATCCCCACTCAGAGGTCAGAGCATGGAGATGAAGACGCACCGGACACCTCAGGATAATGGCGGAATAGTACACAGGAATTCCGAGTGGGCCAAGCAACAACTCTAGAAATGACAGGGAAAAAAAAAAAAAAAGATATGACGGAAGGCATAGTCAAATCTGCCCACCACCCATGTAAACCGGAGCACACAGACTCCTCTCTTCTCTTTGCCTGTCTCCAATATCTCTTTCTATCTCCCTGTTTCTGCCCCGTCTCAGATAGAGTTGGGGGGTCGGAGATTCTGAGCAAGACGACCAGCTCAGGGAAAACAAAAGCAACGTGAAGAAGAAGAAGAAGAAGAAGTCATCCGGGCTGTGAGGCAGCAGGAGCCTGGTGCAGAGGCTGGTATGAGGCAAGTGTTTGCTGCGTGCATCGTGTGTGTGTGTGTGTGTTGTAAGTGTGCACACGTATGCTGTGTGTTCTGTGCCAGCCGTTTGTCCGCCTTATGAATGAGGTCGTTGTTGTTGGGGTTAGTGGTGGAATCAGCGGCCCGGCCTGATGCTGAGGCCCTGCTTCTCTCCCTGGACACACTCCTCCAGCTCTTCTTGCATTTACAGATGGCTGGGCATGACTCACAGCAAAATAAAAAGAAAGAAAATTGGAACCGAAACGGTCTCAAGAGGTAGCCTGTTCAATTTGTGATGGTTGTGAGCATTTTTTTTTCCGATTGATATTTGGCTCCCCCTACAGTTGTGAGAAACAACACCACTGTCAAACACAACAGATCTTTAAATGAGCTCTGCACATGTGCAGCCATACATGTGACTTTGTTATCTTGGAGAGGCTGCAAAGATTAAATTAAACCAAAAGCCCACAAACATGTAAACTGACAGAAAAGCAAAGTGTTGTGGTGGGTGGCAGGGAACCTAAGTTTAGGACAGCTGAATGTTAGCCCACACACACACCACTTGGCAGTTCCAGGCCCAAAAATGAGCATAACAAACTTCGGTGGACTTCAAATTGAGTCAGAAGCACTGACTGCTTTAAGGTTAAAAAATATCTATGGGGATACTTTCAAGCATCTAAGCACATGTTTTTAAGTGATATACATCTGCATGATGAAAGCTAAGCAAGGATGATAGAATTGGGCATTTCAAAAAACCTGCACACAGATTCTGCTTCCAATTATCTACTAGGGTTGGAGCCTATCCAGGCTGTCATTGGGTGAGAGGTGTGTGCACCCTTGCACGCAAAAATAAGCTAATTTCACTCTTTATTTATAACAGTTGCCTGTAGCAAGTAAAACCATCACCTGTGCATCACTAACCTGTCAATGTTACCATGCAGCTAATATACATAGGGTATAATGGAGCATTTTACAATAAAAAGAGTTATTTCCATCAGAGTTTGATTAAGGAAATGAAAAAACTTGAAGCTAAAAATTAGCAAAAGTACCGAGTTCGATTCTCCAGAAAATAGACCTTTAAAAGGATAATAATGCTGCTCCACATGTATTATTATTATTCAACTCTTTTGTTTATCAAGGGGGCAAATGACCAAATATTGCATGTTATAAGGCAAATAGGGAAAGAAAAAGCTACCAAAAACTATATTTGACGTTCTAATACCTACAAAATTGCACCTGTTTAGCTGAATGATGAACAGCATGACGCATCCATGGCAATGTTAAATCCATAACCAAAGCTAATATTGGTTGTGGATTTTTCAAATTGTGTTCATCATGAAGCTCTGAAACACAATCCACTCTCAATCTCGCCATCTGTACACACCGGCTGCTGCAATATGAGGCTAAAATCCTCTGCTCCTCCTTCTGCGTCAAGTAATTCTACAATGCTCGAAAGGAGAACATAAAATCATTACACCACTATAGCTGCAGTTTGAAGGAGTGTTTTAAGCAGTTACAGACTGATTTGGAAAGGTGGAATTACTCCAAACTTTGTTTGCACCAGTAAGACTAAATATAATGAAAAAGTCACAAAGTAGTGCTACAATTGATAAAATAATGGTGGGGCTCCTGATTTACTTTATGTCATTCTTTAGACTTCCTCCAGCTGTATTTAAGACCTTTAATGTTTTGATAAAATTTTATATTACACTTTTAAGGAGTAATAACTGTAGCCACTCATTGTGTGTGATGTCATAGATAGAATCTAAATTGATAAGAACAAGAAATACACCAATTTTTTGAAGTGTGCAAAATGCAACAGATGAAAAGTTTGATAGACCTCCAGTTTCTTTAAGACCTAAAAGGAGACTGTAATGTAACCTTTCTTTCCTCACAACACAAAGATTATACTGAACTTTCAACCCTTTTTCCCAGATCTGGTGGGCTATGATTGGCATTATCGGGACATAAATCATCATAGTGTTTGTGTTACAAAGATATTTGAAGCTTAACATGAAGCTCTCCAATGGCTGACTTAGCCAAAGATATAACGTTGGCTAGGCTCCTGACCCTCCTTATCCTTTGATTTCTCTCTAGTGCAGCACAAATAGTATCGGTAATGGACTGATGACATGATGTTTGGTGACTGGTGTTTGGCTTCGTGTCAGCACTCAGCCAACAGTGAAGGTCATTGAGAGTGGGGGCTTACGTATGGCGTCCATAATAAGAGACTCCACTGAGGGGGAGCGGGCAGGTGCCGAATGACGCTGCGTTTGTGTGACTTACTGCAGCTCTGTGCGAGCCAGCGGGCCGAGCGATGTCATCGCCCGATGATGCTGATGTCAATTGTAGTCTTTTTTTCCCCGTTGTTTTACCACAGAGAAGAAGGCTGTCAGGCCGTCCGGGTGTGAGTGAACACCTGCTGGTGGAGCTCCCGACAAGCTGACCTGCAGACATTTGTTTGTTTCCAACCATCAGCATTTCCAGGTAAACAACAGTCACACAAACAGCCACAAGCCCCTCTTAGTTTCTGTTTTTGTCCAACACAATACAAGACAGAAATTATGGAATTCAGTTTTCATTGTCTTAAGAAAGGTTGAACTGTAACCCTTTAAAAGCTACAATCCACCGACCTTTGGCACATTATGTTTACAAATGCAGTTTAGGATTGATAATGAATAATGTGAAATTACCTCATGAACATTGGAATTGTTTGATGGTAATAATACCTTATGAGACTTACTGTAAGCTCAAATTTGTTTTGGGTGCAAATACCTTGGAGTAGTTCACCTTTAACTCTTAGCTTTTTGAAAAAGAAAAAAAAATGAATAGAGAAAACATGTGTCTGCTCCTGACTACACTTAAAGCACTTTATATTAACAGTAATAAGCTGGCTTTTACACCATCCATGCTTTTGTAAAGTATGTTTTATTGCCACTAAGAATGAATTGGACAGTTCTTATGTGGCTTTACGCAACAGAAACAATCCAGAAAAACAAGTTGTAACATTTGGAGAACATTAAACTGTGCGAATCATAAAGGTCGGCTCTATCTTAGTATCTGTATCTGATCACTGAAACATGCTCTGTTCCAGAGGTCTATGGTCCAGCATTGAACAGGGACCATGTGGTGTTTGGAGCTGCTCTTACCTCTGCTGCTGATCATCAATGGTATTAAATCCCAATTGTTGTTTTACTCTTCCACTATGAAAGTCATCATCATGAAGATGTGTGTTATTATTTGTTATTTTTCATACGCACTTGGAGATTTTAGTCATCAACACGTTTCACACAGCCTCTGTCTCATCCCTCAGATGCCAGGTGTCAGTGGAACGTTTGGGTTCCTCGGGATATCTCAGCCATGACAAACTCCTGCGTGGTCATCCCATGCACCTTCATGTATCCGTCTGGAATCAGGCCATACCGTGGGATTCATGGTATCTGGTATTTTGGCCAGCCCTACCCTCAACTCTTCCCCCCAGTAGTCTTCAAATCACGCACAGATGTTGTGCACGAGAGTTACAAGGGCCGCACCAAGCTGCTGGGTGATTTGCACCAGAGGAACTGCACTCTGCTCATCAGCAACATTGGCGCAGAGCACTCAGGGAGATACTACTTTCGTGCAGACCTCGGTGGAGCTAACATATACACCTACCAAGACTTTGCGGAACTCAAAGTTTTGGGTGAGTCAGTGATTCATTTGGTTTAACTGAAAAAAACGCTGTCGCAGCGGAGAAGCTGAAGGCAGGTTTTCTTTTGTTTTGTAGATCAGCCCAACGTTGACATACCAGAAGAGATCGTCAGCGACGAGAGTCTGGAGCTGACGTGCTACGCTCCCGACAACTGCCCCGAGATGACACCTGAAATCCAGTGGATGTACACAGACTACCTGCCCGACCCTGAATTTAGCACCGACTACCTGCAGGAGAGCAACACAGCTGTGCTGTCCAGCACCCTCACTTTCGTCCCCAGACCCATGCACAACGGGCAGCTTCTGGGCTGCAGGGTCTACTACCCCAACACCACACTGGTCTACGAGAGGCTTGTGTCGCTTGACATCAAGTGTAAGTAAAAAGTCTTTAAAAAATGATCTGTCATTTAATGGAGAACATTTTTGTTTGAATGTGGGGAATGTAAATGCTCTGCTTTCGGTTTCGCTTGCAGATTCTCCTCGTTCTGTGTGGGTCAACGTCTCCTCCGAGGTGATGGAGGGCAGCTCTGTGATGCTGCACTGTGAGGTGGACAGTAACCCGCCTCCCAGGATCTCCTGGATCTTCGGAGAGCAGGAGCTACTGTGGGACACGGCGTCCAACCTCTCCCTCTCCCTGGATGACGTGACGCCTGCAAGTGAGGGAATCTACACCTGCGTTGGAGACAATGGCTATGGCGTGATGAACACCTCTCTTTACCTGGCTGTCAAATGTAGGTTTTGTGAATTGAGCTCTTTTTATTCTTTTGATTGTAAAAGACCAGAAATGAAAAGGTGAATGTGAATAATTAATTGATTTTTTGTTACTGCTGACTGAGAAAATGATCAACTCTCAGGTTTCTTAGCATACTGGTGAAAGAAATGATCATGGATAGTGAGTCAGTAATAACACTGTTGAAGAGAGACTTTGTCCAAGTCTGAAATCACAGCAGGCTAAAACCTTTTTTTTTTGCTGAAGACCCTCCTCGTGAACCCGTGGTAAACGACTCCATGACAGTGCTGGAGGGCACCTCACTGGCCCTGCATTGCAGCACCGAGGGCAGCCCGGCACCGACCCTCACCTGGCTAAAAGACGGAGAGCTGGTTGGGACCATCACTGCTGACAAGTTGTCTGTGCTGGACATCATGGAAATCACTCCCCAGGGAGATGGACAGTACCGCTGCCTGGCAGAGAACGAGCATGGACGGGCCAGCAGCTCCCTCAACATCACTGTCGAGTGTGAGTGCCTCGTCATTCTGAATTCTGAAGAGATTGGTGTTTAGACACACGACTCAAACTAAATAATGATATCAGAAATCAGAGCATCTGTGGAAAAGTATTTATATTGTACTATATTTACGTTTTGGACTGAATTAGAGTTTTCCCCACCTAATTTGCATCAGCTTTTATTTTACCTGAAATATTCTATAACTATTCTATAACTGTTGCTATAAAGGGGACATTTCATCCACCAGTGCTCTGAAATCTTCTCACTGTACTGCCTCCTTGCATAGATGCCCCAGTCCTTCTGGAAGACTCAAAGTGCACTGTAGTTAGAGAAGGAGTCCAGTGTGTCTGCATGGCCACAGGAAACCCCGAACCCGTCATTGAGTTCTACCTGCCCGACCAGAACATCACCATTAACGAAACCGACAGCCGGTACAACTTCTACACTCACACAGATGGACACATGTCCACGGGCATGATCAAGCTGCGAGAGAAAGGCGAGCGCTTTAACAATGGTGGGCCGGCCGTTAATGTCCACTGCAGCATCTCCAACATGTACGGAAGAGAGAGTGTACTATTGGAACTCCAGCAAGAGAGTGAGTCCAAAGCTGCACACCAGAACTAAGATCAATGCTTACTTACACCAACGTAATCAGTGTAGTGACCCTCTACCATTTCCTGTATTACCTGCAAAGCTTGCTATAGATTTCAGCTCAGCACCATTGAACCATATTTCAAAGCTATTAAAAAGTCAATTCCATTTGTTGTTCCTGTGCAAAAGTCTTAGGAACTTTAATTAAAATCCACTTCTGTAAACTAAGTGTGGATTGACCAGCAATAGAAAATAGATCCCATGAAAACATTTTAACCATCAGTTTTCACCATTACGCAGAAATATCACATTTGTTAAATCTATTTGGATTTTTTGGGGTTTCACAAGCTTGACATGCTTCTGATTTGTCCCTAAAGTTTAATTTAATATGTCTTTCGAGTTAAAGGCAATGACGTTTCTGAAATCCCTGAGCAGTCAACAGTATCTGGCATTTATCCGGTCCAATTTCAGTCTGAAATTGGTTGCAAAGCAAGTCTCAAACTAATTATATCAAGAAGAGTTCAGGAGTCAGGGCTACAAAGATGGGCATACCTTATTTTCCCATTACAGGAATAAATTACGTAATGCCCTGGATGGAGGTTCTGAAACTGACAACAACTTCTTAAAGACAAGAGGCAATCATATCATATCATATCATATCATATCATATCATATCATATCATAT
>CAJRST010038888.1:3631834-3659750 GCA_907169785.1 Menidia menidia
GTTTTTGGCCCACCATAATAGTTATTTAATATATGTCTAATAAATCGTGAGACATATATGTACACTGTGAGGTAGCATGAATACGATAGTTATTGTCATTGGCTCATACTTTGTGAGTCTGAACCACAGTGGATGTCGTTATGCTGCTGTGTAAACAGCTCCTTTAAATTAATTACCTTTTAAGACTATTTTTTCACAAAAAATTATAATCACACCTCTTTGAAAGAATTATATGTGTCTGCTTGAGCTGCTCTGCCACCAGTTTTTTAATGTTCTTTTTATGCTTTAATGATCGTTTTTTGTCTACCCAGGTTTGAATTCAATATGAACGGTTTATACTTAAAATTATATTTGATCACTTATTGATGACAATCATCTTACAACTACTGTCAATGATCTAAGATTCATGTCGTGTTGTGTCTTTTTTTGTTAACAGATGAATCGGTCTGGGGAATAGAAGACTGTTTCAAGGGGTTCTGTATCACTCTCAATGAGGCAGAAATTACGGCAGAAGCTGGACTCTGTGTCGTGATACCGTGTTCTTTCACAACTTCTTACAGTTTTACTCCTAAACATTTAGTCTGGTACAAATGTGACCATTCAAAGCTAAGATGCGGTGATTCTGACATCATATTTCACTCCAATAACAAAAAAGCTCAGGTTGAGTATGAAGGACGGGTGTCCCTTCTGGAACCTGATGTGAATCAGAAGAACTGCAGCATTGTGATCAACGACGTCCGAGAGTCTGATTCTGGATCATATCAGCTCAGAGTAAATGGCCAAAAGTATGAAAGGACAGACGGGTTTACATATAACCTAAGAACAACTGTCTCAGTTAAAGGTAGGTCTGCTGTGAAAGTCTTTGGGTTCTGTTTCTGTTTAGTCAAAAAAAACATGCTGACATTTGTTTGGCTGGTTTGGTGGGAGAAAAAGTTAAATATAGGCTAGTGTTAATTTCACTAATAGAATAACTTTATCTGTCAAGGTTAGAAAGATCTGTGACATAAATCTTAATAATATTCAGTGATTTTAATTTAATTGTCAGCCGGTTAGCGATAATGCCTGCCTTTTGCACGGTAACAGCGGGAATTGGCTCAACCAGCCTTACAACCTCATCCCTCTATGATAGTTTCAGTGGGGTTATGTTTCCGTCAGGTCTCCATCAGAAGCCTACTGTGCTGATTCCTCCACTGACAGAGGGACAGCCGGCCACTCTGACCTGCACTGCTCCTGGCCTCTGCTCCGGATCTAAACCCCAAATCACCTGGATGTGGAGAGGAGTGGAACAGGATTTCGACGTCTCAGGAAACATCACAGCTGAGACAAAGACTCTGGCTGCTGTCACCCACACACACAGCTCATCTCTGACCTTTAACCCTTCAGCTGAACACCACAACACCAACATCACCTGTAGGGTTAACTTTGTGGGCGGCAGCAGTACAGAAGAGACTGTGGCTCTGCATGTGAACTGTGGGTATTTCACTTTGTAGGTTTTTTTTTCCCCTGATTTTATTGAGTTTGACGACTTTTGGTTATCTCTACTGTACTGGAGGACATTTTTTTTAGGAATTAATCATACTATTAAACTTTGATATCACTGGGGTTACAGCTGTGTAGGAAGGCAGAACGCTGAATCTGACCTGCAGTGTTGACAGCTTCCCTCCATCTTCTGTCAGATGGAGCAAGATAGGGACAGATGAAGACAAAGTTTTATTATGACTTGCAGGAAGAACAGGCTTCTCTTTTCATGTCTAATGTGACAGCAGAAGACTGCTGACTTTACATTTGTACTGCAAAACATCTGAACAACAACATGACTAAAATAACAAATGTAACAGTGATATGTAAGTGTTCCTAATTCTAGATGTAGGACGTCAAAACTACTAAGTGGAAAGCAGAGAACAGTGTAACTAATCAATCAAGCAAACCTTCAAATATGTGTTCTGAAACTTTAGAGATACACTTCCTTACATTGCTTACCTTGTATGTCTAATATTTTTGTGATATGCTCCTCAGACACAAGAAAACCTCAGATCTCTGGCAGCACAACAGTTCAGGAGGGAGATGTTCTGAATCTGACCTGCAGTGTTGACAGCTTCCCTCCTTCAAAAATCAGATGGGTAAAATTCCAAAACCATAACAGCACCACCTACCTGCAGGAAGAGGGAGGCAATATTTCTGTCTTCAACGTGACCGCAGAAGATTCGGGACTTTACGTTTGCACAGCAGAACATCTGAACACAACCAAGACAGAAGAAATCAATGTAACAGTGACGTGTAAGCACCTGCTTCCCATTGTCAGAGTTTAGATTTCAGAAGTGTTAAATTCAACCCTGAGTAAGGCCATATGCAGCAGATTTCTAAATATTAGTAATGACATTTAAACAATTCTCAGTTCTCATTAATATTTTTAGCTGAGATTTTTTTAGACTTCTTTTTAATTGCTTCTTATATTGGTTTTTAATAGGACAAATGCTGAGCAATAGACTATGTATATGTATATACAGTATATATAGATATATATATCTATATATAATATCTTAATCTGACCTGCAGTGTTGACAGCTTCCCTCCATCTTCTGTCAGATGGAGCAAGATAGGGACATAAAATGTTTTGCAGAACAAGTTGTATTATGACTTGCAGGAAAATCAAGCTTCTCTTTTCATGTCTAATGTGTTAATGTGACAGCAGAAGATTCTGGACCTTTCATTTTAACAGCAAAACATCTGAACAACAACATGACAAAAATAACTAATGTAACAGTGATATATGTAATTGTTCCTAATTCTAGATGTAGGACGTCAAAACTACTAAGTGTAAAGCAGAGAACAGTGTAACTAATCAATCAAGCAAACTTTCAATGCCTTCAAATATGTGTTCAGAAATGTTAGAGTTACACTTCCTTACATTGCTTACCTTATATGTCTAATATTTTTGTGATATGCTCCTCAGACACAAGAAAACCTCAGATCTCTGGCAGCACAACAGTTCAGGAGGGAGATGTTCTGAATCTGACCTGCAGTGTTGACAGCTTCCCTCCTTCAAAAATCAGATGGGCAAAATTCCAAAATGTAAACGGTGATCTTTCAACTGACAAGAATAACAGCACCACGTACCTGCAGGGGGAGGGAGGCACTATTTCTGTCTTCAACGTGACCGCAGAAGATTCGGGACTTTACGTTTGCAAAGCAGAACATCTGAACACAACCAAGACAGAAGAAATCAATGTAACAGTGATGTGTAAGCACCTGATTCCCATTGTCAGAGTTTAGATTTCAGAAGTGTTAAATTTCTAAATATTGGTAATAACATTCAAGCATTTCTCAGCTCTCATTCATTTTTTTAGCTGGGATTTTTTTAAACTTCCCTCTTATTGCTTCTTATATTTATTTTTAAGAAGACAGGAATAGACTGTGTTTATATTATACTTACATACATATGTATATATACATATATGCCATCCATCCATCCATTATTATTACCTCTTATCCTCTAATGGGGCCGTGGGGAGAACTGGAGCCTATCCCAGTAGCCAATGGGGAGAGGCGGGGTTCCCCTGGTTGGTCCCCAGTCCATCACACGGACACAGCACTGTTGCATTTGACCTAACTGTTCTTTTTTCAGGGTTTCCGAAGATTCTTAAGGGTTCGGGATGCGTGCTCCAGGCAGAGATCCTGACCTGTACGTGTGTCAGCCGGGGTTCTATTTTACCCACCATCAGATGGCCGCTGCTGGATTTCTACACAGAGTACTCTCTTACCACAATGGTCACCGCATACCGCACGGTCAACAGCACTCTCACCCTAACTGCGAAGCAGCGTGACAACATCACCGTTGAATGTATCAGCAGCGGTGAATTTGGGAAAATTCAAGAAAGTCTTGCCATCCAACAAGGTAAATGTTTTCAGCTGGAAAACATTTGCTTCTTTTTCTTTTTCTTTTACTTTGACATGTTTATTCCCTGATCTACTGTGAACTTTGTGTTCAGGCATTAAAGATAACGCATGTGTCACTTCGATCATCAATGGCACATTTTACATTTGCAGTTTGCTTCTCCCACAGGTGATAAATCCAGAATTACCCATATGACCATTCGCTGGTTAGAAATCATCATTGCCTTTTTGAGCGGGGTGGTTCTTACAGCTATCATTTGTTGTTTGGTTGTAAAATGCCACAGGTATATAAACCATCAGTACATACATCGTTTTTAGGACAGAGTATATTAGCAATGTATTTGTAATTGTTGCTGTTTGAAAACTTTTTTTCTGCAGAAAAAAAATGAAGAGCCATGGAAAGTTGAAGGAGACCCTTGAGATGGTGACCAGTCAGGATGACCCATTGGTAGTTTTGGTTTGATATTTTTACAAAAATGTCAGTCCTGAAAATCTCCAGTGTTGACCCCTTAAAGCCTTTGTAGAGAAGACCTCAGGTCTTATAGATAAAATGTTAAATGTGTGCATATTTAGTCATTGTGTTAGGTCAATACCACCTTGTATTTGTACAGTCTAATGCTGTTTGTATTAGATAACATTTAGATCTGTCTTATAAAAAAAACAACCCCTGACAGCAACCTATAGCAGAACATTGTAATGACAAAGAAAGACAAAGAAGACTAAATACCTTATTTGTTGGCCATAATTCCTGTCTTATACAGCATGCATGCTACACATGGAAATAAGACACACTGCTGTAAAGGAAGGAAGGCCAAATGTATTTGTTTAGCTCATTTAATTTACAAGACAATTAAATATTGAAGGTTAAAGAAAGAAAAATGATTTAAAATCAGAAACATTTAATAGGTTAAACAAAATTGAACTATAAAAATATTATAGATTAAATAGATCAAAAGTGCAGAGTGCAGATAAAATACCTGCACATGCTGCTAAAGAAAAAGATTATAAGGTAAACTAGGGCTGTCTGTTTCAATTTACCATCCAGGATAAATCTATCTGAAGTTAATAAACTAGGGTAAGCGGTAGATTTTTTGTATTTTCTAGAAAATTTGGCATTGGTTTGTATCTAATATGGAGTATTGTTGAATGTGTTCATTCATGCTCAATAGATTATAGAAAAATATCAGAAAAGGCTGTAGATGTGAATACTTTTCCAGAGGGAACAGACGGTATTTATAACTATAACTGGTGACAAATGTCACACATATTTTATAAATGAGATGTGTTGTAATGCGTTTGTTGCTGCAAAGCTAATTTCTTTTTGTTTTTCTTTGAACCTGACAGATTTGCAACAGTCAAGTAGTGCAGGATCATCACACTGATGGAATTGAAAATGGCTCTGTGGTAGCAGAACTGAATGCAGGGCCAAAGGAAGTGGTGTACGCCCACATCGACGTCTCACTCTTAAAAAGTAAGAATCCCAGGGAGGAGCGGGAGGACACAGCCACAGAATATGCTGAAGTTAAGACCCAATCAAAAGAGGATGTCGATGACGATGGCAAAAATGAGTGTGAAAGGCTGGAGGACAAATTAGAGGAGGCTGAAGAGACACACTACTGTGTCCCAAAAGAGGAAGAGGCAGCAGAGGAGCCGGTGTACTCCACTGTGATGAAGTTAAAGGATGACGTCTGAAGGCTGTGCAGATGCCTGAGCATCTAATCAGATGCCAGAAACTGATTGACAATTGTTGACAGCACGGATGATATTTTTAATCAACATGAATACAACAACTTTAGCCTTTTGCAAACAGTTTAAACCGTTTATATCTGCATGCAATCTCCATATTGGAGTGCAACCTCAAATTAAATCTATTCTATTAAAAGTGAATTGAAAACTATACAAACTGCAGTTAGAGGAGAAGTTTTTCCTTTGATATTATGTTGAAGAAATGGTATTACTCCACCTTAACAGCTAAAAGACATGTTTTAAATGGTACTATTCTGTATTTCAGAGGAAATCTGTCAAGTAAGGTGTGTGTGCTATGTAATATTTGTACAAATATGTATATAATTGCAATTAGAAAGAAATGACAAATTACATATATATATATGTTTACCATTTTGAATTGCAATAATTCGTTATTGCAATTTATCATTATTATGTCTTTCTTTGCTATATGGAACTTAGAGGCACGTGCATCAGCAAACCCAAAGCCAGCCATGCGTGTTCTCATTCTTTAGACACTGCCTCCTAGTGGGAGGAATGTTGTATAACAAGAGTTGTGATTTTTGTAGCTCTGGTGCAGGGCTAAGGCAAAATCTCCTCAGACCAAGTTCTATCGTAATTATAAGGAAATCATGGTATTTGTAAGAAAAGAGAATGAACTAATCTCATTTAGCCACAGTGACGCTGAATATATTTCATTATTACTAAATGTTGCTTCTTTTATGATCTAATACTTGTGCAGATTGCAATTGTTACATTTGTTGTTAATGTGTAAGTTCTGCTTGAAGATGTTTTAAACATAAACTGATTTTTTTGTAAAAATTCTTATGACTGATATGTGCCTGGTGTTCTATAAAAAAAAACATTTAAAAAAAAAGAAAAAACAACGGGGAGAAAGAAGTTTTGAAATCAATAGTCAATATATAGGACCTCTTTGTGCTCCACTGTAAACTGATGAGAATGCAATGTAAAAAGGGCTTTGATATTGAGTGTGCACTGTACACAAACAAATAGAATAAATAAAACCTGCCAGTAACAGGGTTTGGTTAATACAAAGACCTGACTCAGTCTTCAAATGAAGACACAATGTTTATTAGTTCCAAGAGCCATCAGCTGGCTCAATCGATTTTAAGATCTGATTCACCTCATCTGATGCTCATCTAAATCTCAATGCGTCTCACGCAGCTCGGTGTGATTCCTATAAATGCTAACTATGAAGGCCTTACTTTTATGTGCCAACTGGGGGCGTTCTATGTGGACTTTGCATTTCCCTCTGTACATGTTGGGATTCTCTCGGAGTTTTTTGATCATCATCATCTCAGAACCGTGCAAAAATGATATTGTTGCACGATTATGCATGGAAGATTATGCAATTCTGGAGTAATCACGGTTTACCAAACTGACTGGGTAATTTCCAGAATTACAATATCTGTGGTAAGATTGAGAGGACTGAGAGGGGCAAATTGCAGAGGAAAAACAAGACAAACTTTTCTGTAAGAAGGATTAGATGCAGAAAAACAAAGCAGCGTCTCACGCTTGAAAATGAAACAGAAATGTGATGTTGTCTCTCTCTGTTTAACCTGCTCTTTGAGTGAAAGACCACTTCTGCTTTTAAAGAATGTGTGCAGGAAACATGGTCAGCCTGTGTAAAACATACAAATAATTACTTCAACTAAAAAAAACACATTTTCTAGGTAAAACCACCGGGGGGTTTTTTGTGTTGAAATTACCGCTGTCGTATTTTCAGTATAGTTTGCAACATCTGAAGTTCAGTGTGAGTGTTAAGTCTGTAATCTTAGAACCTCCACTTGTGAACAATGAATCATAAGATAATATTTTCAGGCCATTAAGGCTGTGTTAAACCCCTGTTATGGCCAGACAGGATGAGATGTCACTATAAACAACCAACAGCCACTACCGTACAAAAGGAAACACAAAGGTCACTGTGTGGTATCAATGCCGACACTTTTGAATGCAGCCTTTTTTCCCCACACAAATAACATTGAATCGATTAGTAATATATGACTACATGTATTCAGAAGTATCACATTCATTATTAGACATCAAGACTCATTAGTGGAGTAAGAAAATGCTGGTTCAAGATATCAAGTACAACACTTCCCCCTTTTAAAATGTTCTCCATTTTCAAAAATACAGTATCTCCAAAATCAAACCCCTCAGAGTATACAACTCAGTAAATTTGTATAGTTATATTGAGCTTTAAATTTGGTTATTAGAGTAAAATATAGATTTCACTGCAACAGTTTATAAAATTAGTTAATAGGGCAAAAGTTTACAGAGAGACTTCCTGGAAACTTACTGTATTGTAAAGAGGGAAGGAGTGCATAGGAGGAGGAAGAGAAGTAGAGTGAGTTCAGAACAGAATCACTGTACAGAGAAACAACAGCAGGAGATTCAGAGACAAAAGGTGAAGTGAGTGATTCAAACTTCAAATTATTCACAACATTTGCTGGGCGCGTATCTAAAAAAGCTCCTACTGACAGCTCAGGTATATTTAAACAGAGAGAAGTGTGATTACTGCAGCGTCAAACTCTGCGAACACGCAGCATCCTGTATTTAAATTTGGGTTATTAAGCGTGAAACTGTTGCTGAGCTATTTCATCCACAGAACCTTTGGATTGTTTATTTGAACTTCTTTCTTTGTGTCAGACAAGAAGACTCTGTCCACTGGGGCAAAAGATGGACACTCCTAAACGCCAAATACAGGTTCTTGCTTTGATCTGGATGACTTTGCTTTGTCCTGCAACAGGTAAAGGAGTCTTTTAATTTAAAATACCACCCACAATTATATTTCCTTTAGAAAGAACATGTTAAGGATAAAGTACAAAAAAACATGTTTACCTGAGATAAATAATGTTAAATCACTGGCCATACATTGTATGTAATCTGTGTTTTACTATCCATACTAAAGTACTACTTTGACCTCATATCAACCTGAACCGTCACATGACTCACTATTAGACGATAATCAGGTTTAGTCCTTTAAGTTTTTTCTGTCAGTCGGCCTCCTAGATAATGACGGAATAAATCATGATTTAATGTGTCGCTCCATTAAAGTAAACATATTTTTAATATGCGCAGAGATCCGGAAACATGGAATCTGTTGTGTATTTGTGTCATTTTGGCTGGCAAACCATTTTAATTCTTTATTTTTCTCTGGAAACCTGTCTGACTTAGAAAATCTAGACAAGCGTTTATCTGATCAACGGCGTGTCAACACATCACCGCAATTCAAAGCTTTGAAATGAAACGTGTCGCATGAAAAGATTTCTAAACCAGCTGTGCATGTTGACTAAAAACGGAGCATTTTCTTTTTTAATATTGTGATCTTAGTCCCGAAGCCCACACTGACCGTTCCCCTGCTTACAGATGGACAGCAGGCCACAGTGAACTGCTCTGCTTCTGACTTCTGCTCTGGATGTACCTTGAAATTCACCTTGAGGTGGGAAGGAGAGGATGGAAGCACGACAGAGTTTAAGAATCTGACAGATGTCATGCAGAGAGAAAACATATCTTCCCCCTTCAACGCCTCAGCTGATCATCACAACACGGAGGTCACCTGTGAGGTCACCGTCAAAGATCGAACAGCAGCAGAGAGCAAAACTCTTAATGGGATCTGTAAGTGATACAAACTCTGCAGATTTGAACTTCAATTTAAGCTGCTAACGGGGATGTTTTTATTTTTTTATTTTTACCTCCAATTGTGCTTTAAATGGTGACGGAGTGTCAATATAAGAACCATATATTCAACCTCAAACTTCCATAGAAGTGGTCACAATCCATTTATGGCACTCATTTACATAAGACACAACACAATTTGTTGCTTGTCTTTGCCATATTTTTCAGACATCAAAGATCTTAAAATGAGTGGAAATATTACTGAGGGAGGGCGAAGCTCTGAAAGTAACCTGTAGTGTTCTCTTCCTGATACAGATAATCTACTGGAAACATGGTTAGAGAACCTGAAAAAAACCTACGTTACGCTCATCATTGGAGTTCTGATTGGGATTTTATTTTCAGCAATCTTTTTCTGTTTGGTGATAAAATGCTGCAGGTACTGTTTTTTTTGTTGCTGTTTTTGACAATACTGTGATTACCTTAATGATTTTCTGCCTTTGTTTCCTCTTTTCTGCTCCTCTCATTCCTTTTCTTTTCATTAAAGTTAACCTTTAACCCTTAAAAAACATAGAAAATGCAGCTTCGGATCACATCTGTCTTTTATTAAATAATACGGTATAACTTTTACAGCTCGTCTGAGATTAAATCAGTAAATTTTCCAAAAATTTACAACCTGATGAGTTCAAATGTGAGAGTCAAAATACTGGGACCAGCCGTCTCTAAAGAGGGATGCTGTGTTTTCTGAAGATTTATGCAGTAAGTTTCTTGAATGCTATGTTTTCAATGAACACTTACTCCTGTATGTTTATATTCCTCCCCAGAAATAAGAAGAAGAGGTCAATAAACCTGGCTGACGACCTGGAGATGGTGACAGCCCACACTCAAATGGTTGTTAAGATAGGCTTATGATGTGAAATGTGATTATTATTCCCTCGTGTGTTTATTCTCAAAGACTTTAGGAACATTTTTGGTGATTACTGATCTGAACGAAAAGAGGACAGTGTCTGACAATCTAAACATTCAAACTTACAATTGGTGATTATTGGTTAGTCAATATTAGTGACAAGTTGAGTGGATTATTTTGTTTTTTCGTCACTTTGCTGTGAGCTGAAAATTAGGCAAAATCTACAAGGTTCATGGCTATGGTAATCCTGACCATCACATGGATTTAACTGGTTATTCATGTACAATTTCCCACCAAGTTTTAAGAAATCTTGCCAAAATTTAGCAGAAAACAAGAAGAAAATATGAACAAAAAAAAAAGGTATACTTGTTGAAGTTCTTAAATATTAAATAATATATTATAAATGAATTGAAAAAGGAAAATCTGTTTTGATTGATGCCGGAGTAATTTTATGAGTTGTGTCCACTTGTTTGCATCTTCCTCAACAGGTGGATGATGGTAGGATCCATGATGAGGGAGTGGTACGGGAGGCAGCCGAGTCTGCAGGGCTGTTGGCAAGCGATCACAACGCGGAGCCAAAAGAATCAGAGTACTCGGACATTGACTTCTCTGCATTTAAAAAGAAGAATTCCACAGATCAGCTTGAGACGCAGGAGACCAAGGAGACTGAGTACGCTGAGATTAAACCAGGGGCAAAAATGGTGACGCAAGAGGACTGTGAAGAGAGTGAAGTGTTGGAGGGCAAAGATGAGGACCAGGTGATGGAATATGAAGGTGAGGAGGCGACAGAGAGAATGAAGGCTGAAAACACAGTTGGTGAGAATGGACATCTGTCTTCCAGTGTGAAGGATATTGTGGATATGACCGTAGATGGGTGAGACCACATGGATATATGGCTGGTTATTTTTATTTTAGTGCTGATTGTTGTTTTTTACAGTAATGAACTTGGCTGGTTTTGCATGCTTGGCTGTTGTAGGTATTGCTTTTCTGAAATGATGTCATCCTCTTATCTGTATAAACAGCTCTAAATACTTTTTCCTGTAGAGTTGCCATCAGCCCTAATATTTTGTATTCCGTCTGTTCAGGCTACACCAACAAAACAGGTTGAGATAGGCTTTGATGTACAGTATGTTCTGACTATATGTCCCATTGATGCACCTGTAAGACATGCGCTGCTTTTCTGCTGTTGTTGTAGCCTTTCAAAAAAATGAGAAACATAAATAATCCCAAAGTTGTGTTGTCTCTCAGTGAAGTTTTGTATGCAAACACGTACAAGCGGTAGATTCTTGTATGTCACCAGAAAAAGATTACCTTTCTATTCTTTGACACATTTTTTTTAGCTGTTAAGTAAGCTGACATTTTCTGTGCATTTGAAGTAAGAAAAAAACACTCGGAAAAAACATATCACTGTTGTGTGAAAATGTTCAAGATTTCAGATGTAAGCTTATATTTCGACGGATTTCCGGTCATTACTGTCCTGCCGTGTGTATTTGAAGACAGATGCAGCTAATGTCACACCTCTGTGATTTAATCTCTATCTTCTCTATATCAAACGTACATTTTCAAACGTGTTAGTAATAGTCCTGTACTAAACTCTGAGAACAGGAAGTGTGAAGACGGTGAAATGCGGCCATGCCCCTTTAAGGAAATACAAAAATACTTCTTTGCTGAGAACAGTATCTGCAGATTTCAGACACTATGCATACTGAAAGCTGCTTCACGAGGGGAGCGTTTTCCATCAGACTAAGTGTAAATGGTTGCCTGTTGCTGTGTGTTCAGCAAACTCTGGTAGAATTTAAATCAGCATGAAGAGAAGATGCCATTCCGTTGTTTCTTTGTGTTTTTTGTTGGTGTGTAATGGCCACAAACTTCCTGTTTCTTGACACTCAACAATCGTTTTTAAAAAGCGTATTATTCCTTTCAATGCCAAGTCTTTGCATCCAAATAATTTTTCCCTGAATGCCTCGTGTTGGAACCAATTGGCATGCTGTCGCTTGATCGTTGTCTTGAGAACTGATGCACAAGCACATAAAGGCCATGTGAAGAATCCCAGCACTCTAGGGTAATAACAAAGAGACACACATAAAAAAAGGAAGAGGTAGTATAGTGACAAGAGGAAGAGTTGACACCACGCAGCAAGATCACCGGAGAGAGGACGGAGTACAAGAGCCTGAAACAAGACCAAAGGAAACAGGTGAAATAAACTTATATTGACTTTGTTTTCATTTCTATTATATACCATGCTATAAAAAAGATACCACTTGAGGACAATTTTCAAAATAAAGTTTTTCTGTTGATAAGTGATATTGTGGCATGCCAGATGAATCTCTTGGGAGCTGTAGTCAAATAGCTCAACATCAGAAACAAGTTTGTGAGGCTACAATTTCCTGTGTTCACACCTGTAGTGACAGCTGTTGAGCTATTTCTGGTTCTGTTCAATCGACCAAGTTTCCCATGCGTTTGATTCAGTTTTGATTAACAGAGAAATATTTGTTCTCTTCGAAAGGAAAACTCAGTGTCCTAAAAAAGAGTGACGGCATCAGAATGTTTGTTGTCTTCTTGGTTACTCTGCTCTTCAAAGTGCTGAGCATCTGTGCCAACACAGGTACAGTCTGCACCCTTCTTGCAAAGCTATTGCTAAAGCTGAACACTTTTTAGGAACTAAATACATTTTCTGTATGTTTTCTGTCCTAAAACCTTCCATATGACTAAATAACAATTGCCCGGCTTGAAATCATTCCAGAGCTGAATGTTTATCCTCTTATTATCCAAATGTCTTGTTCAAATTATTATTTTCTAGTTATTATCTCAGTCAGACAATATCAATTTGGCACATACAGTATTACGACATCGTGGTTTCACAGTGAAACAGCTCAGGCAGTGAAAAAGGTTGCCAACGTCCCTCTTCAAAAACATTAGCTGAGGACCAAGACAACAAAACTGAAATATGCAAAAAATATATTATATTATCATCCTATGAAATAATTGGTGTTTTTTTAACACTGAAAATGTATTTCCAGTCTTCCTAATAATTGTTTTTGTTTAAACTTATTTCCATCCTCTGCAGATAGTTATTTTCTATCTTATGTATTTCACGTGCGGACATTTCATTACTGGTTTTTACCAGCTAATTTAAGGTGTTGAATTTAATCTTTGTTTCAGCGACAAACAGCCTTTCATCGTTATTTGATTCTTGGCTTGATCCTATCTTCCCTCAGTTGCAAGATTCTTTCCACATTCTGTCTCTGTGGTTGCTTTAGATCCCTTCATATATATTCCACTTTTATCTGTTTAAATCTGCACATGAAAACTCTTCAAAATAGCCTGCTATGCTCCCTTTCTTCTACACCTTTAAAAAATATCAAACATTAAATTACTTTTACCCTCATCATCCATCTGAAAAGCTCACTGCTGCTATCTACATTCTGTATAGAGGGAAACTCCCCGGTGACAGTTCCTCTGTCGACCACTTCTCCTGAATCTGGTTTGGGCTTCACCTCCAAATGGGGAGAGGCAGGAAAGGAAACTTTGCACACCACAGAAAACGCGATTAACACTCAGGGAAGAAACTCCACTCCCACACTCAGTCCTGCAGATGTGACAACAGCAGAGGAGCCAATGACCCTGAACGCAACCTGTGAGTAAAAAACACTTTGCTGTCCTCCAGAGATTCACTCCATTCAATTACTGACACATCAGGAGGGATGTTTTTCCACACGTTTAAATGTGTAACTCCATCAGAAACTGCATACTTTACACTTTCATGAGCATTAATGGTTTTGACTGAGCTGCTAAGTGCTATGTGGTTAACATCTCAGAGGAACCAGAATATAGGTTCACTTACTGGTTTGGAGGATGTGCCAAGATGTGGATGCTTGTAGGCTATGTGATGGACCGTTGACCCGTTTAGGGTCCCTGCCAATGACAGCCCCTTGTGACCCCGAACTGGATGAATATTAAGTGGCAACAGCATCATTTCCATGTGGTAAAATATATTCTCTGTGTGTATTTTTGTTTGATAATTTTCCTGAAATCTTGTCTTGAAGATCCAAGGGGACTTGGAGTCACTGACCAGACAACTGATCACGCTCTGGATCTGAACTGCATGGCTGACAGATGGCATCGAGGACTCAACAGAACCCTGATCAGCAGCACTGAAGCAGCCAAACAGTTGACCTGTACGGACAAACTCGTGAACAGCAGCATGATGGAGATAGTGGAAGTAGTCGTGAAAAGTAAGCTTACAGGATATTCGTGTTTTTTTTGTGTTTTCCCCCAGCTAATTCAGTTGTGCTGTTCATTGTCTTTAAAAGAGCATGGAGAGCAGCCAAAGATCACGGAAGAGCCAGCTGTCGCACGGGGGGATGCTCTGAATCTTACTTGCACTGTTGATAGAGTCTCTCCGTCTGCTGTCATTTTCAACAAACTGGGATCCAACACAACCATCCGACTTCTCATTCTCAACCTGACAGCAGAAGTCTCAGGACAGTATGTCTGTACAGGTCAAGATCTGAACCAAAACCTGACAGAGGAAGTGGGCATAAGGTTGAGATGTGAGTTAAAGTAGTGCTTTTGTATCCAAAAGAAGTTTTAAGAAAAAACTGCTGTTTTGCACTGACTGTTTCAAACGTCTGAAATTTTTGTTTTAAAAGATGCAAAGAAACCTGAGATCACTGGACAGACCACGGTCACAGAGGGCCATGCTCTGAATGTCACCTGCACAGTAGACTGCTTCCATCCAGCTGTGATCGCGTGGACCAAACAGGACCAGAACAGAACCCTGATCAGGGAAACTGGACCTCGTACTGGATCGTCCTCTCTTGTCATTAAAAACGCTACAGCCGAAGACTCTGGAAAGTATTTCTGCACCGCAAAATGTCTGAGCATCGTCACACAAGCCGTAAACATAACTGTTCTTTGTAAGTACACAGCACATCGTTGCACTTTATCGACAGATGGAACAATATTTGGCGGTTTAGAACTGTTTCATTTCTGTATTACTTCCAATATGCTTTGTGTTCTTCAAGGTTGTGTCTTAATGTCAGTGTGTTGTTTTGTTAAATTGTACATTTAAGTTAACAATAACTAACAAGTAAAATAAGATGTGGGGCAGAAATGTCAGATCGAATGAAAAATAAGTATTACTGCTTTGTAAATGTAGACAAAATGCACAATGTGAATGCACAGACAAGCTTATAATTTGTATTAGGTTGCATTGTATTTTACATTCCAAAATTAATCTGTTCAAACTTTTCTCTTAAAGACAGCAGGAGCCTTGAAATTTCTGGCAAAAGGGCTGTTGTGGAGGGCCACAATCTGAGTCTGACTTGCAACATTAATAGTTTGCCGCCGTCTCTTATCACCTGGAACAAAGCTGGCACCAACACAACCTTCAGCGGTGGCACTGGACAATCCACGCTTTTCATTTCTAATGTGACAGCGGAGGACTCAGGACAGTACATCTGTGCAGCTCAACACCAGAACAACACCTTGAGAGCAACAGTTGACATCAAAGTAGAGAGTAAGTTTATAACCCTTAATAACCCTTATATCTACATTTGTAGAAAAAAAAATGGAACAACTGTCATTCGAAAAGCTAAGATTCCAAAGGATGAATAAATAAAACGTACATAAAGGTTAAACTGTCTCCAAGTCTGAAGAAAAGAGGGAGACTTTATCTCTGCCGGCGCTTTTACACAATGCCTGTCCCCGACCACATCTAAAGAGATGTGAAAACACCAAGGCTAAAGCGGTATTTCACTTTTGCTGCGTTGCATTTGACGTCAATAATCTGCTTTCTTACAGTGCTGCCTAAAATACTACAAGGCTCCGGGTGTGAGGCTCAGCCAGGCAGACTGACCTGTGTCTGTCTAAGTCAGGGGTCTCCTTTACCCACAGTCAGATGGCCGCTGTTGGAAAACCACAACGAGTACGAGTTAAATTCTGCTGTGTCAAACCACACAGTCAAGAGCACCTTAATCCTGACGGTTAAAGACCCGAACAGCACCTCGGCTTTGTGCGTCAGCCGCAATCAAATCGGTGAAACAAAAAGGAATCTCGCTATAAAAAAATTTGATAAAAAAGGTAACTGCTCTTTCCACATCCCACAAACACGTGGTAAAAATTTGGAGATTCAGACTAAACATGAAATAACAGATGAGCCTGTGATAGAGGGATTTTTTTCTAACCGCTTTGTTCTTGATTTCAGATCTCATCATAAACATAACCAGAAATGCTACCTTGCTCGGAATGATGCTCTCCTTTTTGATCGGCATACTGTTTTCAGCTGTTGTTTTCTATTTTGTGAGCCTGTACTGCAGGTGCGTCGCAGTTCAAAACTTCACCGTTCATTTGTTTAATTTTGCAGAGAAATTCAGTGATAGAAAATGTTATATCTGTTGAGTTGTGATATTGACATAATTCAAATTCAATGTATATTAATCCTTTAAAGCTGTTAAAACCTTTCACTGCAGGAAGAAGCAGAAGGTTTGTGGAGAGCCTGCTGAGACCATGGAGATGGTAAATCATTTACTCATAATTGTATGGATATATAACAGACCTGATCAGACAGTCATGTGCTTTTGATGCCATCTTGTGGTTATTCTAGATAAACACAGGGCAACCAGCAGATGCACCAACATTTGATCCAGAAATGTTCCGGTTTATTTGTGCTGATAATCAAAATGTAATTTGTTTGCTTCACCTGACAGATTCATAATGGTCAATCGGAATATGCACAGGTCCAAGCCCAAGGGACAGCAGAGGAGGCCGAAGCTGCAACAGAGGACGAACCTGATGTCCACTACTCTGATATTGATTTGTTGGAGTTGAAAACAGGAAGATCAACAACAGCAGAGCAGAGAAAAGATGAACCTGATGTCCACTACTCTGATATTGATTTGTTGGAGTTGAAAACAGGAAGATCAACAACAGCAGAGCAGAGAAAAGACAGTTTGTGTCCAGACTATGCTGAAATTAAGAAAGACAAAAAACGAAGGTTAAGGGTAGACATAAAAAGTGAAGAAGAAGAAGAAGAAGAAGAAGAAGAAGAGATACAAAACTGCATAGGACAAGAAAGGGAAAGTGAGGATGAGGATGTGTACTCCAGTGTGACAGAAGCAATGGTTGAAATATATTGATCGTGCTATTCATAAGCTCAAAGGATAATTCGTTTACGCTGTAAAATCAGATGTTTGTTTATTAATGTAAAATGTCTCTTTGTAAAGTTTCCTCTTCGACATCAATTCTGTAAAAAATGCTCTGTCATAAATCTATTTTAAATGTAGAGATCTAGGTAGAAAAGGCTGTTACAATTGTTAAAAGCTTTGTTTTTAAGCTGAAACGCTTCCGTCTTTATTTTTTGTTCATTCCACACTGATTCACCAAACAGAGAATGTTCTGACTGCTGATCACTGCAGGTGAAGGACAAACCACTGATGAGTAACCCATGAGACCCCTTCACCTTTAAACAATGAGAATGTAGATGATGAGCTAGTTAGGCCCAACCACTATCCCAACCTGTGAATGCATTGTCTTGCCTGGGTTGAAAATCTTCACGTGTGAACCCCAAAGAAGTTAATGCATGTGACAAAAACTGCACACAAATTAAATCAAAATAAGTAGAAAGCTACACGTTGATTTGAATAGAGCCTCTAAAATTTATAGAAGTTTCCTGACAATTGCTGAATTGATTGATAATGATTGATATTGTGACAGCAAAACAAGCAAAACAATCCCAAAGTTTTTTTTTTTTTTGCTGTCCATTAAATGGAGAAGTCACTTTGTTAAGGGGTTCGAGGTAAAAATAGAATCTGAGACTTCGAGCAGGTGGCAGATGTTTTGCATGGTGGGTTCCTCTTAAGAGAGGAGAGTGAAACTCTGTGTGAAGCACAGTGTGTGTTCAAAGGGTTCTTACAGGCAGCAGTGCATGTATTGTAACTTTGTTCCTCTTCATTGGTAACACCCCAAAACTGTACAAGAGCTGCTGTTGTAGATAAAAAAAAAATCTGGTTCGGTTTTATGTGTCAAAGCAGACAGAGAAATGTGCAGAAACAAAAATGATTTTCTGTCAGAATAGGGTAAATAGTATGTCTAAACTCCTCTATGGGTATATTCTAACAACCCCTATTTATATTCATCAAGGGCTAAATGTTTATCTTATTTCATTTGTCACACTGTGCAGGTATGGGGGGGTGTTTTGTTGTTCAGAACTCAATTTATTACAAATTCCAAAGACATTAGAAACTGTATTATACAATTGCATGTTGAAAACGGATTGTAATAGTTTTTTAGGTTCTTTAGTGAATATACTTTAAGTTAACATTTAAGTTTATGATTTGATGATGTATGTTGTTTTCCAGAACTTTTCCCAGAATAATTTGGCTATTATTGAGGGTTTGCCTGATATTGTTTGCTTTGTATTATAGAAAAAAGGTCAGCTGCTGCAGCTTTATTATAAATCCAGTTGCATGCATATGTTCCATGTGTGGTGCAGTTGTTATTGTCTGCATTCAATCAGAGTAACATGTGGAAGTTGCTGGCTTTATGTACACGGTCGGCTTGAATGCATAATCTGATATTGGATTAAGGTTGTGCTAACAGGATTAGAATGTTCCACTAGCTGAACAAACTCTTTAAATAGAGCTACCAGATGGTTAGGAGCTGCGGAGGGACCAGTATTTGACCAACCAGAGGGCTTTTTCTGCTGTAGACACACAGGTGAGTTGGTGCAGCTTTGAATAGAAACGTAAATGTGTTTTCTTTTTTTATGTTTCATTGTGGCATTATTACATATTTGAATATTTTGCAAGATAGTGGGAAAGAGTTGATTCCAACTTATCAAACTCTCCATTTGAAAAATGATTGATTACCTTTGAAACACTTCAATAACAGAAAACATGCTGATTTTACTTCAGTTCAACATTAAATCCTGTTATTACACCAATCCATACCTTCACTTTCTATGGT
Source organism: Menidia menidia (assembly GCA_907169785.1). Taxonomy (NCBI): domain Eukaryota; kingdom Metazoa; phylum Chordata; class Actinopteri; order Atheriniformes; family Atherinopsidae; genus Menidia; species Menidia menidia. The sequence continues at coordinate 3,650,964 of CAJRST010038888.1, forward strand.
TACTCCAGCTCAGGGCTGTGGGGGGGCTGGAGCACATCTCAGCTGTCGATGGATGAGAGGTGGTGTTCACCCTTGAGAAGTCGCCAGTGGTTAACATTTATGTGACTAGTCAACAGCTTCTCAGATTACAGCAAAATAATCTGTTAAATTGTTTATTTTGCTCCAAAACTTAATGATACTTAATGCAGCTTTGGAGGTGGGATGTGTAAGAGAAGGTATTCCTTTCAGTTATGACAAATAAAGTTAATGATGCTAGTAAAAACGTCAGTTATTTCAAGGGTAATTATTTACAAAGGCCACAAAGTTTTAAGAAGTTAGTGGAACCAAGCACGTTTGTTATCATTTTGAAATGGAGGTTATTTACTCAATTTACTGAACACCATTAGAAGTTGGACGTTGGAGATCTTTGGTTAAAAAACTCCTGTTATCAGGTTTATAAGCAACTGGTGAATATTATAGAAAATTATAATTTTTTCCTTTAGATTTAATACATTTCATGATATAAATGAAAAATTTTAAGTCAGTTAATGGTATCTTTTAAAGAAATGTCTAACCTTAACAGGTAGAAAAAAATGTCAGAAATAATCTCCATACATGTTTGTGCAGTTCTTGGGCAATAAAGTGATCAAATTTCACTCCATTGTACATCAGGTTTAAGTATGTGGCTGAAGTAACCCGATGTTTTCATGTTCATTCTTGACTATTGTGTGACCTCTGTGCTTCTGTCCATAGGAATGGCTGATGTCTTCAGAGGTCTGAACCTCCTTGAGACCCTCAAAGAGTCCATAGAGAACAACAAGTTATCAGACGTGAGAGAGGCAGTGGAAGATCTCCTCATCAGTAGGATTAATCTAGCGGTGGTGGGCGACCGAGGGGATGAAAAAGCCTCCTTCATGAATGCCCTCCGTGGCCTGGGTCCTGACGATGAGGGCGCAGCTCCTTCTCTGCCCCCCGTTGCCCCTGAAGAAGTGGCTGGCTACCCTAATCCAAAACACCCGGATTTCCGCCTTTGGGATCTGCCACCTGTCCCTACCACATCTCCATTTGAACCAGAGGGCTACATGAATAAGTTCAAGTTCCCTCGCTACAACGCTGTCTTTATGACGTTTACACAGACACTCCAACCCAACAGTGTAGAGGTGTTCTTGGAGGCTCTTTCACTACAGCGACAAACTGTCTACTTCCTCCTCCTAGCTTCTAGAACTGACACAAACGAAAGCCTGGAAGTAAAGAAGAAAGCTTGTCTGGAAGTACTGAAATCACAGGGCGTGAAACAGCCCAAAGTCTACCTCACCAGGCCTTCGGCACTGGAGAAGCTCGACTTCCCTACCCTCTTAGCGGACATTGGGGGAGACCTTCCTGAGATCCGAGCTCAGGCTCTTCTGTTGGCTCTCCCGACGCTCACGTCCACCCTAGTCAACCAGAAAAAGGATGCCTTTAAAGCACTTATTTGGGCAGCGGCCTCACTATCTGGCGGGGTGTCGACTATCCCCGTTCCCCTCGTGGCATCCATGGTGGACTCAAGCATAGCTGTTCGAATCCTGACAAAAGCGCAGCTGTCCCTGTGCCTGGACGATGACTCTGTTGAGCGGCTGGCCCGGCAGCGAGGAGGGGATCCGGCCAGACTTAAGGAGCTGCGGACCTGTGTGCTGTCAGTGGAGGTCACTAAAGGGGAGGTGAAAAAACGGCTGGCAGCAGCAGAGAAGGACTTGGCCACAACTTCGTCAAAGTTGCTGGAAATGGCCATGCCAAGACACGCCCGCTCAGCCAGCCGCTCCTTCGCCGCGATGCTGCAAGCCTTAAATGGTGCTGTTGATGAAATGGCAGCTGATGCCGATAAGATCGTTACATCCGCTCTCGCTCTAAAGGGGATATAAAGACGAAAGACTTCCCTGTTTTCAGATGTCCTCAGATCAGTTTAAATTTGAAAATTTGAAAGTGTGATAAACACATTAGACGATTATTTTTTTTACAGCTAGTGTGCGATTAAACCTGTAAATATCGTTGTGTCTGTGCATGATCAAGTAAAACAGTGTTACAGGCTTCTGCGTCCCTGTGTAAACTTTCTCACAGCCATACTCTGATCAACAGCTTTCAGTACCATCAAAGCTTTTAATAAAAGGAAGTGAGAGGAAACTCAACTGCATGAGGCAAGCTGAAAGAAAAAAAAACTTCACTCTCTTTACCAGCACAGCCAAAAAAGATCTGTGGTTGCTGGGTTGCATGATTGAGAATGCAAATCCTGTATGATTTTGGTTCAAATCTAAAAACGTCCTTTTTTTCAAAACCTTTTTTCGAGTCTGTAGGGGAAAGTTTGCTGTAAACTCTGTTATAAGTGGCTCCTCTGAGGTAAGATTAAGCTTTCTTTTGATTCTATCGTGTAAAACTGAACATGTTACCGCTGGTTGTAGATGATCGTCCTTATAAGAGCACTTAAATGTTTTCAATTCAGTTCTTGTTTGTGGAAACACCTTTTGACAAAATGGGAAATGCTTGAAATGACATTTGATTTGGATAAAGCTGCCATTTGGAATAAATCATATTATTTACAGATTGGTGGTATGTTAAGAGCTGAAAAGCAGATACAGACTTTGACATGGCTTTTAAAAACTATTTTTTTTCTAGCAACGTCACATATCAACTTTATCAGGATGAACGATCAGCTCAGTGAAATATATTGTTCATATGACCCTGCAGTCTAATTTAACAAAAATAACTACATGCTCTGAACATGGAGGAGGGCCGTCTGTTAAAAACTTGGCACGGGTTCACGTTGAGAGGTCTTTTTCTTTTGTTTTCAGGGCTTTGGGACTTTTCCAAGCAAATGCTACAACTGTCTCAAAACAAGCAAGATCAGGCTCTCTTATAATATTGAGAAAAAGGTATAAAGAGGAAGAAGACATTTTTAAATCGTGGCACATTTGAAGTGGAATCTCCTTGACAACACACAAACGTGAAAATGAGCAGAGACACAATGTGGTTGTTGATTCTGATCCAAATCCAATGTAGGTATTTCTTTTGTCAGCAGTAATTTAAGTGTGGGTTTAAAATTTCATATTTAACTTTTCCATTTGTTTACTCGCCCCAAAAGATGTTTCTTATGGAAATGGGAAGCCATTTGCTCTGGAGCCAACTGACTTGAAAGCCAATGAAGGATCCTGTGTAGAACTCAAGTGTATACCTACAAATAGTATGGATACTCAAAATGCATTGTGGTATTGGATGAAGGATGCAAAATGGATTGAGGGAAATGGATATGATGGATCCACTGTTATTTACAGCTCAGATGAGCAGCGAAAGACTGTCAGTCCACTCTTCAAAAACAGAGTGTGGCTTGTTGGCCATTCACCAGAAAGCGTGAACTCTAATTCATACCGAGGAAAAAAGGAGATTTGCCATATTTTGATCTGTGATCTGAAAAAAAATGACACCGGAAACTATTCGTTCAGATTTGAAAGCCCAAACGACAAATGGCTGACAAAACCAGAAGCAAAACTAACAATTATTGGTGAGTACAAAGATCAGAAAACTGAAATACACACTAAGAAATGACAAAGGTTAAAAAGCTGCTGTTTTTATGGTAAAACAAAAAAAGAAAATAAAGGTGGGAAAATGGAATAGCTGTGGCATTATTGCAATGAATTTCCAAATGAATTATTGAATAATTCTTTAGGGAAGGTAAATTATTCTAATTTGATTTCTAAGATAATATATAATAGTTAGTTTGAGCTTAATTTTTATTATTACGTGAGAACATACTTTATAGTAAAATAATCTCTAAAAGAGAATAAAAAAGTTACCACTCAGACTAATCTTCTGGTTTTCAATAAATCTTTAAATTCAAATTCTTTTAATTTAATAGAAACTTTCCTCTTGCAGAAAATTTGCCAACATCAAGTGGTGAAAATTTATGCCTAAGTTGATTTTATGATCATTTAGAAAATATGCTGTTCTCTGCCCAGTCTCAGAGTGAACATTGATTAATCTTTATATTTCTCACTCACAGAGTTTATAAACAGAAATTAAAATCAATAATGGTCCCCGATCTTATGATATTAATTTGATATCTTTATATTTTCAGAAAATAAATGCCTGATCACCTTTATTGGGCCACAAGTTGTGAAGGAGGATGAAACCATAACACTTAAGTGTTCCACGTTAAGTTCGTGCTCTTTATGTCCGAATATCAACATTTTGGGGCAAAAGGCTTCTGTTCAGTCCCCTCCGCCTGTTTGTGAGACAAATGGGACATCTAAATTCTTCACTTATCCATTTACGGCCAGCTGGCAGCACGATGGAGCTGTGTTTTCATGCCAAACACCAGATAACACAGATAAATATTTGAGCCGGCACATCAAGTTGACTGTAAAATGTAAGTTAATCCATTTATTTCATGTTGTGTCTGCCGCTGAGTGATCATAGCTAACACTGATATGAACAATCCTTTGATCCACATGTTAGGATCAAGTTTTTGATTTGATTTAATTCATCTTATGTGTGCTTTCTATGCTTACTGCTGACATGTCTGTCACAGACCTGAATATTTATCTGTAAAAAACTCACCCACTTGAAAGAGGTTATCTGCTTAGGGGTCTTGAATTTACAGATTTTTACCAAGTCTTCGGTTGAAGTACAAACAATTCCAGGGTCAGGTTTTCATGTTTAACTTGTGTTTGCAATTTCTCTCCAATTATGCTGTTTTTCTTTCTACATAGATGCCCCTAAAGACGTTGTGGCTGAGAAAAGCTCTTATGTTGTTAAGGAGAGAAGCTCTGTGACCCTTACTTGCTCTGCCAAAGGAAATCCCAAAGTTACCTTTAGCTGGTTCAAAACAGGACAAGCAGGGATACTTTACACGGGACCTGAGTGGAAAATCACATATATAAAGGAATCACACAGTGGTTCATACTACTGTTCAGCAGTGAATGAACTTGGAATTAAAAATTCTAGCCAAATAGAGGTTAATGTGTTATGTGAGTACTTATTTATTCACAGCAATAATCTATGAAATCATCACTAATATTAACACACAGAGGTTTCTCTTTATATGTAATGCTATTGAAGCACATAAGCTTGTGTTTTAATGTTGTTGAATTATCTGTTCATAAAAAGAATTTTATTTTGGGGTTTGGTTTTTTAAAATTTGGAATACTTTGAGGGTCGATAAAACTATTTTTTCCCTGCAGATAAACCAGAAGTTGAAGTGAAGGTAAAGCAGCCATATGGAGGAGGCCAAATGATTAAAGAAGGAGACAATGTTATTCTTGTATGTAATGTAAGGAGAAGCAACCCACAACCAAATGGTTTCACTTGGCAAAAAGATCAAAATAATATTCATTACAGCCAGGAGTATAATTTGATCAGTATCAAACCGCAGGACAGTGGCCGCTACACATGCAAAGCTAAGAACACCATAGCTGAGGGACAATCAACATCCTATGATCTAAAGGTTTATTGTAAGTTTCCCAACATTTTGTGCTGCTTAAATCAATTATTGTCACAGAAAAAATCAATAAATGTGTCAGAACTGATACTGTCTCATTTAAAGAGACTTAAACGAACAACTTTTTTTTCTATTCCAGACAAACCAAGGAGCATAATATCCATTAGGGGTGCTCATAATAACCAAGTGAAAGTCGATGACTCCGTCACACTTACCTGTGACACGCAGGCATATCCAGATCCATGGCTCTTTTGGTTCATGTTCAAACGATCTGACAGCTCACTTTGGACACCCTTAACAACAAGCAGTAGGACTCTGAAGTTGGAGCCAGTTCAGAGAGTAGATGAAGGCTGTTACATATGTAACGCAACTAACAGTATTGGCCCGGGGGATAATAGTGAGCCAGTGTGCATAAATGTCCTGTGTAAGTAACTGGTACACATCTACAAATGAACATATCTGGTTTGTTAGCTTCTTTGAGAATGGATCAGTCCTGATGAAATATCACATTATTGCTTTCTCCTCACAGTCGCTCCCACCAAGGTAGGAATCTCAATGGCTGCCACAGTCAGAGAGGACCAGCTGGTCACAGTAAACTGTACAGCTGAAAGTTTCCCACCGTCAGAAATTACACTGACCGCACCAGAGTCAGCTTCTTGGTATCCAAAGTGGGGGGCACATGTCACGAACCAAGTCATTTTCATCTTTAATGCAACTTCAGCCCACGCAGGCTCCTACACCTGCACAGCCTCAAACAGCGAAGGAAAACAACAAAGCCAAGAGAGGAAATTGGTGGTTGAATGTGAGTGAAGTTTTTTTTTTATTATTATTAATTTGCTGCTCGCGAAACCGAAACTTTGCAATCCAATTTTCACTGACCTCATTTGACACTTACATTTTGATTTAACTATTCAAAATGTATTCATACATAAATACATAAATACACAAAAAATCCAGAGCTGATAAAAATTCACTGATCTAATCAGTGATCTTTTAAAAAAAAAACATATAATCACTTATGTTGTCTTATATATCTTATATATTTATATATATATTTGAGGAAGTGTTTTTCTCTGAAATGCCATGTCACTCCAGTTCACTTCAACATTTTTTTTTGTGCAGTTTATAGCGAGTACCACTAGATACCACTGTATCCTATACTTTTGCAACTGAAATCAGAATCATGCACCTTTCCCATTCCGTCCTCTTATAATTCTTTGATTCAAGCCATTTTTTCCTGTCTAATTCCATAAGATGATATTACTGTCATGTAGCTTTGTTATTGTTTTGCCTCGTTTTTGTAAATGTGATTTTTCACTCCTTTCAAAAATTTGCGCAGAGCTTAGATTCGATGAATCAGAAGAATCTAATGACCAGTAAAGCAAAGTCACTCATTCAGTCTTTTTTTCTTTATTTTGGAAATCCAGATTCTCCCAAAGATGTGAGAGTAGAAGCTTGGCCTGGTTTTGATGTGAAAGAAAATCACTCTTTTTCATTGGAATGCAACTCCCATTATCACCCAGAAGTGACCCTGTACACCTGGACCAAAATGACAAATGGTAACCGTGAATTAGTCGCCAAATCCACAAAGAAAACCTATTCAGTCAAATCTGCCAGCCTGTCTCACAGTGGACTGTACAGCTGCACGGCCCAAAACCAGGTTGGAATCGGTAAATCTAAGCAAGTGAACATTAGAGTCAAATGTGAGTATAATAATGTCATTATTATTGTTTAAATCCAACATGATTGTAGAATAATCGGGGAAAAAAACTTTCTTTATATTGTGTACACTGAAGAAGATATGTGCATCAGCTTGTTACTGATTTGATTGTTTTCCTGTGGTGCAAAGATGATTGTGATCCGGTTCTGGAATTTTTTCATCCTGTTTAGATGCTCCAAAACACACAACCATCATCACAGGAGAAGAGCAATGGGAGACTGACGGGAAGGGCTCTGTGATGCTGAGCTGCAGCAGTCACAGCTATCCTCCACCTTCCTACGTCTGGTACAATAAAACAGCGGACGATAAAGTCTCAGAGGAGCAGAACCTCACGGTGTACTCGCACCAGGCGGGAGAGTATTACTGTCTGGCGAGGAATGAGCTTGGTGGAAAACCTTCAGACCGAGTTAGGCTGTTTGATGGCGAGTGTTTTCTGACGGGGACCTTGTGGGGGATGCCATGATGTCAGAAACAGATCTGTCTTTATACATATCTTCTGTCTCTGCTATCAACAGGAAGTCTGAAGATACTCATCTACATCCTGGTGGTTTTTCTTTTAATCGTCGTACTTCTAATCTTTGTTTACAGGTAAAGTATGAATGAGAACTACTTCGAAAGGGAAAAAAACAATTTACTTATGGGTTTGTTTTTTCAGAAAAAGGATAAAGAGATCTATTCAACCAGGAGCTGTGAATGAATCGCCCTGTGTTGCTTGTCTGGTGAGGAGTCCTGTGTGCAAACTTTTTAATGGGTGTTATGAATATCCGCGGGGAAAAAAATAAAAAATTACGCGTCTTTGTGCGTTTACTTGTGTACACTTATTCAGCCTTGTTGGAGTGGAGCCAGGGGAGGATGTACAATGAATGAGACTGGTTTGGCAGAGCCTTGCAGGAGCAGAGATGACCTCCTGCTAAACCAGCCCCGCCGTCCATCCCAGCCCCGTCCAGACGCCACGTAAGTCAACAGACACACACAGTCCCCACCTAACACAATACACACTCTGTATGACCGAGAGCTGGATGCTGATGCACGTTCATTTTACAAATACTCTATTTAAGTGGAATGGAAAATTGATCATCTGCCAAGTCACAATATTAACAAAATTATGATTATCATTATGTTCCACAGGTCTGTATCCAATATTCACTCTATTTACTCCATTGTGACTCCAGTACATAGAAAAGAGGTGAGTCCAGCTGTTCAAAGCGAGCCATAACATTCTAATAATTAGTCTGGTGTTCTGATTTACACTATCATGGTTTTAAACTGCTGTCGTCAAAAAAACCCTGTAACAACTTCTGAGGTCAGGACTTTGAAACTTATGATTTATAACATGTTGACAGAAAGTTGTTTCTTGAATCTTAATACGGGTGAAATAATCCAATTAAAAAATTATACTGATTTTTTATTCATGCTGTAACATTTGAACTATTTAAACTTTATTTTACTGAAGCAAAGGCAGTCACAAACAACTCCAGAAGCAAAATTGTTTCAACTTTGAGACGTATTTTTACTGGTCACATATGTTCACTCATAAGTGCAATTAAATTGTTACTCTCTGAATCAACTTTTTAAATTCCATCCATCCATCCATCCATCCATCCATCCATCCATCCATCCATCC
>CAJRST010038888.1:3659760-3744448 GCA_907169785.1 Menidia menidia
ATCCATCCATCCATCCATCCATCCATCCATCCATCCATCCATCCATCATCGTAACTGCTTATTCCCTAATGGGTTTGCAGGGCAATTCTTTCCAATGATTAATACATAGAGATTTAGATAAATTAATCGATTAATTTAAGATTGATTTATATAAACAATTCTGATGCCAGATTTCGATTTGATGGTCGATCCCTCAACCACGTTTGCTTTTTTTTTTCTATTTCAACAAAACTGAGTTACTAAAATAAGTAAATAACTCAGGGGCCTAAGCATACACAATATATTGCCTGTAGAGCTTTTAAGTGCCTACTTCTTTGCATATATCTGTAGTGACTACAGGGTCTAAGAATATTTATTTCTAGATTCCTTTTAAAGCCAAACAGATGATTCTCTGATTAATCAAGCTGTTGCTCTTCCCTCCGTCTGCTGTAACTATGTATTCAACGTTTTTTTCTGTAAATAAATGTTTCCCAGTTGGCATTTAGCTTTCCTATTGTACAGCAGCGAATCAATGGACAACATAAAGCTGTCATTTTAGAGCATGAATGAGGGGATTCACTGACTTCTTCCGTCTGCATGTGTGCAGGCCCTCCCTGTGCAAAATCCAGTCAGACAGCAGCATGGATGCATGGAGAGTGACTCCCTCAACTATGCTTCTCTGCACTTTGACAACAAGCAGAAGTGAGAACTAGCTGTTTTCATTTATTAGGAGAGGCGGTAAAATCTTATTAGTGTCAATGGTAAACCGTATGATGATGTGTGTTTTGTAGGAAACCAGAGGAGGGTGCTGTGTACTCTAAAGTGTGCAAACCATTTAAGGTCTGAAACCTTTAAGCCATGCTTCATAGTCAGCTGTGATTCTTTTGCAGTTTGAAAAAAGACAGTTTTGAATTCCAGTCACTGTCAGGAGAGTTACTTTGTCACATGTTTGCCTCCCCTCAGGAAGAACAACAAGAGGGAAATCTGCAAGACTACGAAAATATTGTTGATGTACATGCAGCCAAACGTCCAAATCCTTACAGCTACGACAGCAGTGACACCTCAGATACAAGTGACGACGAAGTGGAGGTCAGCTACACTCAGGTGAACTTTAAGCCAAAGTCTGGAAACCAAAGAGAGAAAAGCGACTCCAGCACCTCAGAGGATGAGACTCAATACTCTCAGGTCAAACTCTGAGCTCTCAAACACCTTATTTAGTTCATTTATGTCCAACTCCAATCACCAGGTCCAGTCTAAATATGGATCACACCTTTGATGTTGTTTTTTACCATTGCCTGAATATCATTTAAATGCATGTTTGCTTCAGTTTGAGGCGTAGGGGCGGGTTGTTGATTACCGATCCACAATAAACCAGCATATGATCCCCTCAGTTTGACAAAAACTTTGTGAATAAGCTGATAACACCGAGTAATCGAGGTTAGTTTTTTTTTAAGCTTTCGACGTCATTACCTTTTCTTTTTTTTTCGGATGACTGCATATTGAAACAATGTATGATGCTCCGTGCACATGGTTCTGTAAAAGCTACTTTGTCTTCACCCCTTTTTTAACAGTCGTCTAAATTGCAGGAAGAACTATAATAAAATTCAAATTCAAAGTTTTGAATATAAAGTTTTTTTATCACATTTCACACATAACAAAAGGTGTTAAGAAACAGATGTTAGACAAAAGTAAGAGAAACAGTAGCCAAGCCTTAACATAATATTAAATAGTTATACAGTATTCATCACAGCAAAACAAATATGGTTTTAAGGACAGAGTTTGACATTTAACAGATATTGAACTATCTCTAACAAAAGTGTAGCATGGCTTTGAGTAAGATGTCTGCAGGACCCATCTGACCTTCACTCTTGCAGATTTAAAGACACTTTAAGTCCAGAATTCAGAATTTCTGGATTAAATGTTTCCTGATTTAACAGTTGAACTCTTGCTGATCTTTCCTGTGAGACCACCTGCATTTCTCCATTGCCCAAATGAGCGTCAACAAGTTTTTTTCCCTCCATTGCATTCCCCCTCAGTGCTTTCTGTGCACTGCAGGCAGATTTTGGCATACACGGCAGTCTTGGAAGCAAGTCCTCTAATCTCACCTTCCCCAATATCATCCAGTGGTCTGGCCTGGAGTTTAGCAAAGTCGACATTGGCATAGTGGAGATTATCTTCTGTGCTTTCTCCGTCCTCCCCCTCAATGGCCTTATTGGCGAAAACCACACTTAAAGGTACAGAGTTGGTCTACAGAGACACCAGAGCATCGGCTTCAGTATCGCGCAAAGACAGGGCCACTTTTTTATGCATGAAAACAAAACTGCAGTAATGAAGTAAGCTTTGTTCAAATGTAATAAACTATGCAGCTGCAGCCCAACATAAGTATGTTCTCTCCGCTGATGGTGACTTAACCTACTTACCACAATAACAAACAGAGACATCAGCAGGAAGAATCTCCTGTATTTTAAATCTATAACAAAACTACACACATAAGAGGCAGATATGCTCCAAATGATGTAAACTTACCTCATCGGTTACTACGTGGTGTGAAGTTCCCGTCTGTTCCTTGTCCGACGGAAGGTTCCTTTGTCTTTTCCTGAAGCCAACATATACATTTTTGCTTAGTACTGTATATGCGATTGAAATGTCTAAATCAGATTGTATAGATGAAGTATCTTTTCTAGGTTTTGAAGGGACGAGCGGTTAAAACTTGAATTGTAATGGTTGATTCTGTAAATTGCATGATGGAAAATATCTATATTAGCTGTGACGTTGGTGATTCATGCATGCACATGTCAAAACCGGGTCAAAGCTGAAGACAGGAAACCATCTTTCCTCCCTTAAATCACTGACATTCACCAGACCACTGATCTTCGAGTCAGACTTCTAAGCACGACTTCAGTATGTGCCTCTGCTCTTTCCTGTAGGTTTGTTAGCAGTGGGGTTGGTGTTTCTGTGTCTCTCACCTGCAGCAGCATATAAGCAGTGGGAGGCACACCAGGAACATCCCGAATGCCCCGACTGCAGAGCCGATCAGAAGAGATAAAAGATGTAGGCCTGAAAGGTTCCCACAAAAAATGACCAGTCAGGAATACAGGCGAATGACACAAAGCAAACACATGAATGCAGCTTCCTGTGGAATAAGTCACCTAGCGGGGTTTCACTGGACGACACATTGAATGCTAAACTATCAGAGCCCAGTGAGTTGCTGCTGAGACACATCAGAGAAGGAACGTCCTCTTCCCGGCGATAAAGGGTGATGACGCTCTTAATAGTTCCACTCCCGAGGGTTATCTCTCGGATTGGGATGTCTGCAGAGTGATTGACGGGTTCCCCGGCCAATTCCCAAACCAGGGAGGGAAGCGGGTTCCCCTGGCTGTTGCAGGAACATCGAAACTGGGATAAAATTCTGACGCAGCGGGACGAGGACAGGATTTCTGCAGGAACTGTGTAAAAAAAAAACAGGAAAAAAAACTATCATTCATGCTTTGCAGCAATGTTAGAAAAAAGGACATGACTCAAAATGATAAAGTCCTACATGTGACATCAACGGTTGCAGGTTCGGAGGAATCGGCCCCGTGGACATTCAGAGCCTCACAGTAATATTGATCCTCTGTGAGTTTGGTCACATTGAAGGTGAAGTCTGGCTCAGAGCCAACCGGCTCTTTTTCTCCTCCAGACGCTCGAAACCAGGTGAAGTTTACTTCTGCCGGATTGGCAAAGCTTGTACAGGTCAGAGTAACCAATGTGCCTTCCGGAACTGGACCAGAGGGGTCAGCTGACAGCGAGGTGTTCTTGGGGGGAACTGAAAAGTACAATTTATTCACATTTTACTGCCTGTAAAAATCAAGGTGAGTTTTATTTGAATATGGAAATTAATATTGTGGCTCTCTTTCTACACCAGAACTACCAAGTTATGCGTTTTTCCAGACGGTGGCAGAAATGAGTCAGTCAATGAATCTAACATTGATAAAAATCCTAAAAACACTGAGAAACATGGTCAATGCTTGGCTTTTCCATGTGCTGGTGAAGATCATGTTCCACTATGAAACCACTGCATACAAGGATTTTATATCTTTCAGTTAATTTCTCAATATCTTCTTATGTTGGAGACAAATTTCAAGAAAAAATATATTTTGGGGGAGAAATTATGGACTAATGTTGATGAATCATTTGTCATTTTTACATACATCACAGCACGGATGAGGCAGTGGTTTAACTGTAGGAGGTTCCACAATAAAAATTTTTGGGCATCCTTTTTTTAAATTGGGGCCACTTTTATCTTCTGAAGTCAACTTCTAATGAAGACATACCAGACAAACCATCTACACAGCAGCTGAAACACTGTCACACACACATGTGCTTCATCGCGACGGGCCACTAACACAGGGAGGATTTTGAGGTTGTCGTGCACATGACAATGCCTCACTGTCCCTGGTCCAGACACCACTGTTACCCATGTGAATGAATCTTGGCTCCAGATCCTGTTTGGGTATGCCCAGCTGGACATGCAGCAGAGCCATATCCAGCATGACTTACTGCCCTTTTGTTTGCTCGCAGTGTAAATCGGTGTGTGCTCTGTGTTGACGTACACTGAACGTCCAGCTCAAGCTTTGTGGATGTTTCTTCTCCCAGGTCATTTTTTGCCGCACACTGATAGTCGCCGCTATGGTCGAGGTCCACAACATCAATACCCAAGACTGGTCCGGTCTCCTGGTCCAATTCACTGTTCCTGTACCAGGTGAAGTTGGTCACTGGTGGGTTTGAACGGCTACTACAGAGCAGAGAAACTGAGCTCCCCTCCAGGACAGGACCAGCGGGGTCCATAATTACTATTGTATCCTTTGGAGGAACTGCAAAACACAAACAAATCTAAGAGCAAATGAAGACCACATAACACATTTGTACATTTGTACTTCACTTGACTTACACTGAACATCTATATCAGCAATGGAAGAGTTCTGGCCTCCGTATTTGTTGCTGACTCTGCAGAAAAACTGTCTGTCAACTTCTGTGACTGTAGTTGAAAGCCTCTGATAAGACCCCACTGCCTCCACTTGATGCTCATTGACTTTGTACCAGGTAAAGCTGTCCGCAGCTGGATTTGAATTAGTGTTGCAGGTCAGAGTCACCACGCTGCCCTCTCTGACGGGACCAGAGTAACTGACTGTTGTGTTGTTTGGAGGATCTGAAAGATAAGATTTGAAAAGCACAAGAGGTTCAGACCAGCGAGGGTTCAGACAATGGGCCTATTTTCCCATTCGACAAAGTTACCACGTGAAAACCTCTGAGGCTGACAAATAAAACCTAGAGTTTAGCCACAGACTATTATTATTATCAGCCGTTTCAAATCCAACCTACCATATCTGTGATGTCTTTTTTTCATATATCTACAAATACATCCATGTAGAAACCATGTCACCTGACATAAACTGGGTGAAGACAGAAGAAGCATACTCACAAAAAACACTCAGGGTCAAACTCTGTTCATAAATAACATCACTGTTCCCAGCTTGTCGGTTGTAGAGAATGGTGCAAACGAACGTCTGCCCATTGTGAAGGTAGGAGGCATTAAAGCTCATAACCGAAGTCACAGGTTTTGCCTCCATGTCCTCCTCTACGTCACCTATTTTGGGCGTCCAGGTGAAAACTGGGAGAAGAATGGGACAGGGAGCAGCAGCTGAGCAGTTCAGTGTCACTGGAGTCCCTTCTTCGACCTCCAGCCTGGATGGAGTAATTGTAGGTCTAGGGAGGGAATCTGGAAAGTAGGATGACAATGAATACGCAGGCCAAGTTAAAGATACATAAAGACGTGGTTTGCATGTTCAAGAGGAGCAGGACAGGACATAGGCCACCTTGAGTGGAGATCCAAACATTTGTTTTAAAGTTATATTTCAGAGCGTTGTCACACTCCAGTCTGAAGTCGTAGCTGCCATAATGGTTTGATGGGAGGTTGTTGAAGATGGTGGTGCAGTCTTTATTGTGCAGGTCCCCAATCAGGTTTCCCTGCAAGAGGTTCAAGCTCATGCGCTCTCCAGTGAGGCTGGAATCGAACACCTGCGTTCGGCCCCATCTGCCTCTTTTCCATATGGCTCTACATGAACCATCCAGGTGCTGTTCGTAGTCTGAGGGCAGGGTGAAACTGCAAGGGATCACCACACAGGATCCACTCAGGCCCACCACTGTCTGAGGCAGGAAGATTGCCCAATCCTGGCTTAAGCTACCTGTGGCAAAGGCACCACCAAGTAAGTATTCATCAAAGGCAAACATTTCATTTAAAATAACCAAAACTGTAAATTTATGTATATACAGTATATATATGCACACACATGCCACTGAAACATAGAGACACTGAGACATAGACACTCACCAGAATTAATGTCAATACAACTTTACATGTGATGGAAGACATTTGAATAATCAAACACAATTTTGAATAAAAGCTCACCTCTAAGTAAACAGCATGTTAAGAAAACCTTTACAGCAGCTGTCATGCTTTTCTATCACGTGTGGATTCTGAAGGGAGGTACGGAAAGAAAGGCATTCATTTTCTCATGAATTCAGGTGGATATCTTTTTGGTGATATTTAAATTTTGCTCATAAAACAAGTGAAAATCATGATTCTTGGAAATTCATTTTAGATCAAGGTGGTACATAATTTTCCTTTTCTTAAAATCAGTTGGAATTGGCTGCTTAAAAAGTCTTAAGCAGCTAACTTTCAGTGAGTTGTTTAAATGAACACTTTCATACATACTTTCATACATTTAAACTGTAATTCAAGCTCTCTTTTTAAACCACAATTTAAAATGTAAAAATAAACTATTTTTAATATGTTTATTATAGAATTTGTGCATCATATGTTTTAACATGTCTAAAACATAGAAGTGACTTCTAAGATGAGACATCAAACGCCATGCAAATGAAAAAGAAAACTGTTAAAAATTGCAACAACGTAACAAACATTTTTATAGATCCAGTTTTAATCAGAGTTGTCTTAATATTTTTCAGCAAACACTCATTCTAGTTTATGGGTTGGGTCTTACCTTAAAGCCAAGAGTGGTGCTCACCATAGAGTAGGTCGTTCCTTTCTAAAAGTAGAAAAAGATTTAAAACATTTTTATCAGGTAGTCCTGGGCATTTTTTTTATTAGATAAGAACTGTTTTTATATAATTCCTGAAGAAACATAGGAGAGTTTTACCAGCGTTGAAGGTTCACTGGTAACAACCCAACAAGTGAGACGTCTCACACTGGTGGTGCGTCTGGGTGATACACACACGGCTGCTGTAAAATGTGCGTGTGGGGAGGGACACTCAGCAAAATAACAGGCTTCAGACTCGCCCTCTACACCTCAGCTCTTTTCAAAAAGAGCCACAGTACCATTTCAAATCATGTAAAAGGTGTTGATTCGGATTCGTGAGTAATGTTGACTAAATAGCTTCATATTTGTGTGCTATGAAACTGAGAAATGAAAAGAATTTGTGCCACTAAAGTCAACACAATAATTGGATAGTATTAGAAACACTCATAATATTAATTTGGTACTAAATGAGAGAAAATGTTGTTTACGAGCATGAAGAGTCTCTTACTCTCTACACTTAATGTAATGCTGACATGATTAAACCTTAAAAACAGCAAGCAGCTACCTAAAAGAAATAAAGAAGTAAATAAAAGAGGATGTGTAGGAATCATTACGTGCCTGAGGTCTACATAGATGTCTATCAGTTTCAGCAAGCAAGAATTTTAAAACAACAGGAAATTATGAAAGAAAATGTGCAACAGTCACACATTTTTTAGTCAGTTGAGAATTAAAAAAAAAACTCCACTTGAATTAAACTGGCCAATAGAAAGAGTCAGAAACAGTGGACAACAAAAACAGATTATAAATGTATAGTTCTTACAAAATGTGTCCAGGAGGTTTTTATATATTTGACTTGATGCGTGTACGTAGTTGATTTAAAGGTTTCATATTTATGCAGGAGATTTTTTTTTTTACTGAAAACCCATTCGTTAAAAATAATAGAGTCTAGTAAGTAATATGTGAAGAATAAAAGGAGAGGAAACAAAATCAAAGTTTATATGAATAAAAATTTATAGTGCATGAATATGAGTACATCTTTGCTGATTTGAAAATTAAACCCATACAATTTTGAAAAACATAACATACATACAACAAACAACCATGATGAGGACATATGAACAGGAACCAAAGTAATTTAACCTCACCAATATCTGGCTAAAGTGCACTGTTAGACTGCAATGAACCATAACAAGCAGGTGTTTCTGTCATTGTGTGCACGTGTGCGCTGCTCCACTGTTCTGTAGTGTTCTTCAAGTCCTGTAATGCAGGATTATGACCAGCAGGGGGCGGTCAAAGCCAGAGAGAAATGCCTTCCTGTAACAGCCTCCAATGTGGAGGCTTGTGATTCGTTTCCTCCACTGGTGTGCTGCTGATGAACTCCTGTCACCAGCCCTGGGTTTGTAACAGCTTCCTCCTCATTATTTGATCATCTCTTGAGGTCCCACTCCATCGTACCTCTGCATGAGGTTCGTTACTCCAAGAAGGCAGGCGTACGGCCAAACTAGACAGTTTTTGGGGGGACAAGTCCTCCTGTTGCGTTGCCTGCTCAGTAGCTTAACTCTTAGCTTGACAGTCACATTTGGGAAAGTTCAGTAACGGCTGTGCTCGTCCGTTGCCGTGACAATGACATCTATCCAGATCCTCATGGACACTGCATTAGAAGCCACCAGAAAGAAGAGGCGGTCATATGTCTTCACACAGAATGTCAAACTGGGCCTTGGAGACTAAAAGGAAGAGACAAAGAGTGATAATGTGATAAGCTATGAAGAACAAGCAGCTCTTTGATGAGACCTACGGGTTTGTAAAATTAAATAAATGTATCTCTGTAAGTCATCTCAGCTCACACAGAGGTTTTTAAAGACATAAGCTGGACCGATTTAATATTTCTGTTGATCTGAACTGTATAAAACACAGCTCACAGACATCTGTCTAAAATTGAGGCAAGAATAGCTCGTTATTTTTCCTCCTAATCCTCTACAAATCTGCCAGGCCTATGATCTGTCAATCATGCGCCCATTTGGAAGAACTCAAACAATTTGGACTCTGTAATAATAAGGACTGTTAGACCTGACAGCCCTGCTTGTAGAGATTATTTCAATATGTGGAGAGATCTACAAGTTTAAACAAGACTTCAAGTTTCATTCCCTTTTCACTGTGATTAAGGGGATTTAAACCTCATTTAAGCCTACAGTTTAAACAACAGTTAGAAACCAATGTTGTATGAAGGCAGACTGTGTAAAAATTGGCAAAAAGATCTGACATTTAGACAAAGAACTAATTAGATCTGTCAAAGTCAATTTGAGTGAAGCACAAGGACTCACAGAGGCAGCTGTTCTTAAATGGTCATAGTAAACTTCTTCTATTGCCTGGAAGTAGATGACTCCTTTCAGTTTTCTCTCATCACAGTCTGCAATGGGACAACAGCCAAGAAGGAAAAAGAGAAGGTTACAACAAATCTAATCCATTGTTCTATATCTATAGCTAATATTAAATAAACAAAACAGCATTTGAACTACAGAGAAGGTGCACCAATGCAGCGTTTGTGTATCTTAACACAATGAGTCCCCTTTACTGGACTACAATGCTGTGACACACAGAGGCCTTTCATTCATGCAAATGCACGGACACACATTCAAAGCCAGCGAGCACACAAAGTTCCTCCAACCTGTCTAACCTGTATAGTAGGCTAGTCGTCTGCAATCCATGTCGAACAGGAACCATCTCTTCTTCCACGTCTTCACCCTGCCCCCTCGTTTGGTCAGGAAGCCCGCACAGCGTCGGGACGTCAGCCGCAGGTCCGTGCAGCCGGCGACCCCGTGACCCAGAGACTCCACGTGGGCCCGCAGGTCAAAGTTCGCAGAGAGGAAGAGGGGCAGGCTGCGCCGCTGCAGAGACAGCTGGAGTTTAAAATGGGCCTCAGAATAGTTCCCTTTCCATGGAAAATCCCATTAGCATTTGGTGACATTCAAGAATGGGTACACTTGTTTTTGAGTCTCAAAAGAGGCTCTCTGTGATCGGACGCTGGAAACGAATTGTACAGGATAACGGCGGTGGAAAAAAGTTTATTATACGGCTAAAAAAGAACAGATGTTGGACAGATTTGGTGTTAACAAGGAGAGGAAAGCCTAATGATACATGGCAGAGATGAATTTTGGGAAATGTTTCTGGAGAATTTGGCAGGCTAGAAGTAAAAAAAACCCATAAGCCTCGCATATTTTCTCTTCCATTTTCATTGCTGTTCATGTATTCTACTAAATGGCAACATGCTTCTTCAAATACACACTTAAGGTGTTTAAGTCATCTGGTTGAGGTGCATTATTGGCACAGTAGGAAAAAAGGAGGAAAAAGGATAATAAAAAGGATTGTAAATATTTAACATTTGTGGTTCTGCTGAAAAAAAGGATTTTTATCTGTAAATTTTTCAATGTAAGAATAATTTACACACGTTTGATTAATTTACAATTGATTGCTTCATAGTTGCAATGTCATTCTTACCTCAGGGGAGTTTTGAGGGGAAATAGCCTTTGGTAACTCATTTGGTTCTGCTTCTGGCCTCTGGATCTCTGGCTTGGATGGTGTTTCTCTGGATGAGTTCAGTTCTCTGCTTCTTTCCTCCAGCAACAACAGCCGTCGTTCTTCCTGGGTGCGTGCACGCATTCAAGTTAGCTAATAGGCATCAAAACCAGTGACCACTGTTTCAAGGTGACTGGACATTGGAAGATAATGCTGACGATGTTCCAAAACAGCTGAATGCTGCAAGCAAGCCTAAACAAAACTCATAAATCTGCTGGGCGTCTTGTTGGACAGTCATATGTGAGCTGAGTGGGTGTCAGGAATCAGACAGCCAAGTCTAATGCGGCGTGTCGCCGATGATTAGACATGTTGGCGAGTGTTTCCCACGACAGGTGACTCACCCTTTCTCTGAGTAGCCTCTCTCTCTCTGCTTTGGCTTCCCTCAATTTCCTCTCAATCTCTACAAGATCCAAAAGACACGGGCTGGAAGGAGACAAAAAAAAACAAAACAAAAAAAACCCATCAGAATTCCTTAAAACAAACAAAAAGATTTGGCTGCATTTATAAGAAGATGCATCGATTTATCAAAATTGCAACTAAGATGACAGAGATAAAACCGTGAGCTACGGAAACTGGAAGTTCATTTAGATTTTTGTTAAATTGATAATAGAGGAAGGTACATTTATTGAATTTCCGTAAATTCAGTTAAAGATCCGATACGGACAGTAAACATGAGTGTATACTTGCTATTTGTTTAGAATCCAATAATAATAACTGTTAAACACAACGTCCACAAGTTTTACATTACACAATACTGCCATCGTGTATAACATTAAGAGGACAAAAAAAACAATAAAACTTGTATCTTCATAAAAGTAACCACGTAAAATGAACATGAATCATTATTGTTTATTTCTTTCTGCTGTATTTACTTTTAAAACATTCCCGGTTCCAGTTAGCCATGTTGTGTTGATATGGGCTGTTATTAGGGTACAATTTACAGTTCTTCCAGGTAAAAACTTGTTTCACCGCCTGTCAGACCTTTTATGGAATGGAGAACTAAAACATTTTTTTTTCCTTTTTTTACCCTCAAAGACCAAAAGTTCCCAATCTGAGCAACCATCAGCAACTGTCTGATGACTTAGCCTCTAGGAACTTGGACTGATAAGTAGCAAGAGGATAGCTGGATAATGGAGATCCAGGCCAAGGTTTCCTGTTGAGTGCATGCCACTGTCTGAATACAGCTCATTTGAAAATGAATGAAACAGACTGCAGAATGTACTTTTATTATTGCTGTGTGTTTGCACTGTAAAAACAGAAATCTTGTATTAACTGGATTTACCATTTTTAACAAATAAGTACCTGTTTGAAGAGATATTTCTACTCTTTTCAATGCGTTGGCTGCATGTTATTATTAACAACAGACACCATAGCCATAGGCCATCCCGGTGGTTATGTGCGAGCTTCAAACAGATACAAAAAGATACAGAAAACTGGGCATAACTGTGACACAAGCAGTGAGACTCAATTCAGGATGTGACTTTTATGGGAACATTAAGAGATCTGATCACCAGCGGCGCCACAGATGAGCAACTCTTATAAAAGCGCTCTTTGAGCCAGCAGTGAGGAAACTGACCTGGCAGCTCGAGAGCTTGTCACACTGTTGCATGGAGTGAGGATCCCGTTGCTGGTCCCTGGTCTGTGCACGTCACCGTGCCCGTTGCTGAATCTATGGGAGGTAATGGGGGAAGTGTAGGCCTCAGTCGCCTGGCTGTCGGGAAGCATCCTTACCAACCCTGTGGAAGGCGAAAAAGCAGCGAAAGGCAGGTGAGAACAACAAGTCAGGACAAACAGTTTAATGGAAGATGTGACAAGATAGAAATCCTGTAAGTGGGGGTTGATTAACAAGAAGTTGACTTGCAATTGCATCAGCAATTGTAGTTCTAACAGTCAGGGGCGACTTAGTGAAAGATAAAGAAAGAGCTTAGGCCTTACAAGACTTGACACGACCCTGTAGTTCAGGCAATATTTGTAGGCATAAAAACTGATACGACCTAGGGGATTTTCGGCTTAAGCATATGGGTGCTTCCACTACTCAACCTTTCAGTACAGGAAAATCCTGCCCTCCACCAACATAAAAACCACCTTCCAACTCCACCGACACACCTTTGATTTGACTAATGGGAGGGAACTAAACAAACAGAGAGGATGAGAACATGATAGCTCAGTGGACATGTTTATTGTTCTTTATTACAAACGTCTCTTGAGCAATCGTGGGCTTAAATAATGAAAGTCAGGAAAAGTGGGCTGATAACGACTCACCCTGCAGAGACATGGGCCGGTCGCTGAGTCTGCTGTTGCGGTGTGAGCTTCGTCTTCTGGGCAAGCTGGCAGTTTCTTTGCAGGGTTCCTAAAGAATTAAAGACCAGGATACAGAGATTGTGTGTAACAAATGTTTAAGAACAATCACTGTAGCTGTAATCTATATACAAGTAGTTTTATAATGTAGCCCACATTTTGTTCTTTTTTTTTTAAATCCAGACAAATATCTGCTGTTTGAAGCCGCCATTTCTCTACTTCTTGGCATTAGATCAGAAAACAGTTCGGGTTAGGACTGTGATCATAAAAAAATGCAATTAATTTAATGTCTTAAACATCACCAGTATTAAAACTGTCTCAACCGTCACACCAAAGTCCCTGACCAGTCACAGGACCTTTCTGGTACTCTTATTTGTGGGAAATCTAGTTTGTTTCCATCCTGCTCAGGCTTGACAGGACCGGGATCTGGGGAGTCCTGAGAACAGATCCTGAGAAGTCTTTTCGGTGTGCATTGCTCTAACACAGGGTTAACGCTGCCATCCGAGCAGCATATCCACACGAATTCCACAACCCACAAAGTTTGCCGGAAGAAAATTGCTTTGTGACCAGATGATCCGCAGAATTCACCCCCAATCCACTACAACTCAGACGCTTTAACGTCGAGGCTGATCCATCCACCAAGCGGATCGACAATAAATCAACAACTATCAGTTGTAGTTCAATCGCAAAGTGTACTCAGAGCGACCACCATCGTACCTGTGGAGGCTTGTGAACTGATAAAGGAGAAAGTGACATCATGCAGGGAGCTGAGCTGGTGATGTTCGACCAATCAGTAAACGGCTTCTTCTCTTTGACAACCTGTGGGACCAGATTCAGTTATGATTTATACTAATGGATCTCTGTAGAGCTACGGGGAGTAAATATTAAAGTTAACTAGCTGTAGTTGTGTGGCAAACACGGACCCCGCAATCATGCAATGTTAGACATACCACATCTGGCTGAGAATGAAATCCTGTCCACATTTCTAAGACAGGTTGTAATGAGTTAAAAGAATTATCACAGCCACACTATCTTTTCTCGGAACCCTCCCTCTCTGCTTGACTCACAAACACATGAGCAATAAAGTCACCACATGCAGACCAGCGTTAACCCCTGTTGGTCTCTTACTCTCTTACTCCACGCTATCACATGCTAACAGGGAAAGTCTTTTTTCCCCAACAGCAGTGGATGACTTGCAGAAAGTGTTTTCCCAAATTCGTAGACAGTCTAGTAATGCCTCCTATATTGACTCTCACAACACTTTCAACATTTTTTCTGCTAAATTACAAGTATTTGCCTTCCAAACACAAACAAAATGTATGACAAACCTGTCAGATGTAAAGCACAAGAAGCTACACATCCAGTTTAGCTACCCCCAAGTCATTCCGCTCATTTGTCGCCTTTCAGCTTACCGGGGATGTGAAACTTCTCCCAGAGTGCCTTCTCTCCCTCTCACACATCCGCACGCGCTCACTTCAACACACAGATTCGCAAGCTGGGCGCCCTCCCTCTCACTGCTTACTCCTCCCTGTGCCCGTTCCCTCCCTCCGGCTTGGGCTGCGCTCTGTTACACACTCTCCCTCCGTTTTCTCTGCATATCTGATTTGTTTTTTCCTCTCCCAGACCCCGTCTCCTGCTCATCTTTGCTGGTGCAGTAAAGTGTCTGCTGAGGGAGCAAACGAATGCCGGCGGGATAAGGTCATAGCTCGGTTAAATTAGATACCGAGTGGATTTCATAGCTTGGATTGGCAAGAATTCGCAACAGGCGGCTGTTGAAAAACCTGAAACCATGTTACAGTTATTGGAGGTTTTATAAAGCCCCGGATATTCAGTAAAGACTTAGATAAAAGGCAATCTTTTGTTATGTAATGAAGTTTAAATGAAAACGGGAAATGGATAAAGCTCAGAAAAAGGGAAGAATTCAAAGTATATCACCCATAGGTCTAATTTGTAGCAATAGAAATAAAAAAAGGACTCATTATCTGCAGCCACTCAGAAATGGATTACTTAAGCCACTTATACGCCTACAAAGTACTGAGGCATTTCCGGGTCAAAGAGAACATACTGTATCATCTCTACAGTGTATTGTGGGTAAGAAAGGTGGCATATAGATCAGGCCACACTACACTATCTGTCCCCTTTTCATCATCTTCATCGTATGTCGTGTTTGGATGATCCTGTGAGCTGAGATATTTTCCAAATACCCACACCAATGTCATTCCTGCTAAACTGGCCCAAAGAACCAGACGAAGAGCAGCCCACAACTGAACCTACGAAAAACTGTCGCAGTTGATCTCCCGAAGACTTATAGTATGAATTGCTGATTCACAGACTAAGCCAATTAGATTCAATCATTTATTCTTGCAGCCAGCTTGTAAACCAATCTCTTGTACCAAAGGTGTCACCGGATTTGGAAAATGATTAGCTGCCAAAGACAGCTCCCGTTCACTCATTCACTATTTTTTACACAAGAGAAACTTATGTAACCAGCGTGAAACATCAATCTTAATGGGGCACAGAGTCTCATAGTTCACTCACACTCAAGTGTGTATTTATGTTGAATGTTAATTAAAAAATAAATTAAATACAATAAAAATCCTTAATTTATTGGTATGGAGGTAGGTATTGGTACCTATGAGGGGCGGTTTGTGTTAAATGCAGTTAGATGAAGAAAATACCAAGTTAAAAATACACATTTAGAGAAAACTAATTAATTTTCAGACATGTGGAAACTAATTAAGCCCAATACAAGTGTGGTAGTAAAGGTAAACTTAGTGTGGCTTCTGTAAAGTGCAATCCCACGTGTTAGTGAAAGCAAACAAAAGAGCAGAACCATCTACAAAGGCTTTTGTTGCTTATAACAGCACACCGCTGACTTTAGGAGTCGCAGCTTTACTTGAAAACAACGGTGGCCCGACTAAAAATTTGAGGGAATTTTCTTTTTGAGAACTGTCTCTCAAACTCTGAGCTGATGGATATTTGACCTCTCTTATCGCTGGTCTGATGACACATAGATATTATTTAGATTTTTTAGCTGACAGCTGACTTTTCTTTGGCAAAATAATCACAATTTGATAACTTATTGCATTTTAGAGTTCCAACAATACTACATACGAGCCTTTAAACCATTGAGGATCAGCAAAACTGTCAAACTCTCAAAAGTCTAAATGTCTCATACCGTTTGGGCCTTGTGGATGAGCTCTCTCTTCTCCTTCCTTAAGGTGGTCAGCTCCCTCTCCTTCTCCTTCTCCATCTCACTCAGTTGTTTCGCCAACTGCTGGACTCGCTCCTATGAATTCAGACAATGATTTCCATCAGTGCGGCCCGCCACATGGCTTCCTTTTCCTCAGAAGAGACGCTCGGCCATGTCGCTGATTCATCTGGCTGACATGAGTTTCTCGTAATCTTTTCAGGATGCCGTGACGTAATGTTGCGAAAATATCCCAGATGAGACGCCGTGTTGTGTTGGTATGTGTAAACACTCTGGCCCCGAGCAAAGCGCACCACTTAAAGCCGGGGCACAATGCAAATCAGATGCTCGTGTTGTAAATCAGGGAAATGGCTGCGGGGCAAATGAAGCGCTGGACTGGTGATGAATCTGAACGAGCAACGAAATGAGTGAAAGACAGACAGAGATGAGCCACAGCGAGGCCACGGCGTTGCTGAGTCAAGCCTCATCCCTCTCACACAATCCCCATCTTCTGTCCTCCTCTCTCTACATACTCGGCCTAATTGAGAAACAATTCAACATTATGGTCTCTGTTTCTGGCTGAAATCCTGCACAGCAGCGGAAAAGCAGATATCTATTGTAATGTTAAAAAAAAGAGAAAACACTCTCCTGCAAATTTGTTTTTTAACTCTGTTTTAGTGTTTATGGACGTGTTTTGCCCATTACACACCAGGGTTTGTCCAAGTGTCATCCATGTTAAACTAAAAAAAGAGATCCATATGAACCTTCCAACCACTGAAAGAGGAGAAAAACAGTAATAAAAAGCTGGACCTGGATTGACATACAAAGCCTGATTGGATGAAAACCACTGTATTTCAGGCAGAGCATCTTTTCCATGAGGAATTTTCAGAGGGACTACTTGTGGAGTGATTCCAAGTTGTCAGTTTAGCTAATGAAAAAAAGAAGCATCATCTTGTCATGGGGTCAGCACCCACTGGTCGTCGGTGGCATTGCACATAGATGCTAAATGAATCCACATTATCCTCAGTTGACAGGATGAACTCTTTAACGAACTCTTTGCTTTGTTTGGCCATTAACCGAAGAAGCACACTAGAAACTAAAGACCCTGAAAAAGCTTGTTTGAAAAAGGCCAAAAAAAAGAGATAAGGCAAAGTGAATGATCTGTGTGGCACTTTGTTTGTTGAGTCTACTGAGCGGAAAGAGAGTAAATTAGCTTTACACTGAAAGCACTCTAACACTGTCATTGTGAAAGTGTCCGCATGCATGTGCGCATTAAGCTCCGATTAGGCAGCACCTGACCAGAGGAGCTACAAAGGCTGTTTCAAAGAGTTCAACCAAAGCCTCCCCGGGTTCAAATAGATGATAAAAACCCACAACTTGAATTAGAGATTGAGCGGTTGAGATCTGTCTTTATAAACCTATTTTCCTTTTTAGGCTAATTTGACAGATTTTCTGGTTCACTACTAAGGAATATTCTTTCAGTAATTTAACGAAACAATGTGTGTCAAATTGAAAAGGGTGGAAGTGTAGATATAGCGGTTGTTAACACTTATTTAGGGAACCGCAGCGTTGAGATAACAACTGGTGTTGTTCTCTGCATGTTCTCTGCACAGGTCTGACATCACCAGCCTACACTGAGAGGGCAAACACAGATTCTGAGCACATGACTTTCTGATAAGCAGAAAACCCCGCGACACGGCATTGAGCGGCTATAAATCCTCGGGGCCTGGTTGTATACCTGCGCCGTTTTCACCACGTGCTGCTGGCACGAGATTTCCTTCTCCAGCTTTCCATGGTTTCTGTTTTCCGCCGCGCTTTCGCTGTCATCGTCCTCGTCGAGGCCGCTCTCCCGCTCCAGGACGCGAAATTCCCAGTCCTCGAAAGCCCGGGCTGCAGCTTCCATCGCCTCCTTCTCCTGCAATTAAAACACGCAGTCAGGAAAGAAACCAACTCCTATCTGTCTATATATCTAAGATAGCTTTTCTCGTTCATTCAAGGGACAGAATGATGCTTTAGGTAGAGTTTTAGAAGGCATTTTAAATACCTCACAACCAGCTCTTTTCAAACAGCATATTCTCACAATCATATTGTACTTGGGTGACTTTTGTGTGGTTACGAGGGTAGAATGGGGGGTGGGGTTTGAGACAAAGCTGACATGCATAGGAGGCCGTTACAGAGCCAAACTGGTCCATGTGCGTAAGGGAGAGTCCGCCACTCTTACATGCAGGGCCGTTATCAATCATCCCTTCTTCACAATGCCATTTTTCCGTGTAAACACACAATGATGTGACTATGAGCCATCCCTGCGGTGTGTGTGTGTGTGTGTGTGTGAAGTACCACAGGAGAACAGCATCTGTAAAAACGAGGGATTATTTAATGTCGGCAATCATTTTTTCAAAGAAACAGACTTCTACCAGAAGGCAAAGGGCTCTTTTATCAGTATGATGCACCTCTGCAAAGTGTGAAAAGGGATCCAAGATAGCTTTGAACAGCTTTTAGGAAGTTTATGAAGTTCACTCTGCCTTCACATTCTGCAGATCTCAATGCATTCTGGACGTTCTGGATAAACAAGTCAGGCCACCATTTGCAATTTTCAGATTTTAAAGAATCTGCTGTTGTAGTTTTTTTAAACTTATTCAGAGAGTTCTGATGAAATAAAAAACTAAGACTCTAAAATACCCGCTCTCTTACTACAGAACAGTTAACATTTAATTACTCCATTTGTATGCTTTTAGGTAACTGCCGCCAAACCCTATTCTGTTTAAAGCTCTGTTTAAACCAATCTGACATGTTTCAACAATAAAAAAAAAAAAATGGATCTAACCTGTCATGAACTACTTGTGAAACAGAGCTTCAATCTCGTTCTGTTACATACTTGGAAAGAGTGCTTGACATTTGTTATGTTTTGGGTGTGTAAAACTAATAAAGATTGACAGCTCAGGTTAAACAGGTAGTGAATGATCACACATTACAAGACAAAACGGGAGGCAGTGACTCCAACATCTCTTTTATGTGAGACATACAGTTTGTGTGTCAAAACTGTGAACTGCATTTCAGTTGCAGTTTCATGTGTTATTTGGAAACCAGCCAGCGTATCTTTAACATCTGACTTCATAGAATTATTTAACAAGAAAACAAAAGAATAAAATGCTACAGGACCTGTTTTCCATGCGAGGATTCAATTTGTTTAATCTGGATTCAATTTGGCAAAAGCCTTTATTATTTTATTTTATTTTTCTAAATGTTTTCATTTAGTCAAAATCTAGTCAAATTTATGGGTATCCAATCCTTGAAATTTGCTCCGATTTGTCTTTGGCTGAGTTGTTTTTGAGAAATTACAACTAGACAACTTAAACAATGCTACTGCAATTCATATATACGGTAAGCATCCAACCACACAGCAGGAATAAGGTCCATTCTGCATGTTTACAGCGTAGTAAGAGAATATTAGAGAAGATTTATACTTGTCAGCAACATTTGGTCTTGATGTTCTCTTTGGGGTGAGACCAGTGCCCTCGCTTTTAAATTTCACTATTTACAACTTAGTCAATGACGAGATGGGAATGCCATAATCTCACTTCAGTTATACTAATCCAATTCTTAAGCGGATCAAAGAGCCAAACAAACTTGATTAGTCACTGGCTTCAGCCAAACACGGATCAGCCTGTTTATCTCACTATTTCTACAGAGAATGGGTGGAGCCACATGGACATTTTTACGCTGAATGTGGAAAAGTTTTCCACACATTGTCGCTTTCAGAAACTTAAACTGGACTATCATGAAGACAGCCTGTAAGTTGGTATTCACACTGCAGAGATAAATGTGAAAGATCTAATTAAAATACTCACCTCTGATGGTTTTGTGGATGTTTTGCCCAACACAAAAGGGAGCACAGGAAATTTAAGAATTGAAATTATCCATGTGAATGAACTTGACTTAAGTAGAAACACTCAATCTAAAGAGTTCCGCTTTGACGTTGGTTCTTCTTACCTGCTGCAGCTGCAGTGTCAGCTGTTCTCTTTGACTCTCTGGCTGAGTGGGGATCAGTTTCTCTTTCTCCTCACACTGCTTCTTCATTTCCTCCACCTTGGACCTCTCCTCCTCCAGACTCTTACGCTCCTACAATTAGAAGTGAAAAAAAAAACGTGAAGCAAATGTGTAATAATCAACATCTCTTTTGAAAAGGAAAAAAAAACAAAAGCACTGGAGTCTGTCTGGTAGTCAAACCCCAGAGAAAAACACCCCAAAATCTTATCATTGACATACTTTCACCGAATCCTAAAAGACACATTTTCTAGACTGATTTTTTTAACCCTACAATTAGGTAATAGAATAATACGAACAAATTAGATTTTATTGTCTCCAACCTGGAATGGACAGATGTCCTGAGATGAAATGACATGACCAGAATTGCTTGGTGAGCACTTTTTTTACCTTGAGCCTGTCTGCTTGCTTCTGCTGCTCTTTTTCCCTGGCCTGCTGCTGCAGAGCGTGGAGCTTCTGCGTCTGTCTGTGCAGCTGCTGTTTGTCGGTCTGCAGCTCTCCCTGCAGCAGGGCGATCTCCAGCTGCAGCTGAGGGGACAGAAGACGTGACTGAGGTGAATCATACCAGGCAGATCCCGAGGACGTTAGAGGTGTGCATTCTTTCACTGTGACTGTGACTGTTCTCAGACAGCAGCTTAAACAGCCAGACTGAGGCCAGAAAAACACTTATTTATTTCAGTGTTTCTTTAAACACGTCGTCTTGGATGTTGTTTGCTAAATCAGTAAATATATTTGGTACTTTATTCCTTCTGAAAAAGGCTGATAGCTGGTTGAATTTGTAGATTTATGTGTCTAAAATGTTCTAATCTGTGTCATTTTTTGGGTAAACGGTCTTAAATCAGTTCCTAAATCACGAGGTTATACTAATATGCTTTTTTGTTCAAGTGTACAACAACCAATCAGTGTTCTCACCTCAATCTTCAGCTCCTCTTCTTGTTGTTTGATATCCGCTATGCGATTCTGGAGCATTGAGGGCGACGACAGGCTCTTCAGTGAGCCCACCTCCAGCTTTTTGATGCAGGACTGACAGATATTAAGAGAGGAAATGAGGAAAACGGAGCCGTTTCAGCAAAGCTGAAGTTTACAATTGTTCCTAAACAAAATGAAACCAACAGCGCGTATTGTTTGACGTGAAAAGAAAAAACTTCTACATCACCATCACCAGCGGCTTCACCGGGCACATTTACCTTCTCG
Source organism: Menidia menidia (assembly GCA_907169785.1). Taxonomy (NCBI): domain Eukaryota; kingdom Metazoa; phylum Chordata; class Actinopteri; order Atheriniformes; family Atherinopsidae; genus Menidia; species Menidia menidia. The sequence goes on from CAJRST010038888.1 coordinate 3,681,118, forward strand.
CTCTCCGTGCTGCTGCTCTCTGTGTCTGACTCCGCCCCCGAGGAGGCGGGGCTCTGACCCCCGGCCACTCTGGTGATCCAAGGCTGCCGGACATCCCGCTGCCACTGGCTCCTGGCGTTTTCCATGTTACGCTGGGGCATTTCTAAAGGCTAAAACCAGAGCAGGCGGTTAAATAGGAGCATCAGATGAAGACCAAGTGTGGGTTTTCTGGCCGACTTTAAAGAATATTGTGGTAATTTAATCTCCACTCAGAGGGTTTGAGGATCAGGTGACAGTTCACTGAGGGGGATATGACTACTGAGTGATACAACGTAAGAACTTAAAAACACAGAAATCCCCTCTGGCTCCCAGAAATCAGTCTGCGATGGAGAAAACACCTCACTTTGAAGAGGAACCGACAGCGAGAGACAAGAGAGAATTCAGGATGTGGGTGGTGGTTTGTGGCTGCGTTTCAGAGTCTATCTGGACGCAGGCTTGACGTGGAGCACTTTCAGAAACTTTCATGTTCAACAGCACACAGACTACATATAAAAGATGGCAGGTCAGAGTACTCTTTGAACTATTGCTGTATTGTACTTTTTCATGGGAATTTACCCAGGCAAACATCATTAAATAGTGTTTAAGTTCTATATCAAAGTGCTTCTCAACAATGGGAGGTATATCCACCTACAGGCCTATTATCTCAAAGTCTTTATTTCATCTTGCCTTTTCACTATCACGTGCCCTTTCTTTAAACACAAAAGCTTGCGAGCCAGTACAAACTTACATGTGTGCACAAACCAAAACCAGTTTGTGGGAAAATGCTTAGAATGAACCTAGCTGAAACATTTTTCCCACCATTTTCCCAGGGCCTCTGCATTCTAAGTTTGTCCCTCCATCTATACCTTATTAGGCCATAGATAAATATACAGCTGAGATGTTAGCGATGGCTTCCAAACACAGACTGGCACACTGGCATTCACAGAGAAGGGAGAGATGAGGAAGAGATGAGGAGGCATCTATGGACAGAGGGAGCAGAGCACAGCAGGAAGTGGAAAGTCTTGTTTATTGTAATGATCGTCCATATTACAACTTTCCAGACCAGCTCAATGAAAAAAAGTAGAATAACATTGCTTACAAAGCATAAATGTGTTTCACTAAGGTAATTTTTCCGCTGTGTGTATGTGTACATTTCCTTCTTATGTGTATGTGTGTAAATCATTTTGACAGATATGAAGGAGATAGCAGACAGAGTGAAAGCTGCCATCTGACTGGTACATTTTTCATGTATTTGAAAGTGTGAACGACTCTTTGAAAGAGTGCAGCTCAGCAACCACAAAACTCACCACATATCACCGCTCACAACATGTGGTGCTGTATTGTCATAGTTGATAGCACTATGGGGCAAATCTCACTATTAGAGGGTTATTTATGTTTATCTATCAGAATCTCATCTCAATATCTCGTTTAATCTCTCAGCCTTCTACCGGTATTTTTCACTTTGTCCACTGGTATTCAAATACTCAACACTTGAAGCAATTGGTTTCTATTGAAAACAAAGCAAAGAGAGCTCCATGATAACTAAAAAGCTTTAGCCAAACATCAGTGCAAGTGGTTGACCTCCAACTAAAGTCCAGTCTGATAATGACTGATTCAAAAGAGAGGAATTTAGGAGTAAAGTACATGTCTTCATGTGGACCCACAGTATTCTTCAGATTCAGAAAATCACAAACAAAACGAAAGCTTATGTGACGCACGGATGACACGAGAAATTGTTATATAGTAAGAAAAAAAGTGGTTTGTTTTTTATGTTTGCTTTTCTTTTTTAAAGGAAAAAAAAAAATCAGCAGATGCAGACAGAAAATAGGGCAAAGATCAGCCTCACAGCCAGATCAAAGAACAAAACACAGTTTTGTGCCCAAAATAATTGGACTCGATTACAGGGTGGGGAGGGCCTCTGGAGAGCAAGATAGGAGAAAGAGAGTGAATGGAGAAGTAGTTGTGCATCAAGTGCACATCTCAGCGGGTGCATGATGTAACGCAACCCTTAAGAAACCCTAACCCTCAGCACTTCATATACAATAATAAATAAACAAATAAATAAATAACTAAATACCAACAACAGATTCCCAACAGCAGAGACTCACAGTAAGACCATTGTGGGGGAGTTCAACGAGAGCACAGCCAGGGAGGACAAAAATACCTCTGATGTCCGTTTATCTCATCATGTGCTCACGTTAGCAAAATCTTATCACTGCTCCTTAAAGTGTGAGACTCCACTGAAGACTCAGACATCTCCGTTTGTATTCACTGCGTGGCAGTTTTTGCTGCGTTCGACGGCATGGGAGAGCCGACTCACTCAGACTAATTGGATTTCTTCTGGAACATTTCGTACGTCGTCTGCCGCTGGGAGGCCTGTGATAAGGTTCTGTGGCGGTCCTATACAACTGCAGAGTCACAAATCGTGAATTGTGGAATTATTACATTCAATTTTGCATCACAGCTTTGACTTTCAACAATAAAAAATAAAAAAAATGAACACATTAGGAAGAAAATATACTTGTCCAGCGTTCTGGTTTGCTGTCCTGTTTTTTTTAACACCAGGTTAACCTTCAGACCCAGAAAACCACACCACCAAATGACCCACATCAAAGGATCTGTGTCACCCGACTGCCTAGGTCATCCAGGTTTGCTGGGAGAAGCTAATGAAGCTTTTAGCAAATAATAAGCACAGATAAAGAAGCAGGCAAACGGATGTGGTGAAATTACTTTTTTCTACAAACACGTTCAAGCGACAACAAGCTTTGGTCCCCTGATGAGCAAAGTTGGCACAGACCACTTTATCTCTAAAGACAAAGAGAGGTTTTCTCATGTCATCAATGCATTTTCTCCCCAAAACTTCAGAAAGTCAAAGCATAACATCACACAATATTGAATACGTAACAACCCCTCCGTGTTCATGTTTTTTTGCATACACCTGCACCTCTGTGGGTTGTAGACCACAGAATGCTGTGTGTTGTTGTAGCCCCTGGACAGCAGCGAAAGCACACAATAACACTGTAAAATGACCTTTCCCCCTTCCGGACCCCACACAGATAAATGGCATTGTGTACACAAAACCATAAAGTCAATACTGACAACAGCCATACCCCACCAGGACAAAAGAGCCGGGACGATGGCATGCCCTGTGTGTGGGTGTGAATACTGATTACAGCCTGTCACCATCCATTCAGTGTGAGGGAGCTGTCGGAAAACATGTCACAAGTGGAACATGTGAGCGCGGCGGCCCTGTAAAGAAGTAAGGTAGCGCACAATGCCACATTAATCCACAGAGGCTTACAAATCAAGCCATCCGATTCACTTAACAGAAAAATACGTTGAGCCAAGCCTGAGTGGGACAAGCACAAATGGTTTCCCAAATAAAGAGTTATTGTTTTGATACAGTTCGAATAAATGTGAAGACTTCTGCTGCAAACAAAGCAGTAAACTAAACTAAAGTCAGAATGAAAACTGAAAGGTAGCTGACTTAGAAACAGCACAGGTGTACTCAAGGCAAAACAATATAGTCCAGCTTTTCAATTCTAATATACAGTATATACTGTATATATACTCACAAATAAATACATATCTGGACATAACAGAAACAAATGTATCTTGGGCTTACGGGTTATGAAAAATGAGGGAAATGTAACCTCAAATGAGGAAGAATAACCAATTTACTATGCCAAGTAATCATACCATAAAAACAGGCACTTGCATGAGAGTGTAAAAACTAAATTCACTCACCGTTTCAGCAGTTTGCAGAACAAACTCCAACACATGATGTAATACTCTTTTGCATACTTCACTAGTCTCTCACACTGATGTGGAGGAAGGCTGGCCCATTCCTCTTAAAAATGTTGCTCGAGTTAATTGCGATTGGCAACATTTGTCTTCAGCACTTCACTCAGGTTGAGGTTTGAAGTTTGACTGGACTGAGCTGAAAGCACTTTGACCTTTTTGAAGTCAACCTGTTGTTGATTTGATGTCTACAGTACAATATGTGTAAAGTTTTAGAAGGCATTGTTTTCATTTGTTGTTTTTTTTTTATATTACAGTGTCACTGGAAACAAATGAGCCAATGCTTTACAAATGATTGGTGTTCAAACAGAGCTGGCAGCCCCGGGGTGGACTGTGGGGCTCAGAGGAGCAGTAAGCTGTCATCACCGAACAGGAAAAGCAGGTGACAACAGAGAAACCTGACCGTCATCCTGCTGCGCCGAGACTGTTAAGACAGGACAAATACTGCCTGACACCTGGGTGGCAATACATATGTAGAACGACTGATAGTCTGACAAGAGTACTGAAAACCAGCTCCAATCGAACGGGAAAACAAGTCAGCCCGACATAACAGAAATGAAAAAAGCGTGTTTACCCAAAGTGTGTTTTTCTGAGGAAATTGATCTGGTTTGAAAACGTCAGTACACACAACAATGGAAGCTTTCAGCAGCTTCAGTCATCACTCGGAAATGTCGGGCTCTGGCAAACATGTCACTCAATCAAATACCACTTCTTCGGAGGATGACTTACAGTTAAGGAGAAAAGCAGAATGGCAAAGGCAGACATACTGGTTTCTCAGCATGCAAACGCTGCTTGAAATGTTCCAATTATGTGTCGGTACACAATGCCAAGGTTTTAAAAGGTTGTTATGAGCTCTCCATTTAAAAACCAATGATGATGTTCCCTAAAGTTAAAAACTGCTGAGGCCCAAGTTCTGCAAAAACACTTCACTTGAATAAAAATTCAGTAGCTCTGTTAGATTCCCTAAAAGTAGGGGAAACTCTTCGCTCTATTAGTAGTTCTGAGTGAACCGAAATAAATATGTGTCCTACAAAAGGGTGCAAATCATTGTCTTCACCTGTCACCAGTATTTCCCTCTCAACTTAAAGATATAAATATAACACTCTGCAACATGTGCAGGTGCAAGAAAAGAGCACACAAATACTTTAAAAACACTTGTACAAAAGGAAGAACAATATTCAGGCTCACACTGAAATAATAAAAATAGAACGACAAAAATAGTAATAATAACTCGGATCTGTGTTTATCTGATCTGTGAAACAATTCACTGGGAAAATGGCATATATTGAGTCCTATCCCTCATTTTGAACAAATCTTCACCACTTAAAACAATTCCAGTGAGGAGCTGCTTAAACATTCCGCTAAAAGAAGGTTAAAAAAGCTGATGCATCAGTTGTTGCTGCTTCCATAACTAGAATAAATAAGTGTCTTTTTGCATCAGTGTGACAGAATAAACAATGACAAGTCTTTTCCTGATGACAGTTTCCTATTTCAAGCAGGAAATGTGTTCTACACGTTCACAGAAGCCGAGTTATTCCCAGTAAATACTGATTCCTACAGACGACACCACACTGCCGAGACAGGAAATTAATGGCATTAAACTTTATCCCACAGTCTGTGTGGACTATAACGGTTCTTCCTCAGTTTTCTGTGTTATATTGGAATAGTATACATGCAAGACAGTGTGCAAACAGCTTTACCACATGCTAGTTAGCAACAGTCTCCAATGACATTAGCAACTTTCCTCTCTTTCTAATTGCCATTCATAATAACATGCACACATTATTTGAGGACTTGAATGAGTGAAGTATTGAGTTTAATAGAGCTCAGCTATTCTCGCAGGTGAGCCCTCAACAATAGATACTTTGATCTGGAAACAACAGATTAGGCAAAATGACTTCTGCCAGATTTCTGTTTTGTTTTTGTTTGTTTTGGGGTGATCAGGGTCCGGTGTTTTACTTGGACAGTTATGAATAATTTAGAAATGCAACTAAGTTTGTGCTTTCCTGCAAGTGCAGAGTTTGAACTCTTCATGAATACTTTAAAAGTAACAGGCGGGTGTCAGAGGTGCTGATGTTCTTTGTAACTGAGCTGTAAAAGCATCCATCTGCAAGCTTAAACAAGAAAGACTTATGACGAATGAAGCATGGATGTGGCAAGGAATTAGGACGCGATGTGTGAAAATCACTTATCAATTCCCGACCCAGCGAAGGGTGTTAGCTGTAATAAAGATTCCTGTTCCCTGAGTGTATATCTTGGAACTGTGATGCAAGAAGGAGTGATCCACTAATGACAGCGTAGAACCGAGGGCTCAGACACAGATTTGTCCAGTGACCATCACTCTGCATGTGTGTGAGAAATGGAAAAGCTGAGGGCAGAAGTGCCCAGACAGAAAATCTCTAGCAATCCTACCTCTGCTGCTGCTCTCCCACCCACTCTGTGTACCCACCAAGTGCTGATGGAGGGATAAAAGAAGTGATATACCGAGGTCTTTGTAAACATGGGGGGTGGGGGGTATTTTGTGTACTTAAGTTATTGTTGTGGGATGACAAACAGAAATCCCCATGATTGTTGGCCATAAAATATTGAGATGTTTATTTCCCATCCGATTTTAAAGTGGGATGAAAACACGTAAAGTAACATTTCATAACTTAGTGGAACTTTGTTATCACAGTTAATTTCTAAAACAATCAGTTCCTTAAGCAAAAAACATCCATCATCTGTAAGCTGTACCTATGTCAAAACCGTTTGGTGGCAAATTTAAGAGATAGAAGATCAGATTCTATCTGAGATCGCACTTCTTCCTCCTTCTAAAGTCAGCAACAACAGATTGTTGTCAACTTTTTCCCTCTGTTGTTCACTCCACGCTTTCAAAAGCAGCTGCTAAAACCGGGACGCCTTATAGTCTGTGGGATTTGTGACAAATGAGGAGGGGGGGAAAAGACGCAGATTTGACAGCAAACAGACCTACTTCTTACCTGGAAGACGTGATCCAACTCGCTCGGCGGGAGGTGTGGGCCCCTGTGCTCATGACAGAGAGGCGAAGCCGGGTAAAAAAAAAAGCAGCGACACCTCAACGAACTTTGAGCGCCGTTTTGCTTTCGCCGCTCCGGGCGCGCAAATACGCGCCTCCGCCTCAGCTGCCTGTCGTGGATCCGGCTGCTCTACCGGTCTACTGTGTTCCTCTGGACTGTTTTTTCTCTCTGACAGGTCGGCACCAACAGGTGAGATCGAGCTGGAATCACGCGGAGGAGGACCCGGACGGAGGCGGGCACGGAGCGGCTCTCCCCGGCGCGTAAACCCGCGGGAGCGGCTCATGTGACGCGTCAGGTCCCCCCCCCCCACCACCACCACCAGCTCTGTTCTGCAGCCGATCAACTCCACACAGGCGGTTTTCTATATACCTATCAGAAACAGACCGCACGGAGCAGTGTTTTTTTTTTTTTGCTGGATCACTGCTCTGAAATGAGGCTTTCTATTCCTGGAACAAGAGCAGGACTCATCCGGGCACGCTGCCAGTAGGCTACTCTCCCAGGTTCAGGCCGCTCTGCCCCAGAGAGAGAGCCCCTCGTGGAAATTCTTCAGTGTTAAAGTGACACACAGGACAGTGAACTTGTAAAGTCACCAGAGAACGCTTCTGAGTTGCATTGGCTGGAAAAATATGTGAGAGGTCCAGGGGCAAAAACTCAATGGCCCCCCCTGCTTACCATCAAGTACTGATGCAGTTTTACCCAAAAGTCCAGGGAATCCGGTAATACTTTGTATTTATTAGTTAGATTGTAGCTACTGGATGCTTGTGGTTACTAGACTGTTGAAAACTATAGTTTTAGGTGATTCTAATATCTCATTCTCTCCATTACTGAAACGCGTAGGCTTTCAAAAGACAGTGCCTGAACAGCAAAGTCTGATTTGTCTGATTTCACTTCTGTTACTGATTAAGTGTTCCGTGAATGTTTTCATATATTCACTGCGGCCCTGGTCTTTTCTTTTTTTAGACATTGCCCAGAGGAGCCATGTGAAAACCCGAGTATCTGGATCAGCCAAACCAGAAATTGTGCTTACTTTACCCTGTGGGTTTGGTGGTGCAAAGTCTGTGTAAAGTCCAGCTGAGCACATGTGGAGACTGAGCAGCCAACTGTGAATAAGCATGTCAGCATGTCTGCCATGTTACCGGAAAAGAATACAAATACACAAGCGAACAAACATTGGCACACATCTAATGAATTGAAATGTTATATATAAAAATGTATCTTCAAGATTCAACACAAAACTTTTAGGATTTTTGACAAAGCTGATACAGACGTGGTTCGGTGACCCTGAAATATCCCGCAATTATGCTGATAGGCCTGGACTACTGAGAGACTTCCCATAATTCGCCTTTCCTCTCTCTGCTTTCTTTGTCTTCATCCAACATGTGACATTATAGTTGCCATTGGTGGCTTCCTGTGAATTAGCCGTACCAATTAATTGGATTTTACTTTCGAAGTGCTGAGAGTTGACATTTGTTGTGATTCGGAGCTCTGAAAATGGATGGATTATGGTTTAAATTTGAATAAATTCAACAGAATATCAACAAAACATAATCAAAAAGTCACAAACTTGTGGCAAGCTGTCTTCTTCGGACGTTCAGAGCCTGTAACCATGGAGCGTTTAAGGGTGTTACCACTTCGTGTAAATATTCAGGCTGTGGTCGTGACCAGTAGGGCAGAAAAACTTTCAAACTTTAAGATTATGTACATATAAACAATAAAGTTATGTAAGAAAATTTCTGAGTTACTTATATTGAGTCGAGATTAAAATACCACAAAGTATTAAATCATCACAGTAAATTTACCATTAAGTACCACTCGTGACTGAGACATAAACAACATGTGCCCCCTTTTAACAACAGAGTCCAAGCAGGGCACAAAAGATATAACTAAAAAACCTGAACTGATGCAGATTTACTTCAAGACAAGACGCTGCCTTTTGTTTCCGGGTGTCAGAAAGCAAAATCTGCACTCCTCACTCTGAGGACTTTTACGCCCTGACTGGCCTCTTTATAGCTCCCTCTGAAAGAGCTGATAGTGTAATAGATTCTTTCCACTGACATGTGGCTGACGTGAGAGAGAGTGTGCGGCAGGTTCCCAGTGGCACAGAAAAAGCGGGCTGAGACAGATTGAAAGAGGCCTGGCAGATGGGTGACACCGGATGGGTGAGAGGACAGCTGGCACACGGAATCCCCCCCGACAGTTAACGGGATCAAGAAAATGGTCCATTTTATGCAAAAAAGCAACATATCTTTAGCTTGAGGCCAAAACAGACACAGTAAACGCCTCCTTTTTCGGGGAAAAAACAATGCAGGTGTCTGCCTTTAAGTACATTAGGTGGGACGGTGCGGCTGTCAAACAATGGCGCTGGTCTAAAACTCTGACAGAGGCAGCTGGTGGGTGGTGTGTGGGCTAAAGGTATCGGTTTGCATGAGAACAGGAAACACCCACCGACAGATACTGTACTCTCTAAACCATATCTTCATTTTTTTTTTCCTTCAGTGTCTCGAACTAAAAGCATTCAGGTTTTAATGTGAACAGTGTCGCGCATGTTGTGAGAGCTGAGGAGGACTGGAAAGCTTTATAGCAGCAGATACAGTTCTGAGACCTTTGACCTTTGACCTTTCTCAGAAGGAATCTGACTTCATCTCCTCCATTACTGTTTTGATACCAAGTTTTAAAATGTAAAAAATGCCACAACATTTTTCTCAGACCATGAATGGTTCCTCCATGGCAGCAGACGTTGTTATACCTTTATCTTCATGTAGTGAGCTGCACCACCAGCGGAACGCTCCTCTAAAAATCACAGCAGAAGAAACGAGCTTGTTTTACTTGTTAAACAGATTTATTTTGATAGTGGCCCCCAAACCAGCTTACAATGTCAGGTTTGTATTCATTTGGCTGAGTCTGACTCCACACCCCCCAAAAAAACCTGTTCTACCTATAAGATGACAGCAGCACATTCAGAACATTAAGAAATCTAGAAGCAGGTGTGCTACTCAGCACAGGCCTTTTTCATATCCAGCAATATAAATGACAGCCATGTAGAACTAGTTAAAACATCATTGTGTTATGTTGTCAGTTACTGCAATGGAGATTTGTTTGTATTGATTTTAAATGCAAATTAGACATATTTTCCTGCTATGCAAAAGGCCGTGGCAGGTATGACTCTGGGTGGTTGTTGTGTCTGTGTGTGTCCTTGGCTAGACAGAGAACCAGAATCCCTGAAGAGGCCATGTGGAAGCAGTCAGCTGTCCCACTGAAGTGGTCGTGTATCCTAAACCAAACCCTTAAATAAAGCTTCCCTACTACAGTTTCTCCTCTTATAAAAGCCACCCTGAATCTTCCATTTTATAATAATGCAATCAGAGAGGTGGTTATTCACTTGTAATTTAACAACACAAATATATAAATATATCTAGTGTTTTTCTAGGATACAGAATTCGTATTACTATTTCTTTTTAATCAAAAAAACATGATTTGATTTTGTTTTTAGTAGATGCACATCAAATGAAAACAGCTCATCAGATATTCACATTTACCTTTATAAAACACATTAAAGCACTTTATGGAAAGCAATTTTTGTTAATCTTGCTTAAACAGGCATGTTTAAGTGAATGATTTTGCCTTTAAGTAGTTGACTTTACAAAGAAAGCCCTCTTTCAAACTGCAGTCAAACTCCATGTAGCCCACAAACCAGATTAGCAGGCACTGAAACATCTGCAAAGAAAGAGAACACGTTTTTGTAAATCTATAAAGTATCATAACTTTGAACCTTTTCATGTAAAATTCTTTTTGTGTTAGTGTTTGGATGGTAAAACTGGTGTCTTACATACCTATTTTTGCCGGTTTCGGGAGATTGAGGTTGTTCATGATATCCACAAACTCCTCTTTGCTCTTTGTCAATCGAGGGTTAAGCTTGCGCTCCTCACCAACCGTAGAAACCATCTGACCTGATACACAAATTTGAAATTTGACTTTGGATTGGATTTTTTCCTAGAATTTAGCTGATCAATTAAAGCATACAGAGAAATTCCATGAAGTGAACACAGCAAATCAATACAGGTTCTATCTATACAAATCACTCTAAACAATATGTCTAACATCTAAAGCAGATGCAATAGCCTAAATTTGACAATGCAGCTACTGAAGATTAAATATGATTGAGCAGTTGTGGGTTTTCAGCCAACCTAAATAGTCATGTGCAGGGTAGATAAGGCACTCCTCAGGTAGTGTGAAGATCTTCTGATGGACTGAATCGTAGAGCCTCGTGGCACAACCTGAAAAGGAGAGGCATTAATGAAAAAAATATAAAAGAACTCCTAAATAACTGGAGGAAAATTAAGAACAAAGTTAAAACACATGCTAGTCAGAAATTTGAACTGAGAGTGAAAAACAAAAGCCCAATGTGATAAAACATTGCCACGAGGTCTCTAAAACAACAGTGACCCCTTGTGTTCACTATACAACATTACACAAATAAGAGGTTTTCATTTCCACAATTCTCAGAAACGAAAATTCCAGAATAAAAAGGACAGAAGAGAAATGTTTGTCACACCCTGCTGGAAGTCTGTCCTGCCACAGCCTCTAATGAGCAGAGCATCCCCAGTGAAAGCCATGCTCTCATCCCCTGACACCAGTGTTGTGCACCCGTCAGTGTGTCCTGGGGTTTCTCTCACAACCAGACACTACAGAAAAACAATACAAAAACGACTGTAGCTTCATAACATGATCATTTAGACATACAGCATCAATCTAAATGTTTTAGACAAAGACAACCTCAAGCATGACACAAACTCATGAATCTGTTCATAAACCAAATCAGTCCCAAGACTAAACGGTTTAAATCTTCTCACATGTCTTCCAAAGGCGATTTTATCTCCCTCCAACAGGTGGATGTCAGCAGAGGCACCACTGAATTTGGATATGGCACTCTTCAGTCCGGGCAGTCTTTTCTTCATCAGCCCAGTGCTGGTAATGTGGTCGGCATGGCAATGAGTGTTCACTGTCAAGAGAAGGAAAACTGGTATGAATAAGAACGAAGCAGGAATTTATTTTGTCCCCCTTATATTTGGGTTTGACAGGGACCACATAGTAACAGCATACTTATAAGGTTTTATGGTATGCACTGTAAATGTATAAAGTTTTTAATCTTTTTATGGGGAATTATGGCACAAAGATTACCGCAGCCTACATCAGTTTAAATGTTTCACATGCACTTATTATTTGGCCTTTAAGTCATCAAGAGAAGACATTTTCAAGTCACAAAAAAATCTATTCATGCCCTGATTTAGTTGCCATCTTTACGTTCGAACATCCTCAGAATTTGTAGGGACTTTTTGTAGGTACCTGCCACTATAAGTTTGAGTCCCAGTTCCTGAACGAGCTTCAGGTCCCTGTCAATGGTCTCCAGAACAGGGTCAATGATGACCGCTTCCTTGGTGTCTTTGTCTGCGAGCAGGTAGGTGTAAGTGGAGCTCTCCTTCTCAAAAAGCTAAACAGGATATACAAGTGAGCGAGGAATGACTCTGCAATAAACACCAACACTTCATAACAGGCAGATGGGTCACGTCCTCCACGTCCCGATCATCCTTTGATAACTCATGTTTGAACATGGTGACAGAAAAAAAGACACAACAGACTAGGACACAGAGCTACCTGTTAAGAGAGCAGAATAGTCGTTTCCAAAATTAGCACTATTTTGTTGAACTATCTATCTATAGAGCAATATTTTAAAAAAGGAAACTCTTGTAACTCCTGATAATACCGAGTTGTGGTGGAGCTGTTTAACGCAACACAGGCCTAGTTTGCTTACTTACAATATTAATGTACATTAATACAAACGGACTGTGAAAAGTATATTAAAAAAATGTGTTCTTATTGTCGAACAAAACATATGTCATCATGCTTCCGCCGATGTCAGAAAGATGGAGACACAACTATCCATCGTCAAGTCTCAAATGTTTCGACAAAACATTCAAAATACTGGTTGTTATTAGCTTTACGCTTTGCGAAGACCCAAATAGTAACTTTGTAAGTGAAGTTATTTTAACAAAACCGCTTCGTCGCTTTATGAGACATTGTATCATAAGCTAACTGCTAATTCCGCCACTTCCTGCTAAAGCAAACGACTCTGAGCGAATACACAAAACATTCCTGGGCGTAGTAGCTTTAATATAGTCACCTTTAAAGCACAATAAGGCTAAAAAATACTGTGGACATACCTGTCTGAAGAGAAGTCCTGGGGTCATCGCCATGGTGGTACTGTACGACCTTCCGTTAACGCGTAGCGTCTCAACTAAAGAATTCACGCCGGGGCAGAGAAGCCTGTTCTGGGTTGCTGCGTAACTCCAGCCTTCTGTTTTTGAACTGAGGCTTCGCTCTAGAGCCACGAGCCGCCGGACGGGTTTTATTCTGCTTATTACCGAGCACATGCTGGCAAGGAATGCCTATGGCTGCCGCAACGACGCCTCAGAGGCTGCGTGTCGTAATGGTATGCACTTGTTACCTGCAGATTACTGCAGATTAGACCGAATTTCTCACGAGATAATGCAGCACTGACTATGGGTTGGAAGCTAAACCGCCCCAGTCACTTTTATATCTGTGCCTTTGACCCGTAATTACGGTCATTGAACAACAAAGTTTGGGTTCGGCTACATTATTTACTCGACTCCCCTGTCCTTAAAATGGGTAAAAAAACTGACCGCGGACGCGCGCGTGTGCCGCGCGCGGTCACGAGGCATGCAGACACAACTGTCTACGCAACAGCTGACGTCACCCACACAAGTACCACTAAGACGTCTAACTATAAAATGAAAGAATATCTGATTTATCGCCTGTTTGTTTGTGCTTTCAATGCCAACTGACACAACTACACTGAAAATAAAACCCCAATATTTAGAGCTGACAATGAAGACACCACCTGTATGTAAGATTGTTGCCTTTAACAATAGTTAGCATATCCTCTTAACTTAGTTTTTTTTTTTCCTGGATTTCAATTTATTTGACAAAAAACGTTATACTGTTGATGTTAATGTTCATGAAATAATTTTATTATTTCAGTTGTATCTGCAACAGTTTCTTTACAGTACCAATAAGTCTATTATAAAGTAATATCATCTGATTTATCTGCATTACAGTGGTTTGCTCTGTGGTAACACAGCAACATAGTGAAAACAGATACTGCCATTATCTATTTTCAATTATTTCAGGATGGAGTCAGCAGCTGGTGAGGTGTCTGTGAGGGTCTCTTTCATCTGCCCCGATTTGACCTGTGGCAAAAATTCAAAACAAGTAAGCAAAAACTAACATGGATAGTAGCTGTGTCAAACTGTAGAAAATGACACAAACTAAATCCATCACATCTGAATGTAGAGTGGCTTCATGATAACATTCCAACTGTTTATTTCATGACCCCACATAATCATGACGCTGAAAAAGTTAATGAAATTTTTTTTTTCAAATTGTAAAAAGTCTACAAGCTTGTGTAGGTTTTTATCTGTCCTTGGGGATTCTTTATAGAAACAGAATACAGTATTACACATGCTGGAATCCTGAGCAGTAGACTTTAATAAACTGAAGTTATCAGCAATAGGCTCGTAAAGACAAATTGCTATTCAGAATTATATGACAAGTACTGAATGTTTTTAATGGTACCTCTGTGTATCCTTCAACCCAATTGAGAAGATGAGTTACTCGACTGTAGACGCCTGGTTTGTTGGGGCGTGCACAGCCCTCCCCCCAACTCACCACCCCCGCCAGCCTCCAGTCCCCATTAAGCGTCTCACACACCAGAGGTCCACCACTGTCTCCCTTAAAAACAACCAGTAATAGAATGGGATGTATGAATAATTAACGGCAAGTGCCACACGAATTTCCGGAGGATCAAGTTTAAAGATGATAATTATTCACTTGTTAGGTTCATGGGACACATTTGTGTCAGTATACCTGGCAGGAGTCCACTTCCCCAGATATGCTGCCAGCACAGATCATCCGAGGAGTTATGAAGGCTCCATAGACCCCCATACTAGAGCAGAGGGATTGAGCTATTACCTTCACCTGAGCCTGCCGCAGCTCATCTGACACAAAGCCTGGAAAAAAGATAAACAAAAGCAGTAATTAAAGGATTATTAAAAACGTGAGAAAAAATTCATTTCAGTTTATTGTAAGAAGATAAAAGGAAGCAAACTGTAGCTGCTCCTGGGTTTTAGATACGGATCGAGTTATTACAAAGAGGAAATTGTCCTTTTACGTAGTGTAATCCACAATATATAAATATAGGCACTATGGTTTAATTTATCCAAATAACTTATTTGTAGTGAGGAAATCAGATTTTTTTTTTTTACTGTTATTGCTTTAGCTGCTCATGTTTATGCACATTTCTTAAAGGTTGTCATTGTGGGATATCAGAAGTCTGCATAATGAACCTCCTTCACGGGTGAATCCCCAGCCTGTAATCCAACAGGCTGCTCCAGGAGGAAAGGAATCATTTGGTTTTGGTAAACAAACCGGTCGCACTCCATCTATAAAAAAAGCAAAACAAATACCCTGAACTATAATCTTGTACATACACGCATAGAGGAAAGTCATAAAGATTAACACGAAGTGAATGTTATGCACGCTCATTTTGTTATCTCTTTTCTCTGCGCTTATTAATATTGTAAAACAAAGTGTTTTCAGATTTTTCATCTCTTATAATTTGCCTGCTTTGTTGAAGCTGGAAGCCTTGAAGCTTCAGTGCTTGAAACTAATAAAATATATGAGTTCAAATGTTTAATTTATCTGATATTTGTGGCCTGATTTCTCAGTTTCAAGAAAGAAAAAATGTATATGTATAAAATAAGAAACAAGCATTTATCTAAGTTTTCTGCCACCATATTTGTATTATTGTTGTATTTGATTTGAAAAAGAAAAAAAATCATTAACATTTGTGAATGGAAACCTGTCTTCTTATAGCTATTTATAAATCATGCTATTTGTTCAGTTTTAACAACATACACCCTTTGCTTTTCTCAGCTCCCCCACCAGATGGGGCCATCTCTCTGGTACCTGTCATGTCCATGTCAGTGATGGTGCGCAGCAGCCCCACATCATAGTCGTTGTTGCGGTTGTTAAAGTCCGGGTGGTGGAGGACCTGCAGGGCTCTGTAGCGTTTCCCCGGGGAGTTGTGTGCAATGCTCACTGTGCCCACCACCACCAGCCAGTCGGCCACTTCAAGCATGTTGTTTCTGGAGAAATGTGACATAAAATGGTCGTTTTATCTATGTTCTGGCAGCAGAGCACACTACATCAAGTGGCAAGTCCCCTGCTGTGATGCTTTTACTTGCTCTGGGTTTTGGTTTTAATGGCTGCTATCCAGATAAGTGCATACACATTGTGGTAAGACATCAATGTACTGAAATTGTCTCAAATATAATGCGACCTTACTCTGACAATATGTCTCTCTAATATACATACATATGTCTTGTCAGGGTACCCGTCAAACGTAAAGATTTAAAGATGTTTTCATTCTAGTCTGCAGGTTTTACACCTCCTGTAAAGTTATTCTTTAACCATATTAATTCTCAGGTAAAGTGAGATTTTAGCATCAAAGAAAGATTCTAAGATTTTAGTTGTTCAATCGTTTATAATTTGTGATGAGCACGGCAGAAAACGTGCTCCACAGATTCTTATACTGTACTCATTTTCCGAATGACAATGTTTTAGGTTTATTTTAGTTGTGTAAGTGATTGAATCAGCAGCTTCTCATTTGCAAATGGGCTCAGAATGTCTGTGGCAAGTGTTTAGAATCCTAATTAACCATTAAAGGGGAGCAGAGAGCCCCTGAAGACAGAGTGCCATCTGTCACGCTCAAGATGTGGTTTTAGAAATGTACTAAACAGTACTGCTTCACTTTATTTTTAGAGTTTTTGTTGGATCAAACTCTGTATCTGAGGATAATAAGACATTTATTTATGGAAACACTAACAAGAGCCGTTTGCTTCTTATTCCGTTTTTCCACCTCTTACTCAATGAAGCAGTGTGCTGCCGTTATGACCCAGCGAGGGGAGATGATGGCACCGCCGCAGACATGTTTCCCCCTCCAGTGCATGCTGACTTGCCAGCCCCACCTCTTGTGTTCTGCTATGGTCCCTCCAACAATGCGGCGGCCATCACTGAGAACAACTGGGCAATCTGGATTTAGGGTGGCAATTGAGAAAGGAGGCATGCAAGAACCAAAACTTAAAAAATACAGACTCACATAAACAAGCAATCAAAAAAAGGACATGTCCCCAAAGTGGTTGACCTCACGGCACAACACATGATGAATGACTCTGGTAATATTTCGGCATAACAGCGGCACTCCGAGCTCTATTATTCTAACACCTGATGGAAATGTAATTATAGGCAAAGAGATAAGCAGAGACCCTGAATGAACACTACAGTTTTAGAAGCTCAGCCTCCATTAATCATTGAGTGACTTTGAAATTCATTACCCACGGTGATGTTTCCCGTTTGATTCACAGGATTCTTAGAAAGAAAAGGCCGCTGACTCGGAACACTGCAGCTCCCTTCCACATCACACAGAGATGAGGTTTCACCTAACTCAGAAGGGAATACCAGGAACTTGACTAATATGAAGAGACAAAAAACAAAAAAACAAAAAACCACAATGAATAACATAAACAGTAGAATAGGAAAGAGAAAAGAATATCAATCAAATTTGAAGAAAACAGACTACATAGAGGACATAGTTACTGGCACACTGTGAAAAAGCAATTTACTTTCCATTCAATCTGAATTAAATCCAAACGCAGAACCTGCCATTTGATATTCATATTCCCTGAGGGGCAACAGAAAGTAGCATGGCTAGATTAAATGATAGGGTTCGAATTCAAATTCTTACACTGCAGTTATAGTTTCATTTACATGCCCTCAAATGTGTAACCATCCAACCTTCATTTAATCAGTACATGCTGGTAGTTAGACATGAAGTGCTTCACAGCACCAAAAGAGTTTGCACATTTCATCATCATATCATCATAGCTGCAAAATGTATGACTCCAAAACTTATTATGGCTATATAATGCCATTAGTTATATTACTGTGGCAAAATAGGGATTTCTTTGACAGCAGATAGAACAACTTTTTGTGTCTTACCTAAAAGAGCAGAGGTGACGATCAGTTTAATAATGACTACGATTCCCAGTAAAGTCAGCAGCTCCCGAGATGTGCACGCTCGACTGTTTGCATCTACAGACAAACAAATCCTTCACTGGTCTGTTAACGTTTAAGCTTTATGATAACTTTGAAAGCAACAAAGTGAGAAGGGACACCAACAGAGGCTTTAAAATTCCACACGGTCTTAGCAGAGAAAATATGTTTTCTTGAAACATAAAACAAAGTTTTTAATGCCATTTCAGATTAATGTTTTCTGTTTTCAACTATAAATACTCATAGCTGTGACTCTATATAACTGGAAGAGCTGCAGGACACAGCTTCACAATTGGTGATCTTAGACCTTGCTTTAGAAATAACATCAGATGGTAATTCTAAGAGAAAAAAAAACTGTTGTATCTATTATGCTCATTATTTCCATAAAATAATCAAAGTTCAGATGAACAAATCCTGATTGGACTGATAAAACACAAACAATACCTCTTACAAAATGTGCATCAGCCTACTTTTCTCCAGAACAATCTGTAATCTGAACCAGACAAAAACATTTGTTTTCTTGGAACTGCCAGCTGTCAGAGAGGGAGAGCAAGGTCCTTCCAGGAAATGGATTTGATCAAAATACTCAGTGATTTCTTAATTTTAGTGAAACCTCGAAGTATTTTGATTCAATTTAATGTTTGTTATGAATTAAACATGTGATTTAATTCCCTAACCTGAAAAAAAAACAGTAAACTGAAACAAATGTGAAATAAGTAGAAAAAAATGGTTTAAAAGTGGGACATTGAGGAAAAGGTCTATTTCTAAATTCCTGACATCTACAAAAAAAAGAAAAAAAACAGGCTGTTTCTTTCCTGTTGCCACAAATAAATTCAAACATGGAAATATTTTGATGAAAACACAGAAGAAATGTCCATGTGAAAAAACGATGGTAACAAAAAATATTGAAACGTGAGAATGTGAAAATCCTGCATGTACAAAAACATCCAAACTCTGTAAAGAAAGACCCCTGCTGAGATTTGAAGCGGGAGCCATGCTGTGGTGAGGTAACACTGTGTACCACCACGGTACAGTCAATGCTGCCTGATAATGCATATGGACATTAAAAGATGGCACCTCTCCAACAGCGGCGTGACGAGAATTACAAGAAAAAAGCTCGAAAGTAGCTTTCTTCAAATTTTCAATAGAACAGGATGTTCTGTCTGTCTAGTTACAGGTCAGGCTATCCTAGCACTAATACCAAGGAAAATAATCTTATGACATCAATTCTATTTCAAACATTTAGAGTGCGGTCTCTTGGTTTCCTTAGCTGGGAAACATTTTTGATTTCCTCTGTATGAATTGGATTTATTTAAATTGAGTGTATTGGAGTTGAATAGCTCATGATTGTATGACAATGACTTATTGGCTTGAATTGGCCTCTGTGTTCAAAGTGTCTAAAGATGATATTTGTGGTGATTTGGCACCATATGAATAAAAGTGGCTGAGTTATGGTTCCTTTTACATCAAATGAAAATGCATTAAATGCTACCAGGAAGGAGGCAAGCTAGCAATGTGATGCTTTCAGCAATGTCTGTCCATCCATCCATCCATCCATCCATCCATCCATCCATCCATCCATCCATCCATCCATCCATCCATCCATCCATCCATCCATCCATCCATCCATCCATCCATCCATCCATCCTGTTATGTGAATGTTACTTTGGACTTATGCCATTCAACAAAGTTGCTGACCAAGTAGGCTTCTTGACAGATTCATGGGTTCTGAGGGGAGGGGCATCAGAGGTATATGTGTTTTGTGTGTGCGTGTGTTGGTTTAAATCATGTAAGGAACGGCTTTGAGGAAATTTATGAAGATTCTACATCAAAGTACCATCTTTAATCATAAGCATACCTGGATCTTCATTATGGAGGTCCTTGGGTAACATTAGACCTACAGATCTCTCCTCCAGTGGGTTTTCATCAGAGGGCTTTCTCTGCTGAACTTCCACAGGATTTTCATTAAAAGAGGGTGGCGACGGCACAGTTGTCTGATCTTGGGTCTCTGGGGATGCAGAGGGAGAGGGGACTGTTCCACAAGGTGCATCAGGCTCTGATGAGAGTTCAGAAGAAGATGGAAATTCTGGATACAACTTTCCAGCAGGTATGGGTTTACAGATGGAATTTATTGTGTGGACTGTATTCTGGACCAGGGATGAAATGCTTAATTTCAGATTTTTGACAGGACTCTGAAAACTTGTGGACCTCTGTTCAAGGGATTTGGTCGAGGTATCCATTGGCAGCTGGGCATGAAATGAGCTTGTGCTGTTTGCTGGGGTCTGCAAATCCATACTTTTGAAGTGACAAAGAGCAGCAATGGATGGCGGAGTATGTCTACAGAGATTAATGATACTGTGTGGCTTGTAGACTGCAGGAAGCTCAGTAGACATGCTTGGCAGTGCTCAAGGGAACAACATGGAAGCCCCAGATCCTGCAAAGAAATGAAAAGAACCTTAAAGGACTTGACAAATTACACACATATATATATATATACATATAAATATGCGTGTGTAGACAACAAGACGGCTAACTTTTTGTTAAACATATATTGTAAAAGCTTACTATATACTATACAGTAAGTGACTGGTAGATTACAGTCTGACAAAATCCTTAACAAACAAACAAAATGACATGTAAAATATTACATTACATTCTCCATGACCAAGAGGTTTCCAAACAGTAGATAGCTCACCTTAAAAATCAGCCACTTTGCACCTTCATTTGTATGCATACAAGTATTTATCCACTTGTGTATCTTTGCACTAATGAAACCAGCCTGAGAGGAAAACAAATAGATCACTGGTGCACTATCAGTGACAAGACTCTGAAAGGGCTTGCTTGCTGTTGTACATCATGAATTCGAAGATATCTCTTCCCCTGTCGTGAATCCATCTTCCAGTTTGTCCCCTCTGCTCCTTTCCTCCTCCTCCTCTCAGTTATCACTTAATTCTTTCCTTGTATCACACCATTCAGACTTAGCTGCTGCTCCTTCCAGTCCACTTTTCGTAATCTTTCTCCTCTGGTCGCAGAAGTGGAGATAAGCAGCAGAGTCGGGTCAGTAACGGATATGTGCCCTCGCTGTCACTGGGAGTCTATGAAATATGCATGGGGATTGTTGTGAGCTTGGGTCAGAGTTTAACAACGGGGGGTAATGTACACCACACCGACCAGTCACTCCCAGTCGCAAGCTCTGAGGAATATCAGGGGCAGCACATGCTCATGTCAACAGAATCAGATTTCACATAATCGAGGGGTAGGTATCTGATTATCATGCTCCCATTATGAATCGAGGAGTCACACAATAACAGTTTGTCTGAGTCTTTTTGTGTGAGTTTTCTCAAGAGTTTTCTTTTTCCATTTCATGTAACTGTAGGTGTACTGTAGGTTAGATTACAGATATTATAATTGAAGAAGAGGCATACAGTAAGCACCCTGAGCATCTCAACACAGCTGGTCAGTATCTCTCCTCTACAGCACAACACACCTTAATGAATTACTTCAAATGACGGCAATCAAATACACTTTTAAATAATATTACTTCGTAAAAAAAAAAAACATCCCGTGTTAAGTTAGAGCTCAAACTGAACTACAATTTTGCAAATGTTTCTTTATTATGTTCTTTTGTTCTCAGTGAAAATATAACATGTACTGTGTCTAACAATGTTTCTTTTTGGATCATTTAGACACTAATTGAGCTATTTAAGACAATATCTATTTTCTAAATGCTCTGTACAATCATGCTTGAAACCAATACAATTCTTATGATCAGCACAACACTTTACGTCAATACATAAAGCAAAAACACACCCTGGGGAAGATGTATTGTGATTGTGATTCTTTAAGTGTCCTTCATGATCATATCCATAATTCTGTCTCTGTAAAAATTTATCAGCCTATTGGGGACGATATGGAAAAACCTGGGACGTATAGAAAAGACATAGCATTCGGAGTTGGAGTCTGACACTGAAGTGATTTCCGTTCTTTCTCTTCATGGATTGACTTATTTCTGTCCAAGAAAAAAGATGCACATGCAAGCAGACAAGTTGGGTTGTCAAGTGTACAAGATATAAGACGCAAAAGTCTGACGGTCTGAAGGAAGTGTTTCAGACAGCTTGAAAAAAACAGTCACGTCTCAGTGATTCTCACATGTGAGTCTGTGATAGCCTAGAGCCCAAGTTCTCACATATTCCCTTTACAAAAAAAATAAAATATATATATGTATGCACATCTTCTCTTCCATAAATATCCAGTTTGTTTGTGTCTCTCGTAGCTACCCTAGTACTTGTCACAGTTTCATTTCTTTTATGTTTTACTTGTTCCTTTTGTGCTTGATGTCATTCTGTCAGGAGACGATTTTGTCATCCTCCCGTCTCGTCTGAGCTGCTGGTTCCACTTTCTCCTCCAAAAGTCTCCTTAAAATCCTGAACATCTTTGATTTGAAGGCTGACCAGATTGTCCGTTGCCAGTTTGCCGCTTACTGTGCGCCAAACTGCCTCTGAACTCTTTTACCCTCTCCACCACGTGCCCTCCACTCAGATCTAAAACCAATGTCGGGCTTTTACTTATTTATTCCTTTTGACAGCTGATGCCTCGCCTTGTCGCGGGCCTAGCAGTGCAGGATCTTTATGAAGGCTTTGCGAAATTCAATGTTGAAAGTGGTGTAGATGACGGGGTTGACGGCGCTGTTGAGATATCCCAGCCAGGTGACGGCGCTGTACAGAGAGGGTGAGATGCAGCAGCTTCTGCAGTGGGCCTTCAGCACATGGGTCAGGAAGAAAGGCAGCCAGCAGATAATGAACACACCTTAGAAATAAGAGAGAGAAAAAAAACAACTGCTGTCAGTGACCAGTCTCAGATTTTTAGAGGGTTCTACAACAACAGGTCTAAATGTTTTACAGGTCAATGTAGTCATCATCAGAGCTTTTTCAATTTCATCAATACTGGAGCTGAAAAACTTGCTTTACCATCTGATTTGACACTGGAAACACTGGAGCCTCTATTATGTAAAAGAGAAAATTCTTCCTCACACAGTTGCTTTTGGCTGTAATTTTCTTTTCTTTTCTTTTCACCCTGATACAAAATAAATCAATTTGTCCTTCCTTTCCTTTATCTAAAGAAACAAAACTGTCTGAAGTGTCTCAGAAATGATTTTGGTCAATGCAGGTGTTTTAATTTGCTCTGGTTTCAGTCTTTGTGGGACAGTCATGATGATGCTGGTGCTGGCCTCTCAAAGTGTGACTTCTGTATGGAATCCATCCTGAAATAACTTCAAAGCAGCATCCATAATATGGATGGATATTGATGTATGCTCGCTCATTGGCTTACACACACACAGAAGCAGCTTAATACACACACCCAGAAACGGTGAGTCTGGCTGTAACTCAGGAACGTGTACACGGTCTGAGTGTGAACATCTCACGGATGCTCCCCCCCTTGCTCACCGAGCACGATGGCCAGCATCTGCGTTGCCTTCCGCTCCTTCTGCTGCGACAGCCTCCCCCTCACCCTCTCCTTGCTCGCGCCCCATTTCTCCCTGCCGCCGCTCCGCTCCCTCCACCCCTCAAGACCTCTCATGCCGTCCTCTAGTGTCGGAGGACGGGGTGTCAGGGCCGATCGCGTCACGGTAGCGGGACGGACAGGGGCGGGCCCAACAGAGATGGACAGGGAGATGCGGGCCCGTCCCGAGTGGGACGAGGTCTGGGGAGCGGGCGGAGGAGCCAGACTCTGCTCCGTCTGCGGCAGGAACTGACCCGGCTCCACTTCAAGGGGGTGAACCACTGCCTCTTTCACCAGAGTCTGCCACACACAGGGAGAGGGAGCCAGGTTTTTGAGGACAAAACAGGTTCGGATGCTTAGAAAACACAAAGATGAAAGAGGAACAGCGGGTGTTCATGAATATAAAAAGAAAGATGATGATAACATGCGAGCCAAAAATCACAACATAGCCGGGAGGCTAAACAGAAATGACACACAGTAGAGACAGAACTTCGGAATATTGAGGGCTGATTTTTTGTGGAAATACTCACCACTTTCTTGCGTTGGGGGCCTGCAGTGCTTGGTCTCAGGATCAAGGTGCACAACTTCACATCTTCGGGCTGTGTACATTTATTCTACAAATGGAAGCAGATCACAGTTAAATAGAAGCATTGGACTACAGCCAATACTCTAACAGTGTAATTGACTTACAGAGTATAAGATTACAATGGCTAATATTAATTTACAAAACATAACAATGTCTAAAGCAACAAGATATATCAATAAAGACCAATCTGGACCATTCGGCAGTATATTAGACATATACTATACTATATGAGAAATGTTCAATACACAACCAGTGTTTTCTCTACATACACTTTGGTGAATGTGGATCATGTGGCATTGTCTCAGAGTTGAACTACTTTAACAACCTTTGTTGTAAAAAACTATTGCGTCTAAAAAAAAAAGCCATCGGTATCCACGAGCTGCACCTTTCGGTGTCGCCCCTCTCCAGTTTCAGTCCCATTCTGCGCGAGCAGGCCGTGTCTGCGCGGGGGGGCGGTTCGCCTGCCTCGCTTGCGCAGCACCACACAGATCTGGGCATAAACCAGCAATGTGACGATGAAAGGGACGTAAAAGGAGGCCACGGACGAATACACAACAAAGGCTGGGTCTGCAAAGCTGCACGTGGTTCCTTCACGGCTTGCTGGAGCAGATAGAACAGAAAAAAATGGACACTTAATTAGAGTTGCAGGAGATTTCTCTTTGGCCACAGTGAAATATTTTTTTTTACATTTTAAGGAACCATATGAGATAGATGAGAAGATTGTATCAATTCTGACTACACTCTGCACAACGTCAAGTCAGAAGCTGAGACATAAGATACTATAGAGGACTTTTTTAAACAAACAACTCAAGCAGTAAACATTGTATTCAGATTAACACATGAATCATCAAATAATGAGAGCACAGATCTATCAGTTAAAATCTACTGCTCTCCACCAAATGACCTTCCATCCTATCCTCAGAAATGTAACTTTGAGCTGTCATTAATATTATATTATATTTTTATTACTGTAGTATAACAGGGGTAATGTCACAGGAGAGAACTCTGCAATGGTCAGCCTTTTTTGGGAGGATTGAGGAAATCATATTGGTTATAGAGACAGACACTCTGATTATGAACAACACATGGATGAGGGAAAACCCTCCAAACTGTGTGGCACAAACTATAGGAAAGTGAGGAGATATTTTTCTGCCCGGCATGCATTATTCGGTGTCCTGCTGTGGTTTGAACCACGGTGACTCTGCCAGATGTAAGCTATCACGCTTCTTTGTGTTTTCTCTTCATTCCAAGTTCTCTTTGAGTTCAGAGTGAGCACAGTGAGAGCTAGAGCTCCACATCTCAGCTGCCGCCGTTAGGAAAATGAACAGATCATGATACAGAATTAACAATCTGTGTGTTTCAAACACATCAGAATGCTAGAGGTAAAGAAATTTTACCATGGGGCCATGGGACGTACAAAAGTCTTCTATAATAGGGCAGAAACAGAAATCATCAATCAAGGTATTTGGGCTAGGTAAAAAGCAGTTAAATTAACTAAAGGATCTAACTCTAAACATAAAGTCAGGGTCAGCGTTACCTTGTAAAGGTATTTGTTCATAAATATGTTGTGTTTCTGGTTGCACTGGATATCTCAGAGCTGTATTATAAATGCGAATATGCTTAAGCTGCAAATAGAAGAACAGTATCCATTTTGAAAGGTATTTATTTTTGCACACAGGTGCTACCAACCCTGAAGCAGCTTGTCGACGTGGCAAAAGTTTAGCATGATGTGTATTTGCAGGAATTCAGTTCTATTTAAGGCTGTCGGGAACTTCAGAAATGTGTTCAACATTGTTATATTTTTATGGAAATCTGGTTAGGAGCTTCATGCTACTATTTCCGACTTTCACACTTAGAGTTACTGAGGGAGGATCTGTTCTGTTTCATCAAAGTGGCAAATATGAACCTAATTCTAGTCGCATGACATTGGAATTGGTTAGAATTACTATCTTCACTGTTTAAGTTTAAACCAGGGCAGGGAAATATTTCCAGTTTCAGTTATGCGTTTTCAAAAATTGTGAAACGATAACAAAGGAAATCCAACGTTTGAACCATTTCTGTAAGTGCAATTCCTTTGAAGTGAAACAGATTCTGTAACCTGTCACTGATGTACCAAAGCAAATCAAATAGCCATTTTTGACCATCTGGAAACTCTTCTCAAAGCTGAGCTTAGAATTGAATAGAGTAAATTACTATATTCCTCCCAGATGGGAAATTTGGTGACCCTGGCATGTTTAGATTTAGATCCTTTAGTTCCTTTAACTGATTTTCACCCCAGCTCAAATAACAAAGGGCTGGAGATGGCAAAAGAGAGGAACCACACCTTCTATACTGCAGAAAGGTTTGCGGCCAGTCGTGACTGGCTTTGTAATAGGTGCCCTGTAACTGAAGAGGAAACGTCAAACTGTGCTGTTACCGGTATTGTTCAGTCCAAATAACAAAGGGCAGGAGATGGCAAAAGAGAGGAACCACACCACGGCAATCATCACCGCTACCCTCCTCCTGGAGCTGTATCTGGTGTTGTAGAGCAAAGGCATAGCCACCGCCGTGTATCTGCAAAACCACATGAGCACAGACGTATAAAACACAGACCTCACATCGGCATGTCTCACACACGCCCGTACGCAGTAAACCTGTTTGAATGCATCCTCAATTGCTTATCCCTCAGCCATGTTTTCACAAATTTCAAAATGAGCTTGACACAAATTCCCAGTTTTCTGTCAAATGGATAAAAGCTGTCATTCCTTGTTTCACAGTCACAAGGACACAGAACACACAACTGACAGATTCGCTTGCAGTCATCCTCTGCAAACGCAGGTGTGAGCAGTCTCGAATGAGCTGCCAAAATCCTCAAGATAGATGGGAAGTCACGGACAGAAAAGAATCTGTCTCCATGTGTACTAATGTAACAACATCTTTGCTGTCTCCGTTGACACAATCTGCAATATACAATTGAAACGTGTCGAGTCTGTTGTCACAAAGAAGCCGAATAGGAATGATGGAGAGCAGCAAAAGTGGGACTTTTATTCACAGATAAATATTTATTTCTAGAACTGTTCCCTGTACTTTCAACCATTTCTAAAAGATATGATATAAACTGACATTTTTGCATAATTTTGATTCCCTCCCTGAACTCGAATAAATGTTTAAAGAAAATGGATGAATAAAAAAAAAACACAGCTTTATTTTATGTGCTAAATTTGCAAGGTCTTATGCATTTAGGGTTGAAGTAAAAGTGGTCGGGTGTTTGAAAACAAAAAGTAAATCTGATTCAGATGAGGTGATGAGGTCTCTGCAAAATTTACTTCATTCATTAACTGAATTGCTGGTTTGTTTGAGGCAATTAAAGATTTTCACTCTGAGGACCATGATCAATTTTACTGCATTGATTACATGTGGGTGAGCAGGCTGTCCTTTTTTCACCTTGGAATTTATTCAACATCTTCTGACTATCATCACAAGGCCAATGAACAATGCACGTCCACACTATCACGTTGCAAAGTATATTCTATGCACTGAAATAAAGCTTAGGAGACAAGGCTCCTTTTTCTATTCTCCTGACCTTCAATTCTGAAGAATATTGACAGTTAAGAATGTTGAAATGAAAAAACTTCTAAATGATTCGTCACAATGCGCAAACAAGGAATGACTGGTAGGTTTAGATAATGATTTCCTGTCTTTCACTTGTCTGGATGTTCTTCAGGGTTTGTACTTTATTTAAAAAGATCGTGCAGCACCCTGTCTGCTGGGGGTTTTCCGGCCTTTGTCATTTATTATGTTTGATGTCAACGTTATCACAATTGTGTGTTTTTTTTTGTCATAGAATTCTTCAATCCACCACCTCAGCAAATCAATGCAGCTCCGGTCTAAAGTTATGATACCAAGTTGCACAGTTTGAAACTAGGCCAGCCTCAGTGTGACTGTCAGAGGAATTAGGACACACAAACGGATGACCTGCGTCCTGGGGGTCTGGTCACCTCCCTCTGGACCATGAGGGCAATCAGGTGGAAGAAAAAATGATCAAACGTGATCTCCTTGTATTCAGAATATCAAAAAGAAACAGCAATGTCCATAAACGACAACAAGGGCATGTCTTCCCATTTTTCCTGCGGGAAAATCTAAAGACAACTAATGACCACAGGACTTTCTAACAGCTCAGTGAGAGGCGGATGCATCTTCAAAGTGTTTTCCTTATTTATTTTTTTTTGGCTGGCAGGAAACTGAGCATATGTTAAGTTTCTTTTATCAAACCCAGAACTTTAAGAGTCTGAGAAATGACTTGGCAAAAGATTTGCCCTTATCATTATCATGATTTTCATCAAGTCCCATTGATATTCAGCCCCGGGCATCATCGAGCCCTTTTTTTTTTACTTCGCCATGTTGAACAAGTTATGTTTTACTTATTCACAAGATCAAACCATGTACTTTCATTTGCAATGCATGCTGAAGTGAGCTGTGGGCTGCTGAGTCAGCATAGCTTCACATATTGTGGCACGGTGTACCCACGGCAGCGTGCACGTTGTTAATGCATAATGGCATCAAGCATGCTGCAGACTAGAATGTAGATGAGACACTTCCTGTCAAAAATGGGTTGTTTGTTCTTGAAAAGCAGTAAGATATTCAACTATATTAGAATGATGCGCCTCTTGTGGCCTCTGGAGGGTAATTGAATTTGAATTGGAAAAATGATGCAAAAGATTGCATTTTAGAGAATTGTGAAGGATTAATGGATTTATTTTGGATATGAAACTAAGTCCAATGGTTTTTTATTTCTAACATCATCTAATTAGCATTAATGCCTCACCCCTACCGGAAGAGTGGATGAGTAAACAGAATTAAGAAGTGACAAAAAAAGAAAAAACTGTAAAAGATTGAAATCACAGCAATTAATGTTTTCAAACCTCCTCTCTGAGAGTTATGTTTCCTTCCCACAGCTCACTGTTGCTCTCTATTTTACTGAGAGCTGTCATGGGGTTGCATTTCGGGGGAATGAACAAATTACCAATTTGGTTATTTTGATTGGGAGACATTGGGGGAGCAATTGAGTTTTTCCACTCGAAATGCAAGTTAAGCTTGCAAATTTAATGGTCCTTAGAGTGCACCAGAGACAGAAGTGCAGTATGGAAATAAAGTTCATTTTGAGTTTGAGCATTTTGAGTGATGACTGAACCAACAGCAGAGCTCAGAGATAATGGTGATGGATAATTAATGTTCTCTTTCCAGCTCTGCCTCATCCTGCCCTCCTTTGCAGTTTCCATTTAGCCTGGAAATTTCTCTGTTGATCTTTTATTATCAGTTTTTATTATAATTGTTTTTATATTTCTACATGTGACCTTTATTATTGGTTTGAGGTACAAAACAGGAAATGATTGGAAATATTGGATCAAACAATCACTCTCTTGGAAATGTTCAATTTTGGGTGTCAATTGAACCGTCAAGTTCAGGTTAAAGTGACACCACCTGATTGTATTCCCATAGCAGGCTCAAATCTAATTAGAATATCATTATGACTGGATGCTGGCCTATTCATGGTTCATTATACCAGTCTGATTACACATAAGATGAGTGGTGGACAGAGGGGAGACTGGAAAAGACACCAGGCTTTGTGAGATTGCGTTGTATTGCGTACTGTATGTTAACAACTTATTCGCTTGCAGGCTGTTCTGGATAAGATGGCTAGCATTGAATGGAATAAAAACAACGAGAGGTTTAGGTTTTTATAGATTAAAGGAGACACGTCCGGACAAACGTAATGAATAAATAAAGCAATCAGAGTAAAGTGAGGTCAAAAAGGCAGACCCACCTGTCAATGCTGATGGCGCAGAGGTTGAGGATGCTGGCCGTGCACATCATGACGTCCAGGGTGAGCAGGATGTCACAGTGGATCAGACTGAAGCGCCACTCTCCAACCACCTTCCAGAACACCAAAAACAAAAAAACATCTCTCACGCTTCCTTTTTAACTTTGCTCTTCTTTTGTGAAGTTTGGCAATTTTTGTTTTTACACGAGCGGATCAATAAAACCGGACAATGAAGAAATCTTCAGTTTTTGGAAGGGGTAGCCTTGGCATTAAGTTCTGTTTTTTGTTATCAGAATTTGTTTTCACCATTATGTAGAAGGGGTTTGAAGTATAAAAAGATGACAATGTTGTCTTTAATTGTTCAGTGACATACTCCGTGATTGTGGGTCATTTGATGACTGATCTGTTTTTTAATGTGTGTATTTAGCTGAATGAGCTTTTTGGTTTTGCTGTAGTGGTTAATAATTTAAATAAATCACATCTAATTACTAAATAATGATCAATCACATCTTCCCAAAGATGAGGATTGACTTTTTATTGATTTTATTTTTTTTTTTTTTTACATTAAAAGCATCTGAACTGAGTATTGAGGTTTTGAAGCTTGATCTTTGAAACTGTAAAAAATATTGACCTGGAACTGGTGACTTTTGCCATTATTTATTATAGAGCAAGGATAAATTCATTTATCATTCTGTTTATTAATTTAGCAATAAAATGTCTTGTCAATGCAATTCTCAAATTATTCAACCCTATCTGCTTTGCGTCCGCTAGGTTGGATAGTTTCACAAAGTTTAAAAGACACTTTTTGCTCATTTGGCATTTGCAGATGTGATTTCAACTTTTTCTGCTGACGATTGACGAAAACAATCCCAATGCTGAAGCCTTCAAACACAAATGCGAGCACACACACACACACACAACACACACACACACACACACACACACACACACACACACACACACACACCTCCAGGTAAACGCCCCAGGGCATGACCAGCGTGGCCAGCAGCAGATCGGACACGGCCAGGGAAACGATGAGGTAGTTGGTGGTGGTCTGCAGAGCCCGCTCCCGGGAAACCGCCACGCACACCAGCACGTTCCCGAAGACCACGCAGAAGATCAGGAGGACCAGCAGCACCGCGTAGAAGTTGTACGGAGGGGAGGAGGCCGATGCGGCGCCGGTGCAGTTGGGGGACGTCAAAAGGGAGGAGGAGGTGGGGAAGGATAGGGAGGAGTATGAGGGGTCGTGGCTGATGAAAGCAGAGACATTTTTCTCGAGAGGGGACAAAGGGAAGGAGGGAGAGGAGGTCTCATTGGACTCATTCAGGAAAGTCATGATCTTGCTTCAGTGACCATGGCGGGGCTGGAAATTGATGACACAAGGAGGAGGAGAGAAAAATAATTACCAAAAGACCTCGTGTGACCCAGTGTGCAGCCTTTCTCAGTAGATCCCACAAAGGCTGACTCTTCCTCTGACAACCCATGGGCAACAAAAGAAAAGGTTATTGTCCAACCAGAGATGCAGCTTTCTGCTTTGTCTGATGTCAGAGGACAACTAAACAGGAAGCCATCCAAAGGACATGAATACCAACAGTACTGAACTCACAGTTTAGGTTGCATAATTTTGTCTAAACAAGTGATTTAGCATTTCTTACATTTAATTAGCCTTGTTTTTTTTTCGTTGGCAATTGGTGCCAAGAGGATTAACAGGGGGCTAGAAAACTAAATTTCAGTGAAGGAAAAGCTTATCAGAGATTTTAACACGGGAAAAAAAAAGGCAATTTCGGTGGGAGAGCTTTAATTAATTAAAGCAGGCACATGGTGATAAAGCTGGTTTCATGCAGAGATTCCTTCCCACATTATGTTTCTATTAGTTGCTTGGATTTTACTCACTCCTTTTATGTGTGTAGAATGTGTGTAGTGGATGACTCTGTGGTCAGCTACACTGTTGCATGGTTCCTCAGACTGTGGAGGGTGATTACAGCCTCTGTTTACAATCCATGCTGCTCTCAAATTGAACCTGTAATGCGAAATTTGACAGGAAATACACATGCATATATATGTGTGTGTATGTGTGGGCATAGGTATACTATTAAGTGGAGTATATTATGATATAAGCAGGGTTGTTTGGCATCCTGCAGCGCAGCAGCACACTAAAAATCAGGCCTAAGCTTTGGAAAACATTGTGTTTGATGCTGGTATCTGAGAAAAAAGCCATTCCAGCTGACCTCGCTTTCATCCAGAGGCCTTCACGACACACGTGTCACAAAGGTTCCGGAGATACTTTTGACATTTAGACTAGAAAGGATGATGTTTGAATTGGGATAAAACCACCCAACCTCCTGATCTAAAATACAGCCATTAAACCTGAATTATCTATCTATCTGTCCTCTGATAGAGAAAAACACACCTTAAATTAGCATGCAGAAAACCCCCAGCCAATATCCATAAACAAACTGTAACAGGAAATAAACCACTAACCAATAGCTACCTAACATGAGCTGAAAAAATCATGACTGAATATAGCTTAAATACTGTAACAAAAGGCCTTGACTTTGTATTTCTGACCCATAAATGACCGTGATAATCAACACTTCCCTACATGACTTCAGCTTAACGGATCAATACTGTCTTCCACCAGTTGACCTTAACGTCTTTGGAGGTACTTGAATTGATTAGATATTGAATTGGTTCAGAGGTGGAACTCAATCTGTGCAGACTATATTATTATATTGGAGGAGAGTGAGGAGTTTATTACTCGAGCAGCAGCATGAGTTATGGCAGAGATGGCTTTCTCCTGTAGAGATGGCTTTCAGCCTTTCATGAAGTATTCGTCATCAGAACAGATTAACTATAAAGCGCAAACTGCTAATAACTGAAAAACATAAGAAAATAATAAACAAAGCAAAAAACTAAACAAAAAAAAACATTTAATATAAAAAAGTAAATTATCTAAGTGCAAATGTTGCATCTTACATTAATTAGAGGGGATTGGACTGATCTACATCATAGTCATCAATTATTTACTGATGTAAATTGTATCAAATGATAATTAACATCTCAAAAACTTCACACAGAATAATCAAATATGAAACACTGCCAACAAGTAGACATATATCAACAATATTTTGAAAAGCTCTAGACTAAGAACTCTTTCAACCAATGTTTCTTTTTTAAATAAAATCTATTTTTTAGCAAATTTGCTCAATAGTTACACCAAAACTAGAACCCCCATGCAGAAAAAAATAATGATGCGTGCTTTAATTCCTAGAGATTATGTTTTAGAATATTAAAAGCTCTATTTTTCAATCCTTTCCTTCTGCAGTATTTATTGACTTTAGCAAAGCCCTAAAAATTTCCTTCAGTCTCCTTTATAAATGAGGTTAAACACATCAAAGAGTGAAATGCCTCAAAGACAGTGAACCAGACCAAGAAAAAGCTTTTAGTTGTCAGTGTGGTGCCTCAACAAAGCTGTGGCAGTCAGTACTAATGAAAGGTAGAGAAGAAGTCTTCATACAGTGGCTCATGTTTTGCCTTCAGCACTTGTCACAAGCTCAAATATTCATTTACAATTTAGAAGACCAGGATCATTTTAAATGTCCTACTAATGCTCCATGACTAATTTAATCATAACACAAACATTAAAAAAAAACATCAGCAAACGACTGACTCAGACTTTTCTTGACAAAGTGGGTGGAAACACAAGCAAGAAGAATTTATGAGAGTTGAAAGACTAAAGAAGTAGAACAATGTTGGACCACCAACACTACGATCAAAGTTTAAAGCTCCACACTTAACTGCACTTGTCGTTGAGATTGTGTGGCTGTCAAAACCAAAGCTTCAGTGCCAAAAACCAGAATTTACATACGCGGACTGAGCTGATGAATTAGATAACGAGAATGACAAATGTGTTCAGCGGAACAAGGCAAGGCATGTTCCTCTCAGTGAATTACGGCCGCCTTTGTGGAGTTAGCAGCATGGCTTCAAACTCCTTATTTAAAACTGGCCATTTAATCTCACATCATTTACCTCTGGAACGATGTACGGTCCAATGTTAAACTTGGAGGATTGAGATTTAACAAATCAGAATGGATTTTCAGATTAACCAATGTGACACAGCTGTGTCCTCACAAGGCCTAAAAGGACAAAATGGAGGTTTAGTTGCCTGAACATAGGCCTTAGAAAATGAATATCTCTACTTTTGTATGATTTTTAGTATTTTTTTATCACACGCTTGGTATGTATGTATAGTCAGAAAGAATAACAAAAACTGCTGTTATGTTCCATTGTCCCCCCCCCCCGATGACCCCTGTGAAATGACATGTGACACAGCTTCCAGATTTTGTGGCCATAAGGTCCTGGTGAATATTTCTGTCACTACAGGCTGCTTCCAAAGCACCAATTACTCATCTTCACTTGAATAATAAATGAACCCTGAGGAGTTTCCTCATTCGACTGCAATGTAATTCCTTAAAGAATTAACATAATAGCATAGAAGACAGGGGAATAAAGCTATCATATGTTGGTTATTAATTCTAAGCACATTCAAAGTCTTTGATTATATCAGCAACTCAACCTAGGTTCAATCTTTAGATGGTAAAATCCTATCCCATTGCTTTTCCATTCAGACAGTTGATTTCAAGTAAAAGTATAACAAGGCAGAACAAGCAGTGTTTGAAGAAGTTTGAATTCTAAAATTCTAACAGTGTTGTCCAATTAATTCTGCCTCTATGCCCTGTGATAAAAAGAGACTCTCACTTTTTATTCTTTAATTAACACCATATGATTGATTTAGTTTCGAGGCAGAAAACAGTGATTTGAAGGTTCATCTACAAATCTCTCATTTGCGAGGTCTGGATTGACTAAAGTTTTCCTCTGATGACTTCAGAATGAAGGTCGTAGGAGTATATTTTATTTTTCTACCATCAGCTGAGCCAATGAGCAGCTCTCTCTGAGACCTTCACTGTTCTGATGAAGGCTTGTTTTTCACTTAAATCCTTGAGCGATGATGCAGTTATTTGAGGACACGTCTTCCCTTATCTTTCCCCTGATTTGTGATGTTGTAAAACAAGCCCATCTCTGATGATTTTTTTTAAGGTTACACAGTCATTCTCCTCCACCTTTGATATTTTCAGTTGATGACCTTTGCTGTGGATGATCTAGAATGAGCAATAGCTCTAACGAAATATTTAAGATCCGAGACCTTTATGAAACTTAGCAGGAAGCTTGGATCTCTAGAGATTCAATTATTTTGGTTCTCCGTTCTTTTCAGAATTATTGATTCGAATGGGGTTACATTTTCCATTCAGCAGTTTTTTTTTTATTTATCTTGTTTTTAATTTTTTTCATCTTTCTCCTCCCATTTCAGAACAACAAACAGACAATGAGAAAGATTCTGTTTTCTCTTGCTCCTTAGTTTCACATTTGATGACACTGCTCGTCTGCTTTCATTGTCATGTCTGTTGCGTTTCATTTGGCTGTTGTGTAAACAATCTCTTGTGTACCAATGATCAATAAGACGAGTGCGTGCATCCATTTATGTTTAAAATGGGTTTGAAAATCAAAGTTTCACAAAGGCATGAAATTCAGACAAAAGGAGCATGTGATATCACTCCTGAAAAGTCCACACAATTCTGCACGTGCACGCCGTGGGTTTTGTTTGCTTTTAGACTCGAGCGGATTTGAAAATCCGTTTGAACATATCTCAACAGGGTTCTGGGGATGCAATATATTCCTATTTCATGAAGACCTGTTGCATTTCAGAGGGCAATAGCAAAATATCTAGCTTTGGTATCGGCCTGAATGGGTCAAACAAGTGAGATTGAAAAACTTTTGATTATGCTCTGTTGGACACTGGACAGTAGAGTTGACATCCTTATGGGTGTGACACATGCCAGTAAATTAAAGACATCTCCTGCAAACTTGCCTTTTTAGACTCGGGATTGATGTGAATATTCTTGTTCAAGTTTTAGTTAGGAACTAATTATATCTAATTTCCCCACAAGAATCAAGACTTTAATGCCTGGCTAAGTTAAGTAATTGCATTTCTTTTGAACCTACTTTTTGATCCCTGTACTGCCTGCTGCCCCTTTTCAATTCAACTCAGTTCAGCAGCATCCAACAGCTTGTTCTCTCATCACCCCATCCTCCAGTAAAAATCCTGTTTGTCCTCCTCGGCTGGTTGCTCCCCGCTCAACACACTTGACAGGTCTATTACAATCCAGACCTTGTCTGCCCCTCAACACTACATTAAAAAGAAAAAAAAACGTACAACAGATAAAAGAAAAAGGGAGTTTTCAGAGACACATTCCATCATTATCCCCCCTACTTCAACTACGGCATTGAGCTTCCCTGTTAAAAAAATAAAAAATCTTTCAAATCTTTCACGGAGGGGCAGAAATGGATGATGTGGATGTTCAGCTAGCGTATAATCAGCTCTCTGATGAAACGAGGGCCACAAATATTGATTGTATTAATAGCAGTTTGATCATCCTCTGCTGAAAGAACATGACTATTTTTGCTTTTAATGAGCTTCCCCTGACTTTTCAGGGGTGAAATTACAAGCTTGCGTTCGCCATCATAAAAGCCTAAAAATGTCTGAGCAGTTTCCACTCACATGAGAAAAAAACAGCAGATATCCCAATATAGGTATGTACGTTTCTCCTTCAAGTATGAACCAAGAGAACAGCAGTCAGTCAGGAAGAAAAAAATATTAATTATGCCTTAATTTGAATAAAAAAACCTATTTTTGATAACAAATTCCAATTAACTAATTAAAAAAGAGGCACATTTTCACTTAAACATTCACACATCAGGCGGTCTCAACCCTGAAGCAAAATGCTCCACATCAACATGTATTATTCAGGGAGTCATTTAACATCTTCTCCAATTTTTGCTCAAAATGAGATACTGCGGTTTTTCAGAGGGATTTCAATATGATGAATGCTCGATTTTGCCCCAGATTTGATAAGTACCATTTCGGAAGCAGTAGAAAAAAGGGAGCCAAAGTATAAAGACACGTACTGAAAACAAAACACAACAAAAAAATAACTCCCTATGAATTCCATTAAAAGGGAAGCGGAGTAACAATTTGCCACAAGGCACAGATGGCATACACATTTAAGGTGTCAATGTAACAGCTTTACCTTCCATTTACTAAACTGATCGTGTGTCTCACAGGCAGAAACAACCATCCCTTTAAATGAGGGGGAAATATCCTCTATCTGAACCATATTACAGAAAAAATTCAGTGATTTTTATAAGCACAGTTGAGGATATCAAACCATTTTTATGAAGATTTTCACATCTTTTTCTATTATAAAAATATAACTGTTTCATTAATGTCATGAGCATTTTTTTGTTAGAAGAAGAGGATAAGATAAATGTATGTATTTATTAGCAAATTAGAGCATTAATAGGGATTTTTGTTGTATAATGTACATTATAACTGCATTTTACAAGTGATTTCATGCCTCCTGCTTTAAGGCTGACACAACTGTTTTCCATTAGCCACAACACTTAAGCTTCAATCCATTCTTCTGAGCATATGAACATATGAACAAATGAGCAGGTGAAGTCTTCATCATGACCGAGTCTGGAAGTAAAAATCCAAGTTTTTTTTTGTTTTTACACTGAAGGCACGTTTCGGTCAAATGTTTCCCACAAAACTTGCCATAACGAATGTATCAACGCTTACATTCTTTTTTCCTTCCAATTGTATCACATATGCATGGCAAAAGTCGGTCTTCTGTAACTTACCCCCTCCTGCAGCGCATATTCAGGTGCGATCTCCTCTCCCGAACACCGAACGGAAATGTGTCTGAAATGATGCAGCATCCCGTATCTGTGTCTCTCACATCAACCCCGGTCAGTCAAAAAAGAAGAAAAAAACACAAAAAAACAGCGATCGCACGCCTCTCAGTGAGGATGATGCTCCTCTTCATCAGCCTCAGCTGTGTCGCAGGTGGGTCAGTGGATGGAAACAGCTGGCAGAGGGGAGACTGGGGGGGGGGAGGAGGAGAAGAGGAGGAGAGGAAGAGTCAGAAACGCTCATGATGCTCAGATTCAGCTGGTTTGCGGAAGGGACGATAGCACGTGTTTCAGCCTTCTGATTTAGGAGCGGAATATGTGTGTTTTGGTGGGTAAAAATATGTTTTCAGCCTTAGATCGCACACAGGCTGCGAACATCTGGGAGCAGTGCGTCCCAGGGAGACGTAAAACCCTCAGATGTGTCGTAGTAATGAGCAGGTCGACGTTTCCAGGGTCAACAGATGGCCACACAGATTCCAGCCCGGATGGTCCATTCCCCAGACTAATCCACATCTGTTTGCGTTTTATTCAGAATGCCTGAGTTTAAACTATTTAACTTTAGTTTGAACAGGCGTCTGTTGCTGCTATTGGTTTAAAGCCAGTTGGTTTTTAATTGGTGTAGCAGCACAGAGCATGAAATTTAGTCCTGTGAAATAAAACGGACCTTATTCTGGTAGACAGAACAGACCTCTTTTGTCATTTGAATTTGTCGGCGACTTAAATATCAGGAGCCTCAGAACTTTTAGATTCAGTGGAGAGACTGACATTTTTGCCAGGGTTTGTGCCAAACTGTTAACAATTTTACGAACTATAAAGCAAAAAATATGGCCATTAGTGCCATTTTCATAATATTTCACCTCATTTGCTTTGATTTCTCTCTGTATTCATACATGTCAACATGTCCAAGAGGGACATCCCAATCCTTAGTGACCCTCTGCAGCTTCTGCTGGGGATCGAAAGGTCTTCCAGTGAGTTCAGGGTCTCCCACACATCTTTGTAGTACAATGTATCTGAAAAGCACTCAAAATGAAGGTGATCAGGGGTTGGTGTGAAAGGTAAAGTGAATCCAAAGTTCTGAAAAAATAGCCTGAAGGCCACAACACAAGGTATGTTTCCCCCTAAAGACGTCAGAACAAATTCTTTGACACAGTTAAGAACACAGGCACTAGTGACTTTAGGTGGGTTATTCAATGATTTCCCATTGAAACAGTTATAGGGCAAACAGATCAATAGGGATGTGAAGCATTGAGTTGCTGGTGCTGTATTTAGACCTTTTCAGTGTTTTCTCTCTATGCTTCGTCGTGAATACATGGGCCCGTATAGTTCGTTTAGACAGTATTCAGAAAACCTAAAACAACTGACATGCTCAAAGCTTACTGTCACTGAAAGCTGGGGGAAAAGAGGATGCCTGAAAAGAAAAGAAAAATACTTCATGCAAAATGTAAATCACATTTAATTAGCATAGAATAAAGGGACTGAATCATGATGTGTGAATGACAGCACACTGCAAAATGTCAGCATTTATGACAAACTAATTACCCGTTGTGAATGTGACCATGTACTTAGCTTTCTTCTGATCCTTCCGTCAAAGCAAACTAAACTTCAGCTTTCTAGTGATGTCAGATTTGCCACTTCATTATGTTTTTGTCTATTATACAGACTGAAGTCATGATGATATTCCAGACTGATTTAGCACGAGCATGAATTCAGTGGGACATGTTTGAAATTCAGCCGAACCGATCAGACCTCTGGAAATGACCAATCAGAGCAAAGTGGCTTTTTTTCCCCAGGCACAATCACCATAAGCCTTCGATCACAAGCTTTTTCACAATGTGAAGTATATTGGATGTCAAGTAGTTTTGTACCTTTCCTCAAGAGTTTTTAAAACTCTTTTTTAGAACGCATTCAACTGAAGCACTCTTAGCATTTCGACTGAGTATGTCATCAACTACCTGAGGCTGTTTGGGTATCTCCAAGGAAACAATGCTTATAATGCTTATATTGAATTTAAAACTACCTGTAGTTAGTACATCTATGATAATGATGGTTGTAAAAAGGTTTCAGTTCTTTTCATGTCAAGCACTGATAAAATAAAAAAGCACGCTATAAAGGACAAAAAAAAACAACTAGATTTTTAAAGTTTCACCCTCCTCACTGTATTTCATGTCTTGTAAATACACCGTGAGCACATTTACCAGAAAAAAACGCTATCCCAAAAGAAGGGAATGTTCCTGTGATGGAGTGTTCTCGTGCATAAGGGAGCTTCTGTTACACAATTCATTTTTCTGCAACAGTCACCTGCAGGTTCATGACTCGGTATCTCTAAATGAGCGCGCGTTGCGGGAAACTGAGTAAACGGGCTCTGGCCTCGTCTCTGCGGACTGACCCGACGCGTGAAATCCAAGCGGACAAGTTGGGGAACCTTTTCATCTTTTCCCCCCCACATCCAGTCCTCCCTGCAACCACCCCTCCTCCATCCCTCATCCACATACTATCCCCCTCTAATCCCCTTGACTGAAGAGCAGGAGGCCCAGTGGCTCCGGGCGCACAACATGAGGAGAAGTAAATTAGAGAGTGGAGAGAGGACTAGAGATCAGAGCGCTACTGAAAAAGGAGGAGAGTGCCTCTCAAGCTGCAACCAAGGACCGAGGCACGGGGAGATATACGCGAGCAGAACAAAGTCAGACTGATTAATAAGAAACAAGCGTAGGACTTATAATTCGCTTCTTTTTTTATTTAGACCAATTTTTTTTTAAAGCACTACTGTAACAACAACCAAAGAAAAATAAACAAAGAATTAAAGATTTGTGAGCAAACTACATCAATTAAATGTAGAAACGTTAAAGAGAAATTTTTTGGAAAAGTCAATCGTGAAGTAAAACCAGTGAAATAAAAAGAGAGAGGGAAAACAAAACAAACCAACTTTCGTTTGCAGGCTTTTTTAGTGTTTTTTTTCTTGTTCTTGAAAGAATCGGCTGTGACCTTAAATAACTGCTGCCTTTCACCTGACTTTGGATCAATCGCTTAGAAAACTAATCAGCTTCCTCGGGTCGGTCTCATCGGGACAGGGCGATTCCTCATGTTGGGCCCCGCCTGTGGCCCGGAGCTGCTGCCTTTTTTTCCATAACGTCCAGGTAGATGGCAGCAGGTGACCAATGGCGTTGTGGTCTTTCTGTCACATGACTCTGAAAGTGGGAAGCTACAAAAAAACAACACAACTAAACCTAAGATTTACCTCTATGGATACAACTTATCAGAGAATTTCACCCCCGATCAGTCAAGGAAACATCTACAGGCCTGAAGACAATTTATTAACACTTTGTAAGACAAAACACCAAGGAAACGGTCGGCTTATTGCTTTTTCTGAGTGAAAGACTGTGAAAAAGAAAGCACGTTTATGGCTTTTCCCTGCTGCTTCTTGGCCAGGGCCTGAAGTGAGCGGGCGCCCTCCTGTCCGGTCAGGGCACCACGGTGTAGGGTTGGTAGGGCAGCAG
Organism: Menidia menidia; assembly: GCA_907169785.1. NCBI lineage: Eukaryota > Metazoa > Chordata > Actinopteri > Atheriniformes > Atherinopsidae > Menidia > Menidia menidia. Next base: position 3,722,347 of record CAJRST010038888.1, read on the forward strand.
CTTCTGCCGGTCATTGATGGCGTAAATCCAGGCAGGTTTCACGATGTTCAGATTGCTGTTCTCCATGAGGGCCTGTTATTGAGGCGAGAGGGAAAGCAGGAGGAATGAAGTGCCCCTCTTAGCCACTGATTGAATGGACACAAAACGAACATGCACGCAGGGTTCAGAGGGAGGAAAAGCACCCCCTGACATCCAGTTCCAAATACTATCAAAGGCACTTCTTCCGAACAGAGCTGAATTTTAAAATGAGGCGGGAGGCAGAATGCTCTTTTACTCCATTTGGCTTTGTGTCTTTATCATAACCTTTAAAAACGACGGTTTGGTCGTAGCAATTAACAAAACCTTTACGTCCTGTGCTGGAAGCAGGATGCACAGAGGCTGTTTTTTTAATTTAGTTTTAATTTTGTGGCTCTTTCTGCAGAAGGCTCCTTGGAGAATTGAGCAACGCTTAACAAGCGTTTCTTCTAGCAATTTTCTTCTCAAAATTGTTTGTATAATTGACAGATAAAAGCGTGTAGGCCCAGACATTCAAACAGCTCCCAAAGAGACTGAATGCAAAAGGAAGAAATAAGACGGGACTCACGTCTTCAAAGGAGTCCTGCCAACCTTCACTGGTCACCACGAACTGCACCTTATCAGTCATGTATTCCTCCATCACTCTGAGGGAGGAAAGGGGCTTTGGAATTAAAGCAAAAACTCTCAGGATTGTCTGTCTGTGAATTGACACGAGAGGCCGCGCTCACCCGTTAAAAGCCACGATGTACCGCAGAAGCAGCCGCCTCTCGTTGTCGGGGAATTTGCCGTAAAGGAAAAAGCGTTTTCCGCTCAGGAAGTCTGGAAAAGGTCACAGAATGGGAAGTGAAAGGAAGGCCTGCGTGATGCGCCAGAGTAGGTGGTTACGGACGAAGGGGGGGGAGCACGGGAGGGAGGGAGGGAAACACCTCGGACCGGTTCGGGTGCGTGTGGACTGTGGTCAGACCTGGTAGCTCGGGGATGGGGTGATCCTCCTCCGCCTCGGCGTCCGTGTTTTCGTCGGTGGAGCCCCCGTACGGGTCCTCCTCCTCCACCGCCGCCTTCTTCAGAGCCGCCTTCTTCTGCCTGCTCACCTCCTCCACTCTGTGGAAATGACAACTCGTGTTAGGCAGCCGTTGGATCGGAAAAGTTCGACAAATGAGCATCTACAGGGGCTTTAATGCTGGGTTACATAGAAAGGCTAATAACCAGATATGAAAGTCTTACAACGGCAGCTTCCTAAAAGAGAAGCGAAGATCACTCATGCCCGAAAGCTGTTTGCACAGGAAATGTTCCAGCTATCTCGTCTCAACTCCTGTCTCATGTGTAACTGCAGCTAACAGATGTGCTACTTGTTAATTCAGTTTGCTGCCTCTATAGAAAGCTGGTGATGGAGTTTGTCTCCTCCAGGATGCAGCAGGTTATCGGTGCCGTTTTAATCCGGCACGGGTAAAGAAATCATAGAAAACATAGCTTCAATGCAGCCCCATAAGCACTCAAAGATAATTGATCTAAAGTCGGTTCAAGCAATTTAAAAAAGAGGCATCAGTATGACGAACCTCTGCAGCTCGTCCTCTGTGTCCACTGCAGAATCGTCGCCATTATTCCCTCCTGTGGGCAAAACAAGGGTCAAAAGGGATTATCGTAAAAGGCCTTGTGGAAAAACATGTTCGTTATCCACACAACTTTACTGGAGTCTTAAAGCTAATTAACCAGGAATCTGCCTGCAAGTTAAATCTGAACGATCACCCGTTCAGAACACCTAGATTGACTCTATTAAAAATGCTACATGAGTCCATGTTTCTAGAAAATATGCATCGACGGCTCAAAGATATAACCTTGCAGGAAGCGCAGCCATTATCAGGCGGCGTGTTATTGTGTCTATTCAGAACGCGCACTTGGCCTGTTGTTGGGTCAGAGCCTGTTGTTGCTTTTTAACGATGCACCTCCGCACTTTACTTCTGGCCTCGCATTAACATAGAAATGAGAATCATGCACAAGTCCCTTCACAGTGATTGCGCCTCGCCTCCATTCTTGCTTCTCCCTCAGACTCCATCCGCAGTTTATATGTGGCTCTTTTCACCGCGGCGCTGGGAACTCATCCATTTCCAAGTACCTCATAAAGGTTATTCCTTTTGTTTAATCCCTGAGCTCTCACATTCTGCCTGAGTTGCTTTCAATTCATTCAGCCCTCTTTAGCTCCAGTGCCGTCCCCCCTCTGTCTTTAGCTATTCCAGCAAATAGAATGAATCACTTCCCGTGAGTCAGAACTATTTAATGGATTTCTGTAAATCAGATTGATACTTTGTTACTTGTTCATTTGTCAAAAAGATTTCAGTTTTTTTTCTGCTGAAAGAATGAGCAGCTGCAGCTTCCTTATCCAAAGGGAAGCTGCTTATTTTGGTCTGTGCTGCAGATATTCATGCCGTCTATTTGTGGGCCGCGAGCCTGAGGTGGTGCTCAGGAAAAGCCCGATCTATTTCAATTTGTAAGTCCAGAGCAGAAAAAAATGCACCAGTTAGCTAAATTTGTTGTGCATTTGTGTTCTCCTGTTATAGATGGACCTGTAAACGTTGCCGTGACTTAGAATGTCCACTTGTAGAAGTCATGTTTTCCAAAGTTTTCTTTTCGTCTCCCAAGTGGAACTTTTTTCTTATTTAGGAGCCAATACATGTTTTTTTTGTTGAGTGAAGCAGTTTGTATGGGATGAAAGTGAAAAAGGGGCTGTTCGGAACAGGTTTCTTAATTAAAACATGGCTGAAAGGTTCCTTACAGTCAGTATATTCAAGGACAGTGAAACTTTGTAGTCTTAATGCACTCAGAGGATGGAATCAGATGTCCAGTTAACCTTACATGCAGGTTTTTGGATGGTGGAAGGAGGCTGGAGTACCCGGGGACGGCCCAGCTATCGTGACTTTGTGTTTCTGTGCATTAAGCAAGTCAAATAAGTATTTGTATACTGAAAAACTTGACTCAACATTTTTTCTGGAACAGCCACGCAATACTGGCAAAGGGCCTGATCATTCACAGCTAAAATAATTGCAAGTGCTTACTTTTACACATCAGACAAACGGGTTTGAGTAGGATTGTAAATGAGCTACGACTGAATTATTGAACCAACAGATATTCAGTGGAGATGAATTTTTAATTCTGAAATTATGCATGCATACAGATCTGCAGAGTCCTGTGAGGACTGGACCTAACCCGGCTGAACAATTGCGTTATTTTGTTTTGCTTGTTTCATTACATTTTGATCTTATTAATAAGTTAGGCGATTATTTAATGCCGTGTATCATTTTTCCTCTTTTTCGCGTTTTTCCCCTAATTAACTGCCCACTGTAATTTGACCCTGTTATTTTCTCTGTGGTGAGTGAGCCTTTGGTTAAAATTCAGCACCAAATAAAACACTCCAAAGACCTTTACGGCTGCCTGTTTGTGGCCGCTTTTCACCACTTTTTGTGTCCCAGCAGCAGCCACTGTCCATCACCAGGAAAGAGAAATGAACTCATCCAGTTCAGCTACAAATTTCATTCCAGTTAGACATTTTATCAAAATGAACATGTCCTCACCTGTCTCCTCCATATCAGTGGAGCCAGCATATTCATCCTCCTCATCACTCTTTTGTGGCGTCTTTTTAGGGGTGACGTGTCTCTGCTGTTTCTGTGGAGTCTGCAAGAACAGTGCGGACACGGAGGGTTTAATCTGACTGACCCCTCCTTTTCGTTGTTATCTACTGGCTCGCCCAAAAAACAAATTAACCTTTGTGTTTACTTCCTCTTCACTCTGATCGTCCACCTCCATCTCGCTCTCCGAGCTCGACCCGGCCCCATCCATCAAATACCTGTCGGAAAACAAGAAACCAAACGTGTCAGGATGATGAAAAGCCGAAGAAGAAGCGCATGTGGGCACAATATATCTCGTTTCACATCTGCTTTACTTGTACAAAGTCATTTAAAGTGGAGGGGGCTCCTGTCAGGCAAGTTTGCAACAGCAGCAAGTCTCAGAAAATAGGGAACATTTATCAGGAGGCGAGTCGATATGTGGATGTTTAAAACATTTGCTGGCCTGGTGAATTACATACGTTTTGCATTCTGGACCCGCTCACACAAGCTTTGTTTCAAATAAAACTTTGAAGCAACGGAGAACTGACTTCACAATGAAAAAATAACTCAAAGTAAATCTTTTCAAACTATTTTATCTAATGTTCCCTACAAAGAGGGGAAAAGCCATTTATTTCCCTATAACTTCAGCTATTACGAAAAATTGAATGGCAGCCATGAAAGTTAGTCACTCCCCCAGAACAGTTATGTATATTACCTACTTTCTAAATGATTTATAAACTAAACTTTAATAAATCTGTATTCACGTTCGTAATAAACGTCTTTAAGTCTTCTAATATACATAAATGAAACATTAAAAATGAAAGAAACTGCACCTGCTGTGTTGAAAAAGTGTTTGCATTTCCATGTGTCTCAGCTCAGATATGGTTTAATAGCTTTCTATAACATTTAGCTTAACTCTAGACTTACACTAGATCTGTATCGCCCAGTGAAAACCAGCCTCTTGATTAATTATTAATTTGTCAGTTAATAAACAAAAGCTTGATAAATTCCCCGGCAACCTTTCTAGTGAAATATTTACATATTTGCTGCTTTGGCTGGATAGCAGCCTTATGTTCAATTTACATTAATTTCCACCGATGACAAAAAACAGAAAATAAAAGATCATAAAACAAATTTGATCCTCATTTTATCTTCAACTAATTAAATGAACGGATGGTTTTAGACTTTAAAAATAGAAAACACCGCAAATAATCTTTATTTAATCCTTTCTTAATTTTATTTCAGTCCAAGTCACACTCAGATGTTGCAACTGATTATTAATTTAATGAGAAATGTGTTAACTTGCTTGTTTGTGTTAAGAAACAATGTCACAGGAGTGATTTTCCGCTCTCTGTCTTCCCTCTCGTCTTATCTGATTGGGGAACGCTTGCGTAGAAAGCATTTGAGGGGTCCTTAGATGACATAACAGTCACATTTTATGATTCAACTACACAGTCACATGTGAGCGGAGCTGAGCGAAGTGTTTGTGAGGACGACTGCGCAACAGTTTGAGAGGGAGTGTGTACGTTTGGGTGCTTGTCACCATCAAAGTAAGTGGTCTCTTTAATCACCCATCGCAGATGCAGCTTTTAAATAAAGGATACATCATCAAAGCTGCACACTCCACGTGCCGAACAATAGTAGTGACGGCCACGGGAATGGATTATTCTCACAACAACGGAAAGGGGGGGGGGCGTAGGGTGAGAATGCGGGTGAGATCTCCACTGCCTGATGGGGGAACTGACAAAGAAAGACGAGCATGAGGGAGAGTGATGACAGATCTTGCAGTGGACGCCTCATTTCAATTTTCAAGTGGGGATCTGAGATAAAACCTCAGTGCTGAGCCTTGCCATTAGTATCCCTCTCTGCCTGCGTCTTAGCAATGTTCATACATCTCCTCCCTGATGACAGCAGTGATGACCTGACAGGGGTTGTTGTACACGTGCACACTGATTTTCTATAGGGATTGGAGAAAAGCTACAGCCACCAGGTATCAAAGCTTTATGGATTATCTTAAATGTTTATGTGCCGCGTAAATGCAAACTTAAGGCAGATGTTAAATCTTTGAGCTTTGAAAGAAGCACTCGAGGCGGACCAACACTGTAAACTGTCCTAGAAATAAGTTACAGCTTGCTGTTGAAACTGAGTGCAAAGCATAAAATCAAGTCTCTGGGGAAGTCTAAAATACGTCAGAAGCTGCGAGGGCCTCCATCGCTGCCACTTAGCAAAACTAGGCCGAGGTGCCTGCACTTAATTTGGACTTTAACAATTTCGCTACTGTTTTGGTTGAAAATGTATAAAGTAGATCTTTAACATTTGAAAAATTAAAAAAAAAAAATTATTTTACCGTCTGAATGTGTGGCTTTGCAGCTCTTGTGGATTTTTATCATCATATCAATAATTTTGATAATTATAATTTTTCAAATAAATAATACTAGACAATAATGAGCACATAAAGTATGACTTTAAGATGTATTTATATTTATATATTTATATGCCATGGCATACAATTCACTTTACAAGTGTTTTTAATGCAACTAAGGGAATAAATCCCTTTGAGAAAGGGCGCTGTGTTCGATGAGGCGAGCTCGGACCTCTGACCGCCCATCATGCCATTGGTGCAAAGGTTTCTACAACATGTTTGTGATTTTAAGCTTCAATAATGAGCCATTTACATGAACACCAAATAAAACACTATCTGCAACCGCAGCTAAGATCAGATTTTTAAAGACATGAAAAGGTAATTTGATGAATTCTGCACCACATAAATATGAATGTGTTACTTTTCTTCAAACTTTGGCTTGAAGTATAATTTCCTGATGCTGAAGTCTAACTTGTGGGAACAGAAGGGGGCAGTAAGGATATACCTGAAAGATAAGTTTAATGTAGTGAAATACTCTAGCGTTGCTGTTAATTTGGACCTTCCACTGCCTAAAATGAACAGTCGGCCCTGCATTATTCAGTGCACAGAGGTTTGTTAGGAGCCATGACAGAAGACCTTGATGCTGGGAAAGCTCCCCCTGTAATGAGGCATATAATTAGAGAGCTGCTGGAGCTCGGTGGGCTGAATTTGTGATCACAGCAGGGATCATCTGCTCAAGTTTACAGTGCACTCTACTGCAAGTGGGCAACCCCTGCTGCGGCGGGAGTATTTCTGGGTACTTCAATCAGAGCGGGCGCCGAGCACGGATTGTCAAACCGGTGATGTTGGCACGGCTAAAACGAAGTCGCTAATCAGCATGGAGTCAGACTGCATGCAGGACGCGCGTCCCATGCTAAAAACATCCTGGGGTCCTTTAAAATGCCACATAATCCAATCATTTTGATCTGCTATTTCTTCACCGCTCACTGTTCTGTGGCTCAGCCTGACCTACCGTTTATGTGGGATCTTCTGCTTCCTTTTATGGCAGTCAATCACCCATTCCTTCCGTACGATGATGCCACCTGCTGACTTCACCTGACTGTACTTTGGGGTGTTGGCGAAGGCACAGCTGGAGAATAATGGAGTGAAACAGACGCACACACACAGACACACACATGAACAAACCTAATTACTGAATGATAACAAGGTTTGTTACCCAATGCTGGAAACTGCTTCAGTGACAGAAAACAGCAACGGATAAAAACTAAATATTCTCATTAACCAAAGGCTATAGGCATCTATAGGCATGCTTTTTATCTACTTACAAAGACCATCATTTTTCTTCTTGGCTTAAAAGGACACAGCTTGTAGCACATCTCGGTTGAAAATATTTACATGCACTTACATAAGATGTGTTGAGTCAGGCGTCCAGTCAGGCCGATACTTGGCTCCCATGTCCAGGGCCTTTTCCCTCAGCTCCCCTCTGAAGGGATTCTGGAAGCCGCTGAGGACAAACACCACGCCCTCCATGATCTTTTTGAACGGGACCTGCTGCTCACTCTGGGCTTTCGTCTTCTGTCTGGGTGCGGGCTCTGGTTTAGACTGACTCTCCTTCTTCTTCTCGGCAGACTTTTGGGCTGAAGACGCTGCACGGTGGGACAGTTGAAGAACAGTTTAGTGGAGTTATGGTAAGGAACCTTGTCCGTTTAGTGAAAATGGGTGCGTCACCTTTGCCGCTGCTTGGGCTGGACGTGCTGGCCGGGCTGGGCTTGAGTTTGGGGGTCGCAGCTTTGCTTTCAGGCGAACCAGCAGGGCTCATCTTCTTTGAGGGAGGAGGGCCTGGAGCAGACTGCCGCTCCTTGCTGAACTCAAACTTTCTCTTTGCTGGTGGCTAAAAAAGAAATGTCAGTTTATGTAACCCTACAGATATTTCACAATTAAGCTTTTTTAAGCTTTTTCTTCCATTAATTCAAACTATTAAATATGATTCTCATTCTTATTTCCTAAATAAAAGTTTTTTTTTATAACAATGTATTACATTTTTCCAAACTTTATTTTTGGTTTGAAGTGAAAAACTTTTTCTAGAAAACAAAAAAAAGAAGTCACTCAGAAGCTGAGAAAAACAAAGATTCGACAGTCTGCAAAAAATCTACTTGAACAGGGTGTGAGACGCTTTTGAAAGTTCCTAATTTAAAATCACGAAGACTTTCAATATTTCAGAGGCTACGATGCATCGCATAAAAATCTAAACTATCCGATAGACAACAGACTGACCTCAAGGATCTAAATGATTCAGCAGCAAATAAATTTTCTCTTAGATTAGTTTAAACTCAGTTGTAACCTCCCTCGGGATCTCAAACCAACTGTTCTTTCTTGTTTTCTACGTCTAGTTGAGCTCTTTGGGCTAAATTAAGACTGAGATCACTTAGGGAACAGGTGTTTGCATTCTAAAGAAATGAGCGGGTTGTTTAGTACCTGTGGTGAGGCCGAGGTGGAGGAGGAAGCTTGGCCTGATGAGTGAGAGCTGCCACCTGCCTGGAGAGCAGCCGCCGCATAGCTCAACTTGTCACTCTGAGGCGAGACTGAAAAGGCGACGGTGAGTGGTTGGAGGTCTGCTTATGCTTGCATATGCTAAAGCATTTCTGCCTTTAGATTACAGCATCAAAAATTGTTGGAAAAAACTAATCAGGCTTCCGCATATTTCCACTTTAGTAAACGGATCTACCTTTGAGCGGGGTACTAGGCTTTGGTGTTTGGTCCCGACTGAAGAACAGACTGCCAGGCTGCAGGCTGGCCCCAGATGAAGGAGAGTCCTCCTTCAACCGGAACTGTCCCAGCTTTGTCAGTTTCTGGGAGGCGAGAAGGGAGTAGGAGCAAATTAATATTAATCTACTCTATCTGTTTCAGTGTGACAAATATTATATTTGGTGCATTAAAAAAAAGGCAGATGGTAAGAAACGAGATGGTGAGAAAAAGTAACTTTTTTTTTATGGTAAACCATTTTTTCTTTGCAAAGACAATAATGAAGAATGGGCCTGTTTGATTAATATTGTTTACTGATCATATCTTTAGGCTACTGTGAGAAGGGCTATTTTACAGCTGCAGACTCCTATTTTCATATCAACTTCCTGTGACGGAATAAAAATGTTTCTTCTTCTCAAAGTAAGCTGAGCCTCTATATCCAAGGAGATGGATTTTTATAAGATTCAAATAATATGGCGTCACTTACAGGAGAGGAGACCGGGGGGTCATTTTTGTCAGGTGGTGAATGGAACTTCACAAATGCAATCCCATACGCTATGTTCTGCAAAGGGAAAAAACAAAACTGGGTTACATATTCAAAGCAAATGGAGTTTCAACTGGCTGGAAAACCACGTAGCTGTGCTTATTTGAATTGTTTTTAATTTTGTCAATTCCATTATGAGCACCCGTGTGTTAAAGCTATCAATGCATTTTTTAAAACCAAGATTATCTTGGGAAAACTGAAATAGTGGTAAATAGCATAAAATTATTTTGCTTTATTATTTGTCAAAAATAAATATTTTTTCATGAGGATCAATATCAAAAACATACATTTTCATTTTGACTATAGTAATATAATGTAGCAGTTATATATTATATACATATATGGATATAAGCTATATATGTATATTCATTATACATTTATTTAGTTATATTTGTATATTGTAGCAGCAGGTGCATGCTAGGATCATTCATATTAGGTTTAGCAAAGAAAGTTAATTGCTTCATTTTGCATTTGCTTTTTGCTTCATAAAATCTCAGTAATGGGGAGAATTGTATGTCTTGCAAAGCCCCCAAAGGTGAAACATCTGCCTTCATAAAAACAAAAAATAACCTAGTGCCCACCTTGCTGTATGGCTGGCTGCACACAATTTTAACTCGGTCCCATTTCTCCTGAGCCGTGCTCTTCTGGAGCTGGGTGGGACCAAAGAACCGCACCCGGTTCATGTTGGTGCTGTTGCGGCTCTCGGTGGGGGACATGAAGGAAGAAGTGACGAGAAGAACCTGAAACCGAGATTCAAGGTTAAGCTGACAGTATTGTGCATCTGGAAATGAACATAATAGGCACAAAATACTCATGTAGTCCATGAAAAAACCTCATAGTCCTGGTCTTTGACAGCCGAGGAGTTTCCCACCAACACTTCCACGAAAGCTGATCCTTCATTTCCAATATCAATGCTGTGCACCTGTTCCTCCTTCTCAAACTGAAAAAAAGTAAAAATTGAATTAAAAATTACTTTAAACAACTCAGACAAGGGATAGAAACAAACGATCCAAGTGACTTACAGTCAGTTTTTTTAAATAAATACAAAGAAAAGTTTATCAATGACAATGTTTTTGTCATTTAGCTTTTATGAGTATAAAGTATTACGTATTAGAAGTAAAGTTTATTTTTCAGGTTTTGCAGCAGACAACTTTTTAAAGATTACAACTGGAATCCCTCCTCTATAAATATTTTATGGAATCTTTGAAGCTTGCAATACTCAAAGGGGTAAAACAAACCTGTAAAATGACAGATGTTTGCTTCTCTCCTGGTTTTGCTGCTTTCCACTTTCTGTATGTATCTGAGCTCAGAAGATTGTCTGCTTTGTGGGTCTGTGTATTTAAAGAAAACCAGAGTTAAGGAATGTTCCGGCACCGAAACAATACTGAGTGCCAACGTATTGTGCATATGAAGTGAAATAAAGAATCTAAAATAATAACTTACATTGTCTTCCGAGCTGCAAGACACGACGTGCTTGAGTTTGATTTCTGGCATTTTGGTGTTGTTAGTGGTCGAGGGGTTCAAATTCGATTAATTAGCAGCGAAACGACCCCACAGTGTCAATTTGTTGTAACGAAAAAGTATCGTTTTTTTCAAGTACGTTTACTTTGATGCTAATAACGTGATAGCATGCTAGCAAACAATAGGCAGAGTGAACTATCACTGATCAGCCTGGATAGTTTAAGAGACTTAAAAGGTTGTAGCGCATGAATCTGTCACACTTTTATATGCTTGTCACATTCCCGCTTCTGTCTAGTGACAAAAAACATAAAAATAGGCATGTCAACGGCTTTAATTTTATGTTAAATGTGCGTGGAGTACACTCATTTTCCCACCAAAAGGCTGTAAATGTCACAACGTGACGCAACTTCCTCGAAGTTGGAGTCTTATCCAATGGGAGCTTTACGTTCTTCTTCGTTTATTCATTTATTGTACTAAAGAGATTTGACTGCCCCAAGTGAGTCGGCACGGCATGTCCACTGGTTCAGCTTATACATATTCTTCTGTTTTGGGCTTTTTATTAACACATAACAGGGGACTTAACAGCCAGTTATTTGAAAAAAAAAAAATGTTTTCATGGTTAACAACTATTTGAATCTGAACTCCATGATTTTTTAGATTTGTTTTTTTCTCTGAGTAACTTATACATTAAATTATGAAAGGTTCATTATAAATTATGAATTATATTGGGAATACATCTAAACAAAGATTGTGATTATTCTCTGTATAAAATCATTAAAAAACAATTACAAAACACAATTGGAAAAACAGTCATATTTTATACATGGCAATTAATTTCATGACATACACAAAATAAAAAGAAAGAGAAAAAATGACAGTCCTCTTAGTTAAAGTTACAATTTCAGTCACAATATTTGTCCTCCAAGAGGAATTCTAACTACGTCTGTGGCTACAACTGTCAATGCATCTAGAAAAACTGACTTGATAGATGACATCACATCTGTTTTTCAGACGAAACAATGGTGCAACTTTTAATAGATCTTTTCATCTTTTTATAGAGGAAAATTATGGAAAACCATTATGCAAATCACAAATGCAACCCCACTGAAATGGCTCAATATGTGAATGAATTTATGTCACCGCAATCTAACGGAGCTCACAATATCTCGATGTAGATGCCAGTTCCTGGGTCAGTCACAGCAGCACCCTGCACCTCTCTTGTGTTTCTGACACCTAAATCCACTCGTCTATCCATTCCTTCAACCTCTCGCCCTCGTCTTATTTCACCCCCTCTTCGGCCCATTCGACAGATCTGAGAAAGGAGGATGGTGTTAATGCCCAGCAGAACTTCTTAAGCTTTCTCTACCCATGTCAGGTCTTCTGTAGACAAAATCTACAACGAAAGCGCAAATGAAACAACCATCAAATACCTGCTTAGTGTGGACAAACAGAGGCGTGCAGTTGTGGTATACAAGCTGGTAGCTGCCATTCGTATAAACATTAGTAATTTCAGCGCAGTTGGCGTAGATTGTTGGCCTTTCCTGATAAATTCCCAAACCTTCTGGGTACACAGCTGGACGTCGGCGCAGGACGTGTCTGTGAAAACAACTGCTGAGTGAACCTTGCAGTAAAAGAGCATGCAAAATTTTACGAGCCAATTAATAAACATTGTCTTCACATACTTCTCTGCTCTCTTTCGGCAGCAGTAGATGAGAAGGGACATTAGGGATATCACCAGGCAGATGGCTGAAGCAGGTAAAGCCAACCACAACAAAGGTGCTGTCTCTGCACACAGACCCGAAGAACAGGGATCAGTTTGCAATGTTTGGTTTAATAAGTATTGATGTATCTGCAGTGTTTTTCAGTGTTTTTATGTTGTTTATGTTTTATGTTGATGCGTGTTTTAAGCTACACGTTCATCGTGCACACGTTTCAGCACAGACTGACTGCAAAAGAGGCAGAATAGTTGTTTTTCCCCTAGTGTGCATGACAGTTAGAAGACAGTGAACAAACCTTCTTCTCCCTGCAGCAAAACCAGCGAGTCGTTTCCAAGAGCGTTGAAAGCAAAGCACATCACTGTAAGGGGTTTGTCCATGTGGCCCCTCAGGGATGCTGTCAGCATGGTGGGCTCTGATGTTACAGAGACGTTGTAATCATGAGGTGGTACCGTCCCGTTAATGCTCCAGGTGACGGCAGGTTTGGGGTTGGACTCCACTAAACACTGACACAGCACCTTTGAATCCTCCACAACACAGGAGGAGGAGAGCCGGAGGATGGCTGGTTTATCTGGGAGAGACAGAGACTGGGTTCTTTTACACTTTCATGGATATTGATATTTCATAAATATTGTAATTCTGATGTTCCACTTTGTTTTTAGCCTGTACAAAAAGTATTCTGTAAATGCATCTGTAACATAATTTTGAAAAAAGCATTTAAGGATAAAAAGTTTGGTTTGACATTTGCTCTATGTGAATATAGATGGAATACTGTATTATGTAATAATGTAAACTCTGAATGTGGGGATGGTGTCGATTTGTGTTGGTCTCACATTTGGGGAAATAACTTCTCTGAACTAAAAGTAAATGTCAGACCTGATGAAAAATGGATAAATCCAAAAAGGAAACAAAATCTTTTTTGAGGAACACAGATATTGCTTATTTTACAGTATTCACCCAGCATCATCAAAGAGAACTTTTTGTAAATTTTAATGCCACATAAGGTAGCTGGTTGGGTCATCTGAGCAGTAAGATCTTAGACAAGGTAAAATCAGTCTGACTCTTTCAGGAAATCTGAGAGTTGTGGTCAGTGCACTGACCATGATTGCTGACTAAACTCAATCAGAGCTGTTCTAAGTTTTGGCCACATGCATGGTCAGGAGGAGGTCACAGTACATTGTATGTTTAGCAGCGTGGGCTTGGACTCCCCCCGTCCGATCAGGTTCTGGGCCGAGCAGCGCACCCGCGTGTCTCTGGTCACGTTCATGATCCGCACCGCGTGCAAACGCTGATGGAGGTGCACGGTTTGACCGCGTTGGGTGTAGGACCAGCGGTACTCTGAGGCCGGGGGGTCAGCTTTGCAAGAGCACACCAGTAAGGCGCTGCCCCCCTCATGCACGGTCAAAGTCTGGACCTGAACCTTCACGTCTTTTGGAGAAACTAAAGCGTAAATAAACAAAACAAAACAAGATTCAAACAATTGGGCATAACCAAAAACAATCGATTGTAACAAAGATGCACCGAGGTGCGCGTCAGAATTATACTAACATGTCACATGCAGATCTTTGGCTGTGGCTAACGTTTTGGCCCCCGGGTAAATGACCTCACACCGGAGTCTGGGCTTCACCTGGTGGGACACAGTGAAGGACAGGGGGGCCAGTAACACCAGCCTGTTTGGCTCAGGGGACAGGGTCTGCACTGCTCCGGGATCGCTGCCATTCATCCGGACCCCTCGCTCCCACCTCCACTGCAGGGCGGGCGGCCTGGAGGGGCAGTGATAGCTCACAGAGCAGTTGAGGGTCACCAGCTGTCCCTCTGTTGCCGATAACATGCCGCTGATGACGGGGGGCTCAGGGGTATCTGTCAAGAAGACATTTTTCATCAAATTTGGGCTTGATTTTCTGTATAAACAATCCAGATCTTGATGTCATCATGTTTAATGAAGAAACCGCCTCTGACTGTATTTCATTGGAAGTGATTCCACAGAATTTTAAATTAGTTTTACTTACTCGTTTAATTTTTTTTATGATTGTCTGATTTATTTACTCACATTTTAGGCCTTTTTGGGAAAAAATAACAGACAGATTATAAAAAGGCCTTTCTTTATTGAAGTCTGTCTGGGCTTAATGTTCTAAAGTAAGATGTGCTTATTCACTTTGTTGGCTTTTGTACCACGGTGTGTCATAGTAAAAACACAACAAACAGAGCACCATGCTCTCTGCACTCACCAGTAACATCCAAATGAAAGCTCCTTGGCTTCCCCCACAGTGAGTCTCCACCTTTCTTTAGAGCCACCTCGAACACCCGCGGGTCATCCTGCCTGACCGTTTCGATCTTCACCGAGCAGTCTCCGTCTGCAATCCGGCCGAAGAGGGACATCCGCCCTCGGAAATCCCTGCTCACTTGATCTTTGTCCTGGCTGTTAAAAGCAGTGCTCTGGAGAGGAAAAAGAGCACTGCCGCCCCTGAACCTGATCCGTACATCGACCCTGTCTTTTCGCCACCAGAGGGGAGGGGAGGCTGCAGGCGTGAAGGAGCAGGGGATGACCACACAGGAGCCCACCAGAGCCTGAACACGATCAGGGACCGAGGGGGCCGGCGTGCGAGCATGGACCCCCCTCCACATTGCCACTTTTGAGACAGAGAGATAAAACACATATGATTCAGGATCTAACATCATGTGTTTTTATTGATGTGAAGGGGAGCTGGGTGAGCTTTCAATTTTAGCACAAAAGTGAAAAGTAACATACAGTTTGCCAAGAACACAAACAAAGAGAGATCCACTCTTCAGGTTTAGTGGATTTATTTAAACTAAGATTTTAGATATTGTAGAGGAGTCACAGTAAATTGTAAATTTCAGACAAAATAATGGTCTACATTACGTAAATGCATGAATACAGAGACATACATTTAGAAAGGGGAAGAAACTCTAATTTTAGCCCTGCAAGTTATTTGCAACCCTTTTTAAAAATCTCCTTATATCATTCATAGAAATTATTTTTGTCTTTGCAGGATTATTCCCACAGAAACATTATGAAGAAAATAAATTATTTGTACCATTTTCCTGCGTGTGAACTTTCGGAATCAAAATTTTGCATAAACAACAAAAAAAAACCTTAACATCCAACTCTATTAGCTGGAATTCTGGAGATGCCTGTTATGTATCAGTCACCAGAAATGCATTAGACGAGCAGATGATTAATTATATTTACATCACATCAATTAAACTGAAGTTTATTAAAAAAACAAAGCAAATGAAGAATATCTTAAATTACTCACCAGAAATAAGGGGACACACAAAAAAGACAATGTCCACATGCATGGTTGCAGCCCTGCTCTGACCATACAGACAGGGAAGGATAACAAGAGGAACAAAGAGGGGGAAGTTGGATTTCTTAATTGTGTCAGAAGAATCCGTCAAACTTGCAACATCTTTGTTTCTTAGTTGTATATATACAGTCCTAAGGTTAATGTCTTTTTTCAGATATATACTTCAAAGCAGTGTGCTTAACTGACATGAAAAGATTTAAAAGATTATTCAAAAGCTTTTTCCATAACCCATAACTGTTGGTTATGGAAAGACATAAGCTAGACAACACATGACAATGAGTGAGTCACTCTCATGCTGAAGGCCATTTCCCCAAAATCCCAAATGAGCTCATTTCTTTTTCCCTCTGTCTGCACTGTCTGCACTGCACACATCGACTGAGGTTACAGCTGAAACCTCTGATGCTTTCATAAAAGTGATTTACAAATATAACAGATAAAGCAGAATAAAATAGATCACTGATTAACTTTTCTGCCTGACCCTGAAGTAAGATGGTGTGATGTCCAATATCAAATACGTATTGATGCAAGTAGGTCGTCAAGTTCAGTGAAGAAAGGAAAGCAAAGGGGAAAAGTTGCATACTGCCCGCTGCAGAAGAATGAGTGTCTTAGTTATGTTAGCCTGATTCTTTTATTGGAGGCCTGAGAATGAACCAGAGAACGGATCAAGAGTACAAATATGACATTTATTCAAGTCACAGGTAAAGTATATCAGCGCTGGGCTCTAACCGACAAAGTTCCCTGAAGATGAGTTTAACACAAAAGTGAATATCTAAAATGAATAAAACAATCAAGAATTTAAATGAATTATTTGCTATCATAAAATTCTGAAGAGAGAATATAGCCCAATTCTAACAGTACTATCACCGTCAAATAAGAGGAGTCACCTGCCCATAGAGTTTATGTAAATGCTCTAGATTTCTACATATTGCCTAATTATAACATTTCACATAATGCTACTACTTTCAAAATCTCATATCTTTAAATTGAGCATTCTCACTAGTGAGTGTGTTTCTGCAGGATTATGTGAGCATAAATGAACATGAAACATGATGCATTTCGAAATATTGAATTTTAAACTTTCATGAAACTCTTTAGCAAGATAGTTGTTGCCCTGTCTGCCATAAATTGGATTAATATGGTTTAGAAAATGGATTTATGGATAGTTACTGTGGACATTGCAATCAACCTCAAAAGCTGACGAAAGACATAATCTAAGCTGTTGGGCTTCTGATGCTTTTGGGGTATCCACTCCTTGCTCTGCCTCTGCGGGACGTGAAAAACCAAACAGCCCCAAAAGTCTGCTATCGTATCTGATTAAAATCCACAAAAAGAAAACCACCAGTACAGCAGTAACAGAAATAAACAAACAAACAAACTCAAACCATGCAAAATTAAACCGGGTGCTGTGATGAGCTGCAGTTTTCACCACACACGCTGTGAGAGATTGGTTTAATGGCTATTGTGGAAATAGAGGACTCAGCAGACTCAGGTCAATCCTTGTAATCCCCAGTGAGTGGCTTATTTTTTAGCACTTTTATTACCAAGGAGCAAAAACAAACAAGGGTTCAAACCTGCCGACTTGGTGACGCCTTTCGGTGAAGAGCTTATATGCTACTCCTCCCATACTTTATTTTTTTATTGAAAGGCAGACTCTCCTGAGGTGCACCCTGCATCCTAATTTCCTATGAAAACCCCCCTAAAAGTCTCATTCCTGGAAAGGTTAACTCTGTTTTTCTGTTCTCTTACAGTTTTTGTTTATCAAAGCTTAAATAGTCAAGCTCTGAAATGAATTTTTCTCAAATTCTGACGGTGAAACTAACAACCTAATACATTTTTTTAATAAGAAAAAACAGAAACCAATCACACTGATGATAACCCACTTATTCACTGAAATCAATATCACTATTCTGAATGTGTTGGCAACATGGTTAATCCAGTTTTCTCAATTGACACTGGCTAAACTACAGTTGATAATTAGCGGTAATGCTGTTTTACATACAGCTCATGTTATGAAAAACCCCATATGAGCATAATCTTCTCTCACATCCAGCTAATGCATAACAGCACACTACTTCTGCTTAAAGATTGAAGGGTGTAACACTGACATCTAGTGGGGATTCATCTTTCAATCAGCACTGACAAATGGCATTCAGAAAATGCGTTATGAGGCTGAGGAAGACATAAAAAAATGGACAATTCAGGTTTATTGTGAACTTTAAAGATGACTTTGTGTTTTTTTTCTCACCCATCTGGACAAGGTAGCAAAGATCCTAACAGACAGAACCCAACTGCTGTTCAAAACATTGCCAATAAAGAAGCTAAGACGAGAAATGTCAAAAAGAATCCCAAAAGAATTAAAGTGGTTTATTTCCATTTGTATAAATTGTTTAAGTAATTAAGTCATAACATTTTGATTATAAAGTCTGGTTGTCAAGGTTGGAGATGGCGATGGATCCAAATGCAGGGCCAGAAAAAAAAAGGGAACAAGAAAGCAAAGCAAACAAAAAGCCAGCTTAGTCGGATCCAAAATGCTGAAGAAAACAGAAAAAATCTCAAACCAGGAACTTAAGATCTAATTTAAGCAAAAATAACCAAAAAGAAAGGCCGCATAAGGGAAATGGAGACACAGAAGAAGAACACAGGAACGAGGATAAACACCAGAATAAATAAGCGGAAATTAAGGCACAACACACCAGAAACTACAGCAAAACCAAAGTCCAAAACCCTAAACCGAATCCCATCTGTAAAAAATTGTAGGAAAAAAAAATCATATTTACAATAGCTGGTCAAGCACTCAAACACATCACTACATTCAGATCAGTGAACAAATTTTTTTTTTAACTGACAGAAGCTAGAAATCAATCTAAGATAGATATTAATCATACCATTTATTATTATTTCGAAAATTGCTTTATTTATTTTTTTAAACGTTGCTTTTTTATTTGTAAAAGTAGCCCATCACAGCTGTCTTTGGGCAAGAGGCTGGTCACACTGTTGATTGGTCACCAGTTCCACACAGAAAGGTCTCCATCCAAAAGAAAATGTGCAAAGCCAAACGACAAAATGTGTTACTTTATTTTGGGCGTTTTTCAGCATATCGACTGGTTTAGCATTTCCTGCACAAATGTGCTTTCAAGGTGGGAAAAAATGTGTTACTATAACTAACTGTCGTTTCTGCTGAGGACACTTTTTGACATAGGTTCCTCATTTTCATAGTCCAGTTCTTCTTTGAAAATTAAAGCACAAAAGAATTATTCAGTACTTCTTTTTAATGGACGATTAATATTGTTCTAGTGTTTCCGTACAGCTTTATTGACTCACCTCTTCTCTCTTACACAAAAGAACCTTTTTCAAACAGTGTTTGCATATCATCAGCGCAAAAAAAAAAGTAGCCTCATCAACGAAATGTGCTTATACACATTACACCAGTGAAATGAAAATGGCAAAAGCCTATATTTACATATGTTTGTACATCTATTTAGGTTCATGACTTTTGTCAAGTTGACTTTTGACTTTTGAAGTTCTCTTTTGCAGGTGTCACTGAGTTTGATGACGTGTCAAATTCGAGGTTCATTTACAGAAAAAACAAAAGAAAATACATTCTCAGCATTTTAGTCTGTGTTTGAGAGCGTATAATGACAGAGATTTCCTTTATGTTTGAGGTTTTGCACACTAATATTAGTTTTTGGTTTTTATAAAAGACTAACTCGGTTCCTTATTTAATAATGCAACACACTTCCACCTACTGTCAACTTGTGGTAACTTTGTTCTCAAAAGGACATTTTCTTTTTCATCCATTCAGTTTACAGCTTTGAGGAGACGATAAAGCGAAACATTGAATTTCTTTAAACATGGATAACCAGTTGAAAATAACACATAAAATACGATACATGAATATGTACATTAGACATATATATATATATTCATATAAAAGTAGGAGTGACCCATGAAGTATGTACCGATGATAGATATGATACATAAAAATGAATAGAAATATTTATATATTCTGTTATTGACCTCAGTGAATAATTATATTTTGCAGTAACGCTACTATCACGATCGGAACACTAAGACCCAAACACACGACTCCAGGCAAGGGTATAAAGAATCTCTGTCGTTTATTCAGAAAATGGTTGGTACACGGCAGGCAAAAAGGCTCAAAAAGTACAAGAACGACAGGCAAAGGTCAGGATGACGAGCCAAGACAAGACCATAACAGTGATTGAACGACTGACAAAAGTGACGAGTAGGAACATGCAAGACAGGGGGAGACAGGGGAGGAAACAGTGAGACGCAGGTGGAGGTGATTAGGGAGGAGTCAGGTAATCAGAACACTAGAGAGGATGCGGAACAACAACAATAGGACCAGACAGAAGGGACTCCAAAACAAAACTGGAAACAGAAAATAGACCCATGACAGCTACATAATCCACCCATCCATCATCCTAACCTCTTATTCCCTAATGGGGTTGGGGGGGGGGGCTGGAGCCTATCCCAGTGGCCAATGGGGAGAGGCGGGGTCAGCCTGGACGGTCCCCAGTCCATCACAGGGCCACACAGAGACACACAAGGACCAACAACCACACACAGTCACACTAAGGGCAGTTTGGAGTGTCCACTCAACCTACCATGCAGATTTTTGGACGGTGGGAGGAACCCGGAGAGAACCCATACTGACACAAGGAAAACATGCAGAACATCCCACCCAGAAAGCTCCTGGTTCCCCAGGGACTCCAACCCAGAACCTTGTTGCTGTGAGGCGATGGAGCTAACCACCACACAGCATGATTTTTATAGTATATTCCTCTGATGATGTGCATAATGTGTTTATCTTTAGGACCGTAGTACAAAATTGTAAATAAAAATTTGAATGTCAAATTCTATTTAAGATAAAGTTCAGTGTAATGAAAAATGATAAAACAGACAGAAATAATATTGTGCGTGTCAAACATCTGTATATGAATATTTTTTTCCTCATTTATTTATTCTTTATAAAATATTTTACTGGCTCTTTTTTTTTTTTTAGATATGTACACTTACAGCAACTGTAGTCCCAATTTGAGAGACAGATGGATACACATTTGTGAATTAGGACATTAGGACATTAATTAGGCCATTAGGCCTGTCTTCCAAGGAAAATTAAAACATATTCACTGGCCTCATATTTCCTGTTGTGCTAATGAAGAAGAGGCTGATAAAGCCACCGTGGGTGCCCCGACAGAGTCTCCCAAGACCAGGATTTGTTGTTCAGACGCACACACACTCTCTCACACACACGCACGCGCACACACACGCCCGGCGTGGGCTGTTTCCGTTTGTCGGCTGCTGGCCTATTGTGTCCCCGATCTGGTGGCTCGGGTCCTTCTCGGACTCCTGTCCTTCCTCCTTCCAGGTCCAGCACACTACTCTTTTACAGAGGGGAGAGCGATAAGCCAACTGATTCCAGGTGTGCTTGATCACCTCCCCTGGCACTGCTCCCCTGAGCCTTCCCCACGCCTCCCCTCCTGCAGCTGAGCACCACTCCCCCTCCACACTGCCATTTACAGCAGCCACATATTTCCATATGGTTCCTCATTTTGAACAAAAGCTTGAAATTCTTTTCGCAAGTCAAAATTTTCTCGGAAGAAGCTGACTTCTCGACAAAAGTGAGGAGACTGTAAGTCCTTTTATAATCAGGGTAGGATGACAGTAAGAGGAGGTCAGCGTCAATTTCAAATGCTCTTATCTTAAATTATCAAAAAAGAAAAAAAATTAGATTGTGGATATATTGTATAATTTTTTCTTGTCTAGATTCATATTCTTGTAAAAATTCGTATCACTATGTGAAGTAAACTGTAGTTCAAAAATAGTTTTAAAAGGTTTTAGAATTGTCTGAAACATAACTTCCTGTTTTGAAATGGTTACAATTTATCTCCCGTAGGTAAGATGAGGATAGTTACCCACTGACAAAACCAGCACAAATGCAATTCGTAATTCAAGGATTATCTAATAATAACTTCTGTTCCTGTCTCATTTAATGTTGCCTTTCAGATTTGAAGGACTAAATACAGCACACATGTTAACCATTTCATCTGTTTAAACTTGACTTTAACCTAATAGAAAAAGATGACAGCAGTTCTGCTTTTCTGTCTCTTTGGAGCTCTGCTGAGGGGTGAGCAGACTTTGATCAAAATGTACCATTTCAAATGTTGTTGTTATTTAATCTAATTATTTGTTGTTGATTCAATCTTAAAGATGCAATGAAACACCAGAATGGCTAATTTCATTGTAGTCTGGGAGCCTAAATTTTGAGTTTAGGTGTCTATTAGACGTCAGTGGTTCAGGATGAAGTGATG
>CAJRST010038888.1:3744458-3841454 GCA_907169785.1 Menidia menidia
TTTTCAAATCTCGGCACATGAACAAGGTATGTGTTTAATTAATTCGAGGTTTGCCTCCCATGTAAACACTTGTTTTAATCTAATTTTTGTAAACTTTTTTAGACTGTACTTTTTTGCTCAGCTTTGTTGTGCATCCTCACAGAAACATACATTTTTACGGTTCCAGTACACTTACATGCCAATTCTCTTCTGCAGACATTTCATCGTGCAGTGGAATCCTTTTCTGGGTCATTGCTGGTTTGTCCCTTGGTTTGAATGTTGCCTTAACAGTCTACATTGCATTGGTTTGGTGAGTTATTACTCATTCTGTTGTGAATATAAAAATTCTCCTGATGTCTTTGGAAGAAAACCTCTGATTCCCTTTCCCTTTTGATTGGTCACAGCAAGCAGAGACGAAACAAGGAGCCCAACGGGGAGGAAAGAACTTACATGTCCTTGGATCGTAAAGATGTCATCAATTCTTCAGAGTATGAAATCATTACTCCCAAAAGACTAAATCTGTGAGCAAAGAGATGCTCTTTCTCTGTCTTTTTGGATATCTTTTTTCCAAATGGCATTACCTTTAGCAGCATTTGCAGTTACTATAAGCTTTCTATGTTCAGTTATGCATGAAACAGAAACATTTTTACAAGTGTTGATTAATATTTTTCGCTGAGCATCAATTCCTAATCATTTGATAAATACGAAAAATGTCTAGATTTTGTTTTGTTGGTTTCCTTTAATCTGAGTGTTTTTTTTTCTATTTTCCTGCACTATGATGTAAGTTAGTGTGTCTTTTTATACATTGGACGGTGACTGTATTGTATGAATACAAATTAATTAAACATAATAACTTTTGAATGAGATTTTTTTTAAACTTTCCTTTTGTTGCTTTATCTTTCCCAAAATAAACCAATGTTACATGTTCCACCGGAAAAAGATTAAGTAAAGTAACATTTAAGTTTAAATTTACACGTAGAAAATTGCCTGTAATTTGATCCTAACTTAATTGTTTTGTCAAAAATAAGCTGGGGAAAGAATATAAAGAAAGAAGTGCAGTGTGAATATGCTCAGGCTCAAAAAACAAAACTATATACATATATATATGTTTTGTTTTATATATATATATAAAACATATATATATATATAACAAAACAAACAAACAAACAAAAAAATAATAATAAATATATGTGTAGACATAGACAAATGGATAAATATTGGTACTGGGCAAAAGGAAGGGTACATCCTAAACAGGTCCCCAGTCCATAACAGGGACACACCATCCAACAACCACACATACTTACACTCATTCTTAAAAGGCAGTTTAGAGCAATTTTAGCATGAGTGCTAACCACTACACAATCCGTTTTTATTAGTTGATTAGAAATAATGCATGCAGACACCAGTTGGGTCTTGGTTTGATATTTAAGACAGATGTATGTCAGACTTGCTGTTTCGAGGTCAGAAAGTTTCCTGTTCGAGACTGAAACAGTGGGGGCGTATAAAGCCTTAACTTGTGGTAAAAGGGTCAACTTGAACTTTGATAAAAGACCAGTGGTTCATCACAGATGCATTCATGCAGCAACTGGTAAGGTAAGCTCTCTGCTTCATTCATTACATGTTTTTCGGTCAAATTAAAAAGGATATGGTATAAATAGTGAGTTTTAACCCAAATAACTATCAAAATATCGATTGAAAATCGATAAAAGTTTCATATGTTTGAGGCCTAGAAGAATCAAACAGCATTGTTAGTCGGTCTCTGAATCTGAAAAATTTGCTTTGCCAATGTGTGTTATTTATATAATCTATGATCCTTTTGATCTCATGAGAGGAACCCCTACCAAGCTGTTTTGCTTCAGGAGTAAAACAGTGTCTGGCTGAATGTTAAGACGACATCTGTGATGGAGGCTACTTATCTGCTTGAACTGTTCATCTTCATTACGGGTAACGATTTAACTTTGTGAGAGCATGCACTGTTTTTGGTTCCAGTTTTTTTTTTTTTTGTTGCTTTAGTTTTTTTTATTACTGTGTTGCTTTTCACTGGCTAAAATAAATTTTAAAAGAAAAATTGTCACACACTAATGAGCACAAATGACTAATTTAAAAAATATTACATCTTGTACATTTTATCATCATATATGTTTATTTAACACGTATGAGGAAACTGTCTGCTCTGTAGCTGTGGTGGTATATCACAACTTATTTCTAAGAAATGTTAGCTGTCTTCTATCATTTCAATATGGTGAACAGCTCTTAATGCCAAAGAACAACCTTTTATTTGCTTATCATTTCGAGTGACCTCTCATTTTATGCATTCTAAAACAGATCATCCACAACTGCCCTTTGCTGTCATCTATAATGCATCTATTGTCCCTGATGCTTTTCTATCCAAGCTCTCTGGCAGGTGAGAAGCAGGAGCGTTCGTGTGCCTACAAAAATCACAGCACTGGAAGGGAGCTGCGTTGTGGTGCCATGTCACACAAAACCTCACGTTCAAGTCATCTGGTACAAGTACCATAAAATACATTATCCTGTGGTGTACAATGAACTCGAACCCCGGACCGTGGAATCTCAGTTCAGGGGACGTACGTCGGTGGTGGGCAAAGCTGCAGAGGGAAACTGCTCTCTGATGATTGACCACATCAAGTCAGCTGACAACAATCTACAAGTCTACGTGTGGATTTTACCAGATTTTGGGATTAAAAGATTCCATGATAAAACTGTAACTATCTCTGTCGGTAGGTAAATGTTTATAAAATGTCGATCTAATTTAAGATATTAGGTTTTTACAACGCGTTTGAGGCCTGTTAAGTAATAACCAGCCAGTTAAGAGATTTAAACAGGTCATTGATGAGATATTTTCATTGATTTTTAAGTTGGCTCTTCTTACTATTTTACTTTAGTGAGGGCAAGTCCCACTATCTCTTTCGAGGGCCTCCTCGTGGAGGAGGGCATTTTTGAAGCCAACTGCAGCATAAAGCACTCCTGTCCGGTGTCACCACCTGTACTTCGCTTGGACGGGAGTACAGGTCTGGAAAACTCCACTTCGATGGATTTCCACACAGAGAGCGAGGGGCAATGGCTGCACAGAGCGCTGCTGCGAGGAAAAGTCACACGCCAAATGCACAACAGCAAAGTTAGATGCTCTGCACGGTTCGAACGCTTCACCACACAAAGTCAACAAATAACCCTCAATGTTTTATGTAAGTAAAAATACTTTTGCCTGTTCAAATGACAGTATGTGAAAGAACAGCATTTACCCGTCGTGTTATATTTGAAAGAGCCGTCTTTGTATGATTTCCTGTGTTCACAGATAAACCTGCCTCTGTGAGGCTGATACCAGAAGAGAAAGCGCTGATGGAGAGGGACAGTGTCACGATAGAGTGTGCTGCCGACAGTAACCCAAACCCACACTTTTACACTTGGTTCAGACGGCAGATGGGCAGGACGAGTCAAATAAATTCAACACAGAGAACAATGTCGTTCCACAACGTTACGCGACATACTTCTCTGTCGTGTATGGCTCACAATGACGTTGGAGTGGGGCAGTCCGAGTGGATGGATCTGGATGTCAAGTGTAAACAATCTTATAATTCCAACTATCTTTAACATATGTGCTCATATAATTAAAAAATTGGAGCCCTTTGCTTGCTAATGACCAAAACTGCCACAAATTAGCAACTGTTCTGATCTCTAAATGGAGAGAGTGAGGATGCATCTGGCCATTTTCTGTCTGAACGTTGATATTTTTCTGACAAAACTACACATAGGATACATTAGTTAATATATTTGCCATAGCTGAGAAAAAAATCTTCAGGAGAACCTCTCCATAATCCTCAACCAAATAAATTGGTCTTTGGTTGGTGGCAGTTTATATGAAGAGGAACCTCTAGAACTGCACACACAGAAAATAATTATAATAATTATATAATTATATAATTGTTTTGGCGATTGGGTTTGAATAGGATTGGGTTTTACCCACTGTACCCACAACGC
The DNA here is from genome assembly GCA_907169785.1 of Menidia menidia. Lineage (NCBI taxonomy): Eukaryota > Metazoa > Chordata > Actinopteri > Atheriniformes > Atherinopsidae > Menidia > Menidia menidia. The sequence goes on from CAJRST010038888.1 coordinate 3,748,434, forward strand.
AAATATTGGCGCAGAGTTTTGTCTGAGTTGTCTTGACATTGTTTTAATTGGGTTAAGGGTTATTATGCAGACTTTGAAATAAACTTCTAAGTCGATAATGGATTTAGATTTAAGAAAGGTTTTGTTATATGTTACATAACAAAATGTGTGTATCCCCTTTCTTTAGATGCCCCACTAATCCAGCCTGAATCGTCCTGCAGCCTGCAGCGAAACGTGATGAGATGTCTCTGCGTCGCTGTGGCCTTTCCCAACGCCTCCATTTCCTGGATTATCGATGGAAATGATACTCTCCAATCTTCACTCTTCCCAGTCATCTCGATAAATAAAAATGTAGCTCGTGGAGAAATAAGTTTTCTGAAAAACAGGCCTACTAACGTGTCCTGCACGGCCTGGAACCAGTTTGGCAGTGACATCAGACATGTTTACAGCTGTTCCACGCTTTGTCAGACAGACAGCTCCACTTGTGAGTTACACGCAGAGCAAGATTATCATTTTTTGTGTGTCATATTGACTGATGAAGATGTTTTTTTTGTTTGTTTTTTACAGCCTCTTTGGTCATTTGGGTAATATTCTCAATATTCCTGGGAGGTTTACTGTCAGGATGTGGAACTTTTATTTTCAGAAAATATCTCAGAAAGAGGTTTGAATATTTTCTTTCATATCATAGTTGTATTTCAGTAAAGATGATAAAGATTGTGTGAAAAGACTACGGAGGGATGTGTGACACATGGTTGAACAGTTAAATTATGTTAAGGACTTTTGAAATTCAAACTTACTGTTGTTTCTTTTAGGTGACAGGTTTTTGTCTCTGGTAAATGGATCTTTCTGACAAGATTATCTCTGTGTTTTCTTGCAACTAGAACACGAGTTAAAGACTCAGACCCGAGCCGTCAGAGTGCGGTGCGGTACTCTGAGGAGGGGAGACTTTCCTGTGTTTATGATAATTATTTGGAGGACATGAAGAGATCGGAAGATCTTCAGCAACTTGAAAACAATTCCGCACTCTATGACAGCAATGGTGGAACACAGTCAACACCAAAGGTCAGCCGAATAATGCAAAAATAGTGGCTCAGTATATTTGTTGTCTTTGCATGGATCTTATTTTCAAATCAAAGATGTAGTGCTTATTTTGTCTCTCCTCGCTGAATGTTTTAACTTAAGACATTTTACTCCTTACAGGACGTGCATTGCATCATGGATGACTATCTTCTTCCTGATTAGAGAAAACTCACTGCAAAACGTCACAGTAAGTCCGCTGAGTTTTCCACGCATAAGTGTACAATATTGCTTTTGTGAAATGTATTAGACTTGTTTTGGGCTTTCAGTTTGTTGCAATGTGGTAAGACTCATCCATAGCTATTCCATTAAGTATTCTAACTTCAATGGATGGTTCTGCAAAAAAAAAAAAAAAATCATATCAAATGTCAACATACATAGGGCCATATATACTTCATGTTGTACATACTGTAGTTGCTTACTTTGACCAAAATAACTACTTGAGCTATATTTGCAGGTTTAATATTGAATTTATAGCTTTTGTTCATCCTGTTAAAACCATAGCTGAGTTCTAAGAATTGAAAACATTTGTAAATCTTCGTAAAAATGATATATGAAAGTACTTGGGATGTAAAATGCAAGCCAACATTCACTGATAATTTTTTCCACAGACAGCTAGTAAACATGTCCTGCAGTTTTTGCATTTCAGTAAATATTAACCAGCCTGGGAGAGCTTATTGCTCAGTAGGGGATGTATAAAATGATGTCACAGGGTCACTGGGTAACAGTGTGACTTGCTGTTTCCGGCTTCAACCATTTTATATGAAGTAATCTTTGAACCCCTGAAACACAAACTGAATACCTTTGATGAACATCAACTGACGCATGAAGTCTGGATGTTTTCGATTGTTTTTTCACATCTTGACCATTTAAACATCTATTCGTAAGTGAGTAAATCTAATCTTATAAAACAGCTCCTTTGTATAAATGCCATTTTTAAGAGTTGTATGCTTTACCAACTTAAATCATGATGGGATGAAAGCCATGATGAGGTTTGAAAATACATTGTTGATCAAAACGTAAAGATCTGAATTCTGCTTTTATTTCTAATTGTAGGCTCCGGTTGAGGCTTTTTTTGGTTTACTAATTGGATTTCCATCATATGAATAAATGTTTTCCTTGATTTTCTCAGCATCAGAAGTGAATACATTGTCCATACTACATGCATGAAGCTGCCTAATTGTCCCTGTCGTATATTTCAAATTTATTATTTTCTTTAGGTCAATGATGGGGTCAGCGGTGAAAACTGAGATAATTCTCTCAGGTTACATCATTTCCTTCCTAATTGGATTCCCTTTGAACCTTTTGGCACTCTATGCTTTCAGTGTCAAGATTCACCGCAAGCCGCTCCCCACAGACATCCTGCTGCTTAATCTGACTGTTTCTGACCTGCTTTTTTTGATCACCCTTCCTCTGAAGATGCATGAAGCAGTGTCAGGCATGGAATGGAATCTTCCAGCCTTAATGTGCTCCATCACCTCCTTCATCTTTTTCTCCACCATCTACACCAGCTCCTTGCTGCTGATGGCAGTGAGTGTGGTCCGCTACATGGCCGTGGCCTTCCCCGTCACCTATCACAAGCTGAACAAACCTTTGTACCCAGTTATTGCGAGTGCTGTTATCTGGATCATTTCAGCGGTGCACTGCAGCATCACTTTCTTCGTCCAGCACCACCCATCCCTGGCCAGCGCAAACTCCAGCGTGTGCTATGAAAACTTCACTGAGAAGCAGCTGGAGGTCCTCCTTCCAGTACGTTTGGAGATGTTCTTTGTGCTCTGCCTTTTCCCTCTTGTTATCTCCATTTACTGCTACTTGCACCTGATAGTGATTCTGTACAGCCGACAGAGGATCTCCTGGATGCAGAAGAAGAAGGCTGTTGGCATGGCCTTGGGTACGCTTGCTGTGTTCTTCATTTGTGTTCTGCCATACAACTTATCTCATTTGCTGGGTTACATAGAGGGCAAGAGTCCTGAGTGGAGGTATTACACATTGCTTCTTAGCACTTTCAACACTTGTATTGATCCCATTATTTTCTACTTTTCCTCCTCTGTTTTCCAATGCACAGGCAAAAATGGATTTTTTACAAAGAATAGGGTTAACATTCTAAATCTGCAAGCAAAAGCCACCTGCTCTAGCTAAAAGTAGAACAGACTTCCACTAAGCCATGTGTGTGCAAAACTTTAATACTGTTATATTAATAAGTTCCTTATACCTTTAGATTCTAATGTCACCTTGTTTGTGAAATTCAGTTTTTTCATGGTATTGGTTTTTTCACTCTTTGCTATGGACCTTGGCACATAAAAAGAAAAACAGAAGACATGTTTGCTGTTGGTGCACATTTATTTTCAATCATTTGCTGGAAGATGCTTATTTTAACTGTGTTAAAATCTTCTTCATTTTGACTTGTTATTTCTCATTTTTATTAACGCGGGCCTGTCACTCTTCTGCACTCATGCATTCTGTAGGCACACATGTAGAAAATACCTGCAAAACAAAAACAAAGATGAGCTGAAATGAGCTCTAGTGTTTATGTCATGAATAATAAATTGTCACAATGGTTTACTTTTGTGGCAATAACTATTTCTTAACTATGTATTCAGTTGATTTTGCATAGACTCTCACAAGTGAACAAACTGAGGCTGTACTAGTTTCTGATGCTTTGAGAATATATATGAATTAAAGGCTCAAGATGTTTTATATCTGTAATACTGTTTGTCTTGTAAATTCTTGAAAGCTGTGTTCCAACCTGCAAAGAAATTCATGAGCAGTGCCACCCAGCCCAGTATGTAGGACCAAGAGAAACGCCAGTCACCAAAACGCTTTCCCAGGAAGTTCACTGTCACCCCAGTGTAAATGGCCATTGCAAGCAGAACAAAGAGAGCTGTTGTGGTAGAGAGTGGCATAATGAATAAATAAGGTAATTCAATTTGCTCCACAGTAACAATTTAACAGTGCCAGAACAGACATTTTGCATCTTAATCACAATGATTTGCAATACAGCATGATATTCAGGATAAAAATGGAGTGGAGAAAAAATAAAAGTAGGTATTAATCATTTTGTAAATCCTTTACTCACTTGATACAAAGAACATGATCCCCGCAGCAAATGAGCGATTGAACCTCTCAAAAGCAGAAAAGTGAGCAAAAGACAAGATTCCTGCAATGATGCCAGCAAAGCATGACATGGCAGATAGGATCATGAAGGCACGAGTAGCATTCCAGTAGGCTGAGGAGGAGAAAACAGGGGAAAAGGAGAATCCTAATGAAGACATATGCAACTACAAACAGTTTTATGTGCAACTTCAAAACTCGCAATTTTTTTTAAAAAACTACTTCCAATTGTTTATTGATTTAAGGATAAATAAAAATGTCCTTATTCATAAACCATAGCAGTGTTTGCATGTTGTTTAACACAGACAATGCTGTGTAAAATTAGTATTTAGACATAACTTTCTGGCACTTTATTATTTTAAAGTTTTTTTTTTCTGAATTTTTTTGGGTGTCAGAGAAACTTGTCTCTAAAGCGGAAATAGTATATGTGAATTGGAAACAGCAGAAGCTCTAACATTAGTAAGAAGGTGTGCTGAAACTCCAGTCATAGCAAGGGCCATCAAGACACAGCGCTAAAGACATGTTATATGTGTAGGAAGCTTTTGTAGCGTCTAATTTCTTTCTTCAGAATCCAATTTTATATATTTTGTAAGACCTGAAGTTCATTACAAGTTCATAACAAAAACAGAAGGCACAAAGCTCTACTATATTGTCTTTTGTCTATACCTTTTTTTTCACTTCTGCTGTCATAAACGAAATGTTACTTCAGATATTTTGTCCCTAATTTAAACCGTTTGGTGTAGATTTTGACAATGATATTAAAAATAAAAATGTAAATGGGCAGCACTCTGAATGTTCAAATGTGTTGTGCAACACTATTCCTAATTTTAATTTTTATTAAAGTGTGAAACATGCCTGCACACCAGTCGTATGATATCCTGACTTTAGAGCAAATTTCACAAAAGTTTTCTATAGCTGCTGCATATTTTCTTTCTGAATCACCCAGAAATATGTTTCCATACTTACCAATGCTGTCAGTCTGCATGTAGCATTTACCAGACATGCAGTATCTCCACAGGCCCTGATGGGCAAAGCTGCCAGACAGACGGTACTGCATCCAGTAGTCTGTGGCTGTGGAGACCACCAACAAGATGTTCCCCACAATGGCACAGAACAGGCCCCCTCCCATGAAACTGTACATCATGAGTGACACTATGACGTTAGCCAAGGCTTTATGCACTGTGCAAAAAGGAGAGAAGCAAGATACATCAGAGGTGAAAGTTATCATGTTAATTTTCTACGGCAGGTTTTGTACCTTGTTTAAATGTTTATTTTAGTTCGAATCGTATTGGAAAGAAAAGATTCAGTCTTGCTGTGTTGGTCATTTAGGTTTTAAGACATTCATTTAAATTTAGTTTCTCAGTTTGTTTAATCAGGAAGAGCTCTAACGATAAAGCGGCAGACGTGAACCCTTTTACAGCATGTGTGTATATGTGTGTGTGCTCATTTTGGGCCAACACTGTTCCATAGAGCCAGCATCTAACGTTGCTTTCTCAGGAGACTGAAGATCCACGGGTGTGTTTAAGTATTTATTTATGTATAGGATGTGAAGTCTGTTATAAAAATAAAGCCTAGCCTATCACAGAAGCTGCAGACCGTCATTTTCATCGAGCCAACCGCAAAGCAAAAAATACCCAAGATATAAAATAGACAAAGCCAACAATGCTTTATCAGGAAGTGGTAAGTGAAAAATAACTTCTGTAAAAAGATAAATAGATATCACACATCTGTGTAAATTTGCTGCTCTGAGCTGGCAAATGTAACAAACATTGCATCCTTCAATTTCTAGGATGTGTGGTCTAAGCATTTGTTAGTGTGTATTTATATACATTTAGATATTCCCTATTTACAGTGGAGCTGCTACAAGAGTCTAATCCAGTTGAATACAACACTTAGGAAAGGATTAAAACACAATTCAATTCAAGTGAATAATGAAAAATAGAGATATTGGAAGAGAACACTCTGACATAAATATATGCGAAAAATGTTGTCTTTGTGTAGCTAGGGTGGACTTAAGTATTAAAAGTTTATGACTGGAATATACAGAAGGCCATGATAGCCCATATTCATGAGATATACTTGTAAGTTATTTGGCATTCACATGAATTTTCTTTAACTACTGTTTACAAAAAGTGGCTTTAAAAAGAGAAAACATTAATCACTCCTTTTTGCCTTACCAGAATTCCTCAGGATAAATCAATCCTCTTAAGTATTAGCCTTTCCTCAGGGAAAGAGCGAGAGGGAGTACAAGCCAGGAGTGAGCAAAACGTAAAAGAGGAAGCCCTAGGCTGAATTCCAAAAGGTTATCCCCTCCACTTTTCTGTTGATGGAGGCAAAATCCTTTAAAACAATCAGCACAGAACAAATGCACTTGAGCTGATGGACCCAAAGCCACGTGACCTGGTCACTGAACTATATAGGAGAAATTTGGGAGTCAGGGAAGAGGGGAGGGGCGATGGTGTTGTAGTAGGAAGGGTGGGGAATCTGTGATATGAGGCTGCTGCAGCACGGCCCTCGTCTGTTGTTCTACCAGGCGTTCTGGAACTGTGGATGTGCAAAGGCTTGCAGTACTGTGGTGGTCAATGGAACATGCTGAAGTTCACACTTTCTTTCAGTGTTGCGGGGGTGTGGTGACACATGCACGCTGAGAGTGGATACATGACCAAAGAGCCGAGAAAAACGAACTGCTGCATGCAGAATGCGCCGTACGTGTTTAACCTGTGTTTATTTTCAACTTGTATATTCATAATGATGTTGTAATGTGTTGCACTCAGAGTGAATGACAGGCCAATGCACCACATTGAATGTGCATATAGTTTGTAGAGCTTCAACACAAATGACGTGATCATTTCCACATTTACAGAGGCAGTAAAGTGTGCACAAGACTTATAAGGTAAAAAATGTGTGGGTGCAATACATTTGGCAACGAGGTTGCTATTGCTTGTGAAGACAAAACAGCCTCAACATGATTAAGCATTTTTGCCTCTCAACAAATTCACACAGTTTTGCGCAGCAGGTGATCAATTTTAGTCCTTATGACTAACTAACTCATGCTATCAACACAAAGAAAATAGAGCAGACTTGTAATAATCCATCCGTTTTCTATATCCACATATTTAAAGGTATTGAGGCTAAAACCCAGGTTCCATTGGACAGGAGATGGGACCCTGGACAGGTCACCAGTCCATCCCAGGGCCACACAGAGACAAATGAGAACGACAACTCTGCCCCCTCACATTCACGCCTAGAGTCCATTTAGAATCACCATTTAATCTAACATGCCTATTACATGACTAGTATATTTTATCAGAAAAGTCACAGATTGCCAATTTACTTGTGTCACAACTAATGACGTAGTTGGTGGCATGTGTTGTATGATTTAACAAAATATTTAAACATTAGGTGCCATAAGGACACTATGATCTTTGTATACTAATGTTTGCTCAGTCACTTCCTGTCAACCTCAGATCTGCTTCCTCATTTGTATGACTAGCGTGCTATTTTCCTCAACTAACTGGGCTTTGTCCCTGTCTCCTACCAGAACTTATACTATTTTACTCATATTTCAGCTGATGCAAACAAGCTGCTATATTGTACTATTGTTTTTAAAGAAGAACTTTGCTGTGATCAACAATTTTGCTCATCCTAAAGAGCAAACATGTGTTATAGTTTAATGGATTCCCATGAAGCTATGACTCTCACTGCGGCAGCATGTGTATTAATTGCAGATCAAGGATGCTGCAGCTCAGACAGATAAGAGATTATTTCAAACTCTCCTCTGGGGGAGGCAGTTTTTTTAATAGCCTCCTGTTTTTTACCTTTCCGTTATGTGGTCGGCAGTACAGAAAAGGTACTTGTCAGTCTAACATCAGACAAGTTGCTTAATAGAAACATGCTGATCCAACCCAACTGCAAATAATTTAAGTTTGTTAAGTGATTTGTTCCTGTTAGTTTTACACCAAGCACTTTAATTTCCACACAATTCTGTGGTCTTCTGTCACCATCAACTAATTCTATTGTGTCAAGCTAATTTTTCTAGTTTGTGTTGACATAATCAGTTAGATTTGATGTGATGTATTTTCTGACACAAAGTCTTGGCACAATCGGTTGAGCTAACGATGCATTAGTGGTTCATTGAAGTAGTGTTCGTTAGTGGGGGTTGCTCATATGAGTCTTGCAATTGTAGTTAGATCCATTTTCATTCATTGCTTGAACACAATAGTATATTTTAATTGTGTTGAAATGACAGGTTTGTTTTCTGAGAGCAGGTCTATTTTTACAAATGAGAACAGCTAACCATACGAATAAACTTAACTTTAACCCTATAATACCAAATGTATTATATTTGATAGATACGATTTCTGAATTCTTTTGGATCTGAGACTGTTTGCATCATTCAGTGGTAAAAGCTTTGCTCAAACCCCTGTAGTACACATTCAGATATACCTGATAACTCCCAGAAGAAAACTACACCAAAATATATTTTTGACTTATTGCACGCTAATTTGATCAAAATAATTTCAGTTTGTTTTTTTTCATATGTTGTTGAGGGGCCAAAGAAAGACTTAAGACTAAAAAAATCCAATATTCTTCCTATTTTTCTTGGATCAGGCTTTAAAGGGTTAACAACTGTATTTAAACATATGATGCTCAGTTTAGGATTTGTATCTTTCATAAACCGCTGTTAATCCATTCGATTGCCAAAGGAGGTTGGTTGTGTGTTGTTTATAATCACTATAGTCTTGCATGCAAGAACACCAATATGAATCTATGAGACAAAATGAAGGTGTCAGGTGTTTAAAGTAAAAAAAGTTAGGCAAACCCGGATGATGCAACCTCATCTACATGGGATTATCTGTGGTAGATATTTCAGACACAACGTCGGTATAAGTGGCAGCGCTTCTTAATAATCAGTCTGCAACTTCCCCGGGTGGAGGTCTACCTCATGTTTTCTTCCTCAAATTTTCTTCCTCAACGGGTTAGTAGCCTTTGAAAACAGATGTCTCTACTTCTTTTTTATCCAGTAATAAAACATAACTCATGACAAATTGACGCTACTTATTGCCTCAGTTAGTAATTCATTTATTCCAGCCATAATATGGAAGTGTATCTTATTATTATCAATATCATTATCTATTATTTATGTGCTGTCCTCTTTTTCTTGTCTTTTGTTAGTTGCGTTGTGTGTGCTGTCTGATTGGAGACTGCAAATTGAGTAGCTCTACTTGGGATAAATAAAGTTAATTGAATTGAATTGTAAAAAAACTTAAGCATATTATTAATTAGGCTGTTCATAATTTCCTGCATGATTCTATTAGTAATAGTGAATGATAGCAGCCCCCACTGGAACTGGCCCACTCAAACTCTTCTATCAGAATAGGTGTTTTTACACCCTTCGTGTCATCGAGGTCTTTCACTGCTCATTGGCACCATCTACTGGACAGAAAATAATTTGAGAGGTCATCGGTCATGCACACTCCTTAACAGATTTATTACACTGCCTGTTTTATTGTACGAGATATTTGACAACCCTGTCCAATTCTAAAAAAACAGGGGTTTTCAGTATTAAACCTGAATACAAAATACTATGTCATTTTACAGTCTTACTCTGAGTGTTTTTATCTACGTTTTGACATATTTTATTAAGTTCAACAGGGTGTCTAGCTGTTCCCACAGACTTCATTTAGATTTGTATGATCAGTCTTTGAGTTTATGAAATCCAATATGGACTTTGCCTTGGTGATTCTGGATCTGCAGGCTTTGGGAAAGCCACCATTCTTTCCGTTAAGCGCTCCTCCATCAGTCGTCAGCTTGTGGTCATTCTAGAGATTTTCTGAAACTTGAGATGATCTAGAAGAGCTCAAATCTGCCTGAGGGGTTAGACGTGGTCTTTTTTCTGTATCTGGTCCTTTAGATCTCAAGGTGTGCCATCTGCTGGTCAAGTATAGTTTCTGTGTTTTCCTTGCTCATTTTGGAAATTCTGCTCTCTACAGTTACCTCAAAAGAAAAAAAATACTTTGTCTTCATCTTTGTCTTGGAGACCACCCAGGATCATGAAGTGCTGTAATTAAACTTTTTCTCATTTTTCATTTCTTTTCTCTCATTTATTAGCTTTACAGTGGACAGAACTGCAAAACTCTGGTATTTATTGCATAAACAGGAATCATGAGGAACCCCGGTGTGCCTAGAACCTGCTCAGCGTCAGTGAACATGTCTTCTGAGTTTATGTTATTATATCAAAACAGATTTACAAGCACAAATGACTCTTTTACTGTCATGAATAAAAACTGTTGCACAATAGTGTTATATGATTAAAAACTTCCATGTATCATTTATATCTTTGATTAATTATTAGTAAAACTAGACAAATATGGAAAACTTTCGGGAAAAGAAAAAAGTATGACGCCACATTTAAGTGTATAAAAGATTACACAGTTGTTGCAACTCTGACAGGTGGTGGTGGGGAAAATGTGGGCAGAGCTACAGATCTTTCAGATGGGGTCTGAGGAGGAAAATAAAATAAAATGTCAGTTTGTTTGCTGTTTGATTTTTTGATCTGTGCTGACTTGTTCATAGAGATTACCTGCTGCAATTTATTGTAGTCCGGAAGATTCTTCAAGCCTCCTGGCAGCAGGTTATGAGGAGTTATATCTGGCTGAGATGCTCTTGCCTGTTAGTGACAAGATATAAAAAAACTAATCTAATAAAAGCCACACAAAATACCATACAAAATAATGGTAAAAAACAACCATCATCTGGGACCATGAAATAATCTTATTGTGCAAAAATTACTCAGTAAATTGATTCAAACCTTTTCAACGGCTCTGGCAACAGGATATCTCGTCTGGTGGCCTGTACATGTAAAGGTCAAGCATTTCCATGAATACAAAGGTTTATAATAAAGATTACTCTTTGAGAAGTACTCTGGGGCACAGCCCGACTGATCAGCTTTACATGCTCTGCTACACAACCTGTTGTTTTTCTGAAAAACGTACAAACTGATACACTAGTGATGGATCCAAGCTTGAATGGCCTGGAACTTGATTATTATACAGTTCTTTTAATCATGGGTGTGAATTTCAACACAAAAAAGCCTATTACTAACCCAACTGGGTTGACTACTTTTTTCCTCACATTATGATGAAGTTTGCCATACTTTCATCACTAAAACGATTCTTCAAACAGGCTTTTACACACAGGCGGCAGCACAATTATACAGCTTAACATAGCTATGATTGTAGACTGATGAAACTAAATATGTATCTCAGTGCAGCATACAGGTATAAATAAACATTGCCTACTTTTCTTTTTGCTGTAGTGCATGATGAGATAGACGATGCCGCCCAGCAGGAGCAGGAAAAGGATGCTGCAGGGGATTCCAGCTGCAATGCCAGCAATAGCAGTTCCACTCAGCCCCTCACCTGGAATCATGAGGACAAAACCCAGTTAAAACTGTTTCACTACGTGGGCATCATCCTGACCTAGTTAAAGCACATATGATGCTTGACACATTTGTCATACCTGGACCAATTCTGTGGACCTTTGACGGCTGTCCTTTTCTCTGGAGAGCTTTGGGGATGATCCGAAACCTGTAGGTCAAGTCGGGATCAAGGACAAAGATGTCTGTACTCCTGGCAGACCCAGGTATCTGCTGAATAGTCACGTATGTATTTGAGCTGCCCCTAAAGTAAATGGAATTCCCATTTTTGCTCAGGAGATCAGGTCCTTTCATCTGGATGTCAAACCCTGCCGAAGAAATGTTTTTTTAATGAATCATATTGGCTTAATTCAGTAAGCAATATTATGCAAATCCAATGGAGTTCTGTTCTTAAAAACATTTTCCCAAACAGAGCTCTGCTCAGATGGAGGCAACAAGCATTACGCAATATTTATACCCTTATCTTCTGTCAAGAGTTATTGTTTACAGCATTTAGTCAGCTCACTACCCGTGGAGTTCTGCTTAGACATGTAAGTTTGAGACAAGAGAGCCGGGTCTGCTTTGTTTACAGATTTTTGCATGAAGATATGTCCACCAGAACAGCTTTCCAAAAGCTCAATTCAGCACTACCTGTAACAATAGATGTAGGTGGAACCTCCCAGGTCAGAGTGATGACGGTTCCATCTTTATTAGGGAACAAACTGGAATCTGAGATCGAAGGCCCTGGAAAGGAGAGGGATAGATGGTGAGGGGGAGTATACTAAGACTGTAGAGCTTTGTCTAAGGGGAAACATCACTCTTAGGAATTGCTTAACTCTCTTTCTGAGGGCCCATTGTGCTTTCGTTCTTGTAGTATTTCAAATTAGAAGCAGAAGGCAACAGAAGCTTTACTGTTTGACCACTTTAAGGTGACTGTTAGAAATATTCAATGCATTATGGGGCTGTGGTGTGTTTTGTTAAGAGATCCTGTCAACAGGTAACGAAATTTTGAGTTATCAATATGTTACAGTAAAGGTATTTAAGCTTTTATTTGCCTGTCTATATTACCTTCGCCTTTCATTATGAGTCAAAGATGTAATAGTAATGATGTTAAAAAATGTTCCTGAAACTACGTTCAGGCCTTATTTGTTACTTTAAAAGCTTGCACCAAGAATGTCTACTTATTCATGCTTTTTTAATCTTCAATGCAGAAAACAATTGAATTTATATACATGCATATTTAATAATGTATACCTAGACTTACTGTCTCTGATACTTGTTTTTTTTTACTAGTTCAAAACAACATCTTCTCACTATAAACTGTTTTTTTCTTTGCCAGCCATTTCTATTACACATCCAAAACATGGTTCCAGTGTAAAGACAGTTACCAGGGAAACGGACAGTGACACAGTGGTAGGGGTGTGGTGACATTGTGCTAAAGATGTTGTTGAGCGTGCAGTACCACAAATACTGTGTATACATAAACACCCCAGCTGACAAGGTGACTCCCAGTCCGCGGAACACAAATGTTCCAGCATGATATATATCTAAACACATCGGCAAAAACTACACAAGAATTTCCTAAAAGGAAAAAAAGTTCAACTTTGACCTGAAAATCGGGGCTATTTCACTTTACTTGGAATCGGAACAACAGGAAGTAGAAAGCAAGTTCAAGCCAACACTGGACTGCAGTGCAATCGAATGAATTACATTGCTATTGCTGTAATCAACTATCGTGGTTTACCTCGCAGTTTAATTTGCCTCATCTGGCTTCCCAGCGGGTTGCGACATGTGCAGGTGTAGTTTAGAATGAGGAAGTTGCTGATATTTCTATCCTGAATCTTCAGCTGTGTGGTGTCCCTGCTGATTTGGTAAATTGTCCCTCCGGTGACAATCTCACTGCCTCTGGACCATGCCACCAGAGCCTGGGGGGAGGCCTCGCTCAAACACAGGATACTGACCACTATTTTGCCATCAGAAGCTACAGTGGTTCTCACGGCTGGAAGAAACTCTAATGGACTACCTGGAGAACAAACAATTACGCTCTTGTTGAGAAATAATTTTAAGCATATTTTTGAATGACATGTTTTGATAAAACTTACCTTGGTTTGACCCCTCACGGAATAAAAAACTTACTTGTCGTAATGTTGCACTTGTTATTTTCGATCGGGTGCATTGCCATGCAGATGACAGTTTTTTTGTTAAAGCTGGCAGATGCAGTGACGGTCAGGCTGAGGTTTCCTGTCCCACTGATGGTGTTGCCTAGTTCTGGGATAGACAGCTCGGCTTGCGGGGTTCCCCCGATCCATAAACACTGAAACTGCAGCTGGTCGTCATTCACTGACTGCACAGAGCACATCGGGCTCCCCAGTGGCCTCTCTGTTCCAGATAGAAAAACAAAATCCAGTCTTTATTATGCCACCTCAGCACTCATGTACTATCTGTGCGTAACGTATTATTAACAAAATCTAGAGAGATCTTCTGGTGAAGTTTCAAGAGGTATGAAAAGAAAGTAAAAACTTCATTTTTTTTTTGCTGGTGTAACCAAATCATAACATTCAAACATTCATAGGCCAAAAGAAGCATGCCAATTTAATACTATTACTGAAGGGAAAACACACCATAAATGTTTACAGTCACAGCCTTTTCCCGTCTTTCATCAGTCAATTCATTGAGTAGAGTGCATATATAAACACCCCCTTGAGTAGTAATCACATTTGTTAGATTTAGGACTCCTTTGTGAGTATCAGGAAGAATTTCGCCTTTAAAGACCCATTTAGTAGTTGGCTTTGGGAATCCCTCCGCCTGGCAGGTGAGGCTCAGGGAACCTCCTGCTACATGGAAAAGCTTATCTGGTTGTACAACAATTGTGGGCTCATCTGGTCCATCTGCAACAGTCCACAAAGTACAAAGTGAGGAGTCAAAAAGATTAAAACAATGTAAGCAATAAACAGGCATTGAAAGATAAACGGGGGTGACTGGGGAGGGGATTATGATTCTTACAGAGCACAGTTACGTCCTTATGAGTTGTCACGCTGCTGAAGGGGTTTGTTAATAACACCGTGTACCTTCCAGAGTCATTGCGGTCTGGTCTGACAATAATAAGGTTCTTTTCTTTCACCAAATAGTGCAAGCTGGTCATCAATGCAGTACTGTTGAAGGACCAAACCTGTTGCTCAACCACCCCTTGCAGCATACTGTAGCTTAAGGTGAAATTTTCAATTCCCTCTTTGACTAAATCCGGGTGAGTGCTGAGAGCCACATTCTGGATTCTTTCTGCAAACAAAAATATGGCAAAACATTGAAAAAATAAATCTGAAGAAGATGGCTTACAACTACATGTGTATATATATATATGTATGGGATTCTTCTTGGATTCTGAATTTATTTACATATTGGGCATTCACTACACTTCAAATTGTAAAACATACTACTGTTAATCAAAGATAAAACAGCAGAGAGGGTTTGGCACTCTGCTGTTAAAATGTATATGAAATTGATTGGTAAATATTTGATGGTACATTCAGTTAGGAATAAGCATATGTTTGAGAATATTTCTATGCACATACATAGATATCTTGGTAACAACTTTGTATTTACATTTCATCTCTCCCCCTTAATATTTTGGATTTCTGGTGGTGTTGTGGGAAAATAACCTGCTTCAAGTTTAATTTTATGTTCATGGTAAATTTTAGAAATGTCATATTAACTCATGCTTTAACACATTTGTAGATTTCCAAGAAAAGTGTCAGAAGAACCAGAGCTGAAGTACTCACCAAATACCCTCAGAGTGAACGTAGTTGCTGATATTCCTAGTCCAGACTTTGTCAGTTCCACAGTATAGTTACCAGTAAAGTTAAGCGGTACATTTGTGAAGGTAAGTGAGCCATTTTTCTCAATGCTGAGGACATTCCTGCGATTGGTGGCTATGTCTGGAGGGAAACTGGAGTTTATAGTCCATGTGCCAACAGGTAAAGCGCCTAGAAACCAAATAACCGCTGGATCTGGAGCTCCAGTAAAGGACACAGCCAGAGTCACAGTATTTCCCGCTAGTGTGTTCACCAGAGTCGGACCAACAGGAGAAACCACTAATTCGCAGCTGGCACCTGTCGAGAGGGAAGAAGGTGATGAGCCCAAAGGTGTGAAATTGGTTTCTTCATTGGTTTTCTTAAAATCATTGCCCCACAGGAACAATATGTACGACTGTCGTATTTGAATGCTCTAACTGAAACGTGTAAGTAATTTCTAAACTCACCTTGAAATGCAAAACTGATTAATACGGCCAGTAAAAACGAGTTTAATTCTACCGGAGACTTCATTTCAGTAGTGCAGACGCACTACTTCAGGAGCTGGGTGTTTATACGAAAAAAAAAGTTATATTAGAGTTATATTTATAAATTTCGACAGGTCAAACTACAATAACAAGAAAGTCCTTGGCGTCTCGGACAATAACCCTTTTCTTCCTGTGGGCTCGAGGCAGCATCAGCGCGTGAGGAACTCACCTGTAACGTGCAGCAGTCAGGCCACGCCCCCTTCTCAGTAACTTGCTGCTTTATCTTCATTTAGCGGCATATAGATGTGCAAATACCAAGTTTGGCTGTAAATAGGTTTTGTTAATTTAACCCATGAGTTTTTCTCTTGACACTATAACTTATACTGAGGATAGATTGCTGCCTCACGAATGACCAATACATTTATTTATATCATTCTTCCTTCATTAAAAAGTCAAAAGTGAATAAGGATAGAACCTAAAATGAATTGAACCATCTCCATATTTCAGGATTATATATTATACATATTCTTACCCACTTTGATAAGAATAAAATGATTTGCACTTAATGTAAAAGTCTTGAACCAGGACAAACATTCTTAAAAATATATTTTAAATTAAAATAAATAAATAAACAGCTCCTTAAATATTTCAAAGAAACCCCCCCCCCCCCCCAAAAAAAAAAGCGAGGTATTTTTTATGAAAGTCTTGAAGAAACATTTTAAACTTTCCACCATTAAGAACAGGATTATGCATATTATTCAAACATGATAAACCGACACTTGAAACAAAAACGCACACAGGGTTGCTATGAAAAAGACTGGCTACTTTATTGTCACAATTAGAGATTTAGGCGCTTACGGTATAATTCAGATTTATGATCACGTCATCTTACACATACTGAGAGACACTGTCAAGTCAGTCCAAAAGAAAGTTACATGTACCTTAAATGTCCCAATTACCAATAGTCTTTATGCTAATCTTGAAGAACAAGATTCTCTATATGTTTTAGGTTCATATTTACATATAAAATTTACACTTCTGAACATGTGTGACAAAGGTAAAAAGCTTAAACCTAGCTGCGTCATACATGTGGACTTAGTGTACAGTTCATTCAAGTAGCATGAGCGACAGTTACTGGCTTTAATTTACCGAAAAAAGTCACTACACTAAGATTTTATGATACAGAATAACAATCCATTTAAATTAAAATGAACATGAAAGACAAGATGATGATTTTGGGGGTTGTCTGACTGCAGGACAGTGTGCCTCAGTACTCTTCTCCTCTTGGTACCTCCCTGCATGTCCTCAGGGGTTTAGGTCTCAAACACGGGGATCAGACTGATACATTAGGCTCGCCCTGTGGGGGTGCCAAGTTTATTCAGTCCCGTTATTCATTACAGGGTCCTGCAAAGAGACAAGGGCAGAAAGAAAGAACAGACAGAGACAGTTAATACCAACTTTAATTTGTTTTGATACTTCTATCATTCGATGTTTGAGTAATGGTAATCGCTGGCGTTAAGCACTTCTATCATTTAACACAAGAGGTAACAATTACATCCATTTATTGTAAACATAAAAGGTCACAGACAGATTAGCCTTTAATTATTGTGATACTTTTATCCCTAAAGCCAATTAATTATACAACCTGCATTTACAATGCTTAATGACATCCTTTTATTGAATGGCAATGACTCTCGATGACAGCAGAGCAAAGAAAAACTCTTTCTAAAGCGATCACACATTTAATTTGGCTGTAATATTTTATTCTGGTTAAATTATACAGATTAAATGCTAATACTCACCCCTCTGGTGGGCTGTGTGTTCCTAAAGCCTCTATACCTTCCCTGACTCTTTCAGTTTGCCCACCAGGTCCTCCACTGTCTCCACCTTCATCCCTGCCTGCCTCTGAGGAGGCTCGTCCACTCTCAACACCTCCAACCGTGACGTGAGGTCCACCCCTAAATCCGCAGGCTTCACATTAGCAATCTTCTTCTTCTTAGCTTTCTAAAACACAGACAGAGAGATTGTCATAAAGATTGTGTATCATGAGAGTTTTTAAAAAGCTAACAAACACACAAATTATTTAATGTTCATGGAAAACTGACTAAACTGTAATCTTTTTCTTAAATCTGATCAGACAAATCCATGCTACCTACCATGATATTAGGCAGAGTGGCGTATCTGGGGGTGTTGAGTCGTAGATCAGCAGTCAGAACTGCTGGTGTGTTGATCTTAATAGTTTCCAGCCCACCATCGATTTCTCTGACCACCTTAATCTTATCTCCTTCCAAAGACACCTCTGATGCAAAGGTACCCTGGAACAAGAAGACAGGATTATGGATACATACTCCATATCAGGATAATGGACAAGCAATCACTGAGCTCCACCTGCTGACATATTGGTGGAAATGCACCTTTAACCATGTTTACAACTCAAAATGAAAAAAAAAAAAAACTACTTAACAAAAGATGCTATTCAATGCTTAGAGTTACGTAACTGGCAGCATTTCGACCACTCAACTGGTAGATAACACAAAAAGGTATTTTATTTGTTTCATGAAAGCAGAAAGTTTCATCCAGCTACACGGTAGCTCTTACTGACTACGACCAGACTCTACCGGCCCTGATAAGACAGTGTGAGCGGGAGCAAATGCTGATCCGAACACTGCTGTTCAAACTAAGATAATTAAAGGACATTTATGAATGATACAGGTCAAATGTCAGCCACGTGTCCGGGGCAAGTCCTGTGGAAACAGTTTATGTTTTAACAAACCTGAGGCCAGTCCAGTAAAGCTGCTGTCATCTGGCCAGTCTGATTGCAGTCATCATCGATGGCCTATGAAAGCAAGTTAGAGAACAAAAAAGTAAGAATGTATGCAGTTGGGCTGAATAATTATCTGTAAAATAAGTTATCAAGTTAATCCAATTTGAATCGTTAACCTGTTTGCCAAGAATTATTAGCTGGGCATCCTCCTTCTTGGCTAAAGCAGCCATGATCTTGGAGACCTGCAGAGGTCCGAGGGTTTCATAGTCTTTCCCACTAACTTCCACATGAATACCACGATCGGCCCCCATGGCGAGCGCAGTACGGATGGTCTCCTGTAAGAGAAAGAAACATGGAAACATATGGCTCTTACACCTTCTGTAAGAGCTCCTGTTTGAAGGCAGACTGTGTTTATTCTAACCCCATCTCACGAACCTGTGACTGCTGTGGCCCACAGCTGACAGCCACAACCTCCTTAATGAGCTTCTTCTCCTTCATTTTGACCGCCTCCTCCACAGCAATCTCACAGAAGGGGTTCATTGAATGCTTTACGCCATCCGTCACTATGCCGCTGTTGTCTGGCTTCACACGAATCTTTCAAGAGAAAGCACAACAGGTCACTGCAGGGGTTCCACATTACGGTAACTACTGGTCCCAGCAACAAAACGGACATAAAGAACCCATTTTGCAACTCCCACTTGTCTAGTGATGACAGTCTCATAAGTGTCTTCATGATTATAGATTCCAGGAGTGGAAAATAAGCAGTAATGCTAATTGGTAGTGCTAATTTTGTCCAAAAAACATGAAGACTGTAAGTTGTCCATAAAAGAAACCAAAAAAAACGTTGGTGTTCTCTGATTCTGATTCCAAAATAATACCAATTTAAACAGGGTACATCATAACTTGTATTTTGATGATCTTATAGCCAGGGCCAGCAGTTTTATTACACTGTACAGATCCAGCTGTGGCCAGCTGAAACAGGAGTGCTCCTGTGTGCATTTCATCAAACAGCTGATAACCGGTTTAGGTTATGGTGCTGTGCACCTTCTAGCAAAGAGAGAAAAAGATACTGGAATGTTTCCATCACAATAGCTGTAAGACTTCACAATACATGATTTCCTTAAAGACTTCTTACGATGTGAAAGGTGTTAGGAGTAATGTTGATTGCCGATTGCCAAGTTGTTACACAACTGCAACACACAGGCCTAATAGCAGCTAGTGTAGGTCGTGAGAAGACAAGCATCGTTACGCTGTTAATTATATGTTTATACTACAAAACACGGCGCATCTTGTTAAGAGATCCTATGACTTTAGTTGCAGTCTTCACGCTTTTCTGTAGGACGTGTACTGACGGGCTAAAGTTAGCTAACAGCACACTGAGTCAAGTAGAGGTAGCAAATGGTGGGAAATGTTTAGGGTAAATATTCCAGTTGAAAGAAGCATTACCTTTACCGCGTAGTCAATGACACGCTTGACTCCAACGAGAACACGGCCAGACATCGTGACTGAAATTATTTACAATTTCGGACAGAACACGTCCGGTCACCGCAATGAACCTTCACCCAAAGAGAAGAGATCGGAATTATTTTAAGGTGATTCCAGGGGAGGACCAAGCGGACCACCTCCAATTTCAACCAATGAAAGGTAAGTTCTGGTCAGCACTCTGAGCGCTGATTGGATAATATAGGTGCAACTTTGTTGTTTAATTAAACGAATGAAGGATTTCTTCACGTTCTAAAAAACGGATAAATTTCCTTATATTTTAGTTACGTCTTGTGGGATACAATACCAAACTGCACAAAATTGAAAGTTAAGAATCGATTTTCTAAATTAATCAATCGACTTAAAAGGTCTACGACAAATAACCGAAGAATGACATGGTGTTCCTCATATCTGAGTCCTGAGTAAAACTGAACTCAATAAAGGTTCCGCTGTCTGTGGGTTAAAGTTCATTTTGGGATGATGCATGTTGGGATGAAATATATATATATGATATATGATATATGCTTTATTTAATCTATAGAATTACTTTTTTTCTCTAATTCTGAAAAAAAAGTTTTTAACATGAGAAATACATTTGTATATGCAACAGCAAATAAAACCCTTACTAATATTTGAATTATATTGAGAGGGTATAGATAATGGCACCAACAGAACTTTGACCAGTCAAGTCATAGACATTTGTGAATGCCTTGTGGACAAGGATATGTCCTTTTTTGGCTTTTGGTTATTTGAGTTTTTCTGAACTAGTTTTTAAATGGTTCACATTCTCCTTTCTGGGCCAATTGAAAGTAAAGTGCAATACTGACTGTCATAGGCTATGTCTTGGACTCTTTTCCATTTCTCTGTGGCTGTGGCTTGTTATTTTAAGTTCTTTTCAATATGCCAGCACAATGACCGCTTTTATTATAGGTAAAATAATTAACTGTTTGATAGATTGTTTTCCCCATCCCTGTTCATGACCACCTACAGTTTAAACTATTCTCTCTTGGCTTTCAGGGGAAAAACTCACCACGAGTAGTGTATGATTTTTAAATAAATCTTTGGTCTATTCCTTTCTAATATTAAAGTTTTATCTCTATAAAAAGTTACATTTAATGTGTCAGGTTTCTATCTATCTATCTATCTATCTATCTATCTATCTATCTATCTATCTATCTATCTATCTATCTATCTATCATATATATGTTATTATATCATATGCAATAAAATAACATGACGCACAATATTATACATTATTTTCTTATATGACATAGAGTTGTATAATTTTATCTTATTAATTTAAAAGTAATAATTTCAATGCAGCAGAGTCAGGATAGATTCTCATTAAGTCGCTTAACTAAAAAAAACATCAGCAACACGATATTGGAAAAACTCTGCTCAAGCCCGAGAGTAGAATATAGCTAAAAGGGAAGTGAAATAATAATAAAATAAATAAATTGAGACACTTAAATCAATTTATATCTGTAGTTGCAGTGAGCAATAATCCTAAAAGTGTTTGATTGTGAGACAATACGGACAATACGTGTGTCTACGCTTTGAATATGCAAATTCAATCTGGTTTTTAGAAAATGTTATTACCCTAAAGACATAATCTGCTCACGTTTCGCTTTTATTCGCACATTACATAAATTAATAAGGTAATCCTACTAGGTAAAGTGCTCTTGTGTGGCAATAAGGTGGTTAATGGAGAGATCAACGGTCGCTTTGAAGGCGCAGATCGTGATCGCCCGCGCGCAAATCCGCGAGCAGAGTCACCTCTGATCAGCCAGCGGCAGCAGCGGCCTCCATTTTAACTCCAGCACCGAGTCCTACCTCACGTGTCCTGGGCTGTCTCTCTCACATGACCCGAGTGTTTGTTCCCGTGATCAGCACTTCCATCTCCGTCTGTGACACCGAATATCACTTTTTATTTTCACCCTGATGGATATGCTCGAACAGAGTCTGGACACCGCAAGGTAACCGAGACTCGGCCAAAATGGCTAGCTGACACAAGCTAGCGACAAGATGCTATTTCGGAGGGCTGCCGTACGACGCTAACCAAAGGCCTGACCTTAAAACTGTTGTCAAAACGAGTTTATTGTGCAGGTTGTGTGGTAGTTTGCAACAATAGCGAAGGACATTCCAAGCCATATGGATTACCAGCTACGTGCAAAGCAGCTAATCTAACGTTGTGGAAACATGATCATAATTTGATAATAACACTTTGGCAGCTAAGATAGCTTCAGCTAGCTCTTAAAAACAAATAGTTGTGAGGAAAGCCGTAATCCGGGGATAGAAGGTTTTTTCTTGTTTTACCCGAAAATGTTGTAGGTCGAAAGTGTTTTAGTGCACTTTTAGCAGGAACTCTTTATTTGCTCTTTTACAGAGTTTTCAGTCATTTGTGTTGTGTTTCGTGCATTTGTTTTGCAGTCAAGAAAAACAAGAAGAAGAGGTTGTCCAGGCATCTGAAGGTAAGAATCATGTTTTCCTCAGCATGTGGAACTTGATTTGCAGTGAGGTGTGTAAAAGCTCCTGACAGGTGGGACAAAACACAAACCTGTGAGCTTTAGCATTTTGCTTTTGTTGTCCTGAACCTACACAAACCTGTTTGCTGTCTTTGTTAGTGGTCCCTTTCTTTCATTCTAACATAACAACTGGTTGTTGTTGTTTTTTCTGTCCTTTTTCCCCCCGGGAGACGGGACAGGAGAAGAGCAGACAGCTGTTACAATAGCCAGTGTTCAGCAGGCTGCAGCATTTGGTGACCATAACATACAATATCAGTTCCGCACAGAGGGCGGGCAGGTGAGTATCTAAAGGGAGGATGCAACAGCACTGATGTCTGCCTGATAAGTCCAGTTTAGGAGGGATTTTTAAGTTCTTCTGATGGCCTGGACATTGAGATTAAAAGATGACTTAATGCGTAAAGTTAGATGTGGCCACAACAGGTTAAAAAAAAAAAAACACTTGAAAAATGGCCAAAAGTTCCTCATTCCAATTTACATTTAGACCCAGACAGATCCTCACTATCTATTCAGAGGCGTGTTTTTAAGGGTTTGGTCTCCCTCGTAGCACAATCTGTCAGTGGCAGACGACACAATACATATGCGTGTTATTAAAATTGCTCTGCAACTTCAGCTGGTTTTAGATTAATTTTTGCAAAAAAGGAAAAAGTTTCCTCTCAACTACAGCTTTCAGTTAAAGCCTCTGATTTCCTCTGTAGCTATAGTGTATTTTTGCTGAATGTTTTGTGTCCCTCCCATTTACCCAGGTCAGAAGGGAAGCTGTCTCTAAATTCTCTAAAGGTATTAATGTGTGTTTTCCTTTTCACACAATTGACCAGAGACTATCAGCAAAAATTACTCCGCTCACTAATGTGAAATTCTCTCAAGTGAAGAACAAGGAGGTGGCTATGCCAGTGAATAAAACTGCAACACCACTGTGACATTCAAGTTGATTTTTTTTTCCATGTTTTGGGTGATTTGCACTGGATGGAATTAAGTCAGTGATCCATGTGGCTCATTTGGCGTAAACAGACTCAGTGTGAACGATCATGTGATTCTGGTCTGGTCTGCGATTGGCATGGCCGAAGTGTCACATGTCAGTCAGGAGGAGCGTCACATGATAGAGGGGATACAAATACTGATTCTTGGAACAAACGAGCTCATTTTCTTCACTTGTTTTTCAAATCAAATCAGGCACATTCTGAAGCCTAAGCATATTGTGTTGGGCGGTGAGAGCCGTGCACAGCTCAGGCTCGGAGTGTAGCTTCATACGTTAGGTTCGGCTGCACCGAAGACAAAAGTGACATGATAAACAAATCAGCGAGTCAGGTAAGGTTTTGATCAGGGAGCAATTCGAATGCCACAGACCGGAAAGAAAAACTGAAGGCTTTGAACAGCGCTCATCTCAGAGGCGTTTTCCTCCCCGTCTCTCATGCGCTTGTCTCCATTCCTGCCCAACAGGTGACGTATCGTGTTGTCCAGGTGACTGACCAGCACCTCGATGGAAGAGAGGATGCAGGAGGAGCAGTGAGTGTCGTTTCAACCGCTGCGTTTGCTGGGGCTCCTCAGGCTGTGGCTCAGGTAGCAACCTCTTTAAAGATTGAAAAGAACCCGTTGGTAAAATGGAGTGTTTTTTTAAAGACGACCTGTGTTGTATTTGAATGTCTTTCGTCTCTGAACCCAGCCTGACAAGCTCATGCCAAACAACTGTTAAAGATGTGTGAAAGAGTTCCCACTTTCCTTTGCATGTCAGGATTCAGATTGAGTTAGTGAAACCGAGGCACGGCCCCAAACCCATTTTTTAAATGAGATTTCTGTCTTTATTTACTCATTGAAATTTGTTTATGACTTTGTTCAATTTTAGTCAACCGCAGCAATGTGTTTTTTCCCTTTGACTAAGTAGACCATGAAAGGAGAGTTAACTTTCCCATAGCGGGAAATGAATTTGTATGGCAGGAAATGAACTCGTATGAAATGTGACATCTTTAACCAGCGCCCTCCTTTGACACACTGACCAAGCCCCATTCAGAGCTGGTGTAACTTACACAGCTGCAACGCTTTCAGAAATTAGGCGCTAGAGGTCTAGTTTACAGCTAAGGTGTACAGAGCCAATTTAGGGATGATCAACACTCTCTGAAGCTTTGATGTCACATAGGGAAAAGATAAATAACTTTCTCTTTATCAATTACAACAATTGTTGTGCTTTGATAGTAGTAAACCAAGTCAGCTGCTGTTAAACCTTGTTAAACCTCAGCACGAAGCCCTGCTGTTTTTTTTTTGCTTTTTTTTTTTTTAAGCCATCAGTGTACTTAAAGTACACTGATGGCTTTTCTGTCCTTGCCATTATCCCCGCTAAGAAGAAATGCTCTGCTTCTGTTCTTCCCGGGGGTGGGTGGGTGGGGGGCAGATGGGGGCACCTTTTATTGAGTATGACAGACAGTGAGGTGTGCATATACCTGCCGCGATTGCTCCACCGCTCCCTGCTCATGTCTCCCTCCTGTTTGTCTCTTATCTGTCACAGGCTGTGATCCAAAACCCATTCAGTAATGGAGGAAGCCCAGCAGGAGAGGCAGTGGGAGGGGAGACCCGCTTCGCTTACTTCCCAGCAACTGCAGTGAGCGACGGGACTGTGTCTGTGCAGGCAGCCGCAGACCCAACGCTCACACAGGCGGGGGGTGAGTCGCTTCTTACTCCTAATCTGGTCTGAAGTACATCACAGTGCCACGGGGCTAATTAAGCCATTATTTTGACAAACAGGAGTACATTAGAGGTGCTTCCAGTTTGGAATAATGTCCCTTGTTTAAATCTTCCCCATGGCTTTACCTCATGTTTGGAAAACCCTATACCGCAGATGTGAATCACACTGTCACTTTTACGGCACGCAGCGACGGAAATATTATCAGCTGTAACTATGAATAAAGAACTTCTCTCAACATTTTTTTTATGAATGATATTAGATATTGTTTATTAAAGCTGAGCTCAGAGGTGGGAAGAAAAAAGACTCGCAACATATTTTTTTCCCAGTATCGATCTCTGCCACAGAATGTGTGAAACACCCTGCCTTGGCTAAATTATGCCTTTTCCAACTTAAATATTACCACTGGCCAAAACAAAATTGGCTACATGGATCGTATTTATTTTCAGTTTATTTCATGTCACATGTCCTCCCACTTGTCCTCTTCTCACCCTTCCAGCCATATGTCATCCGGCTGTCCCAGCCGGCCTTGTGGTTTTATGTTAGCTTCTCGGGATTCGTAGCCTACGTACAACCGGCTTGCATTTTTTTCTGTATTGCGCAGCAAGCTTTAGATTTTGCAGCCCACTGCTATAGATGACCGGTTGAATAATGCATTTTCAGTATTTTTCTGATGGTTGAGGACCTGAACATTGCAGCTTTGAAAAGCGTAGTGCCTGACCAGCATTTATTGTTGGGATTTGGGATTCATGAGTCAGTATTTTAGCCTCTGCCTGGGCTTTGAGTTTTCACATTTATGTGTGCACGGGCTCCAGGTCTACCTTCAGCTTAAGTCTCACACCACCGGCAGCAGTCCGGCCAAATTTGGAGCCCCATAAAACTCTAAGCTGCTTTTTCCTTGTGGCTTTTAATTTGCCCATTTTAGTTTTTTTCCCGTGACCAAAATTCAAGTCACGAACTAAAAACCATCTAAGTTTTCCATTTTGTACTTAATAACAGAAATTATACAATTGTGAGTTTAATAAGTCTTGCCGAGCTCAGCCAGGCTTGAAAACCCAAAGCAGCTCTTGCTGTTGAGCAAAGAATTTAGTACGGTTGCAGAACAATTTACGGACCAATCAGAGGTCGTATGAGTTCCTTCCCTTGAGTCATTAAGTTTCTTTAATATATTACACCTTAGATATTGTGGTTGATTGGACCAGTTCAGCATTTCCAAATACCCTCACAGGCTCCAAGTCATCACTGTCACATGACACACTCCCACACAACTCATCCTCAAGGTTATATGGGTTGATATACCTCAGGATGGACCTGTGTAAAGTGCCTTAGTTAATGCTTTAGGGGTTGGAAGGTAGAGCGTTGAGCACCCGAAAGCTTTAAGATGTTTGTGTTGCTGAGCAGGAGGGCCAGACTTTTCCTGTCTGTTATATCTGACGGGAAAATATCTGGGACTCAGATTTGGGGTCTTATTTGATGCCGAGCAGAATCTTGAATGGAATTTCCCTCCTCTTTGGTGACCTCATGCACCCGTGGTTCCTACAGGTCAGTTTTATGTGATGATGACACCCCCTGATGTCATTCAGACCGGCACTCCCCGAAGCATCGCCCCGCGCACACAGCCCTACCCAGCGTGAGTATCTCCTCTCTGTTACAGCTCAGTCTCACATGCAGGCAGCTCTTAAACACAAACACAGCTGTTCTTCTAAAACATTAAATCTCCTCCATCTAAACACAGCTCAGAGTTTTATTTTTTTAAGCTTAGAGCTGAATTAGGGTTGAAATTAGAGATAGCATCCAGTGCTAAAAGCATCCTGTGTCAGTGCTTTAACTTTCTACGGCAGTTATAATCCCTCACAGTGATGCCGGCAAAGGCATGTCTCAGTGCCTGATGGAGACTTTTCCATATCAATCGTTTACGGTTTGGAGTAGACGTTGGTAAATTATCAGGACACGCTGAATAACGAAAGCATGCAAAAAGACAAATCCACATGCAAATGCAGGTGAATCCATCAGAGGTAGATGCAGTTTACATTGTAGGGCATCAGTAAGAGTTGAGATGGATCGCTGTGATGAGAAAGAGCAGCTAGTGTTCCAGAGATAGATGACGATTACTGTCTCCCGTGACAGAATATGGTAATGAGCTCATGAATGTAGAACAACTTCCACATTAACAAACGTCAGGATCAAATTCTGCTGTCTTTCTTTAACATTTACTTCAGTGTCTTTCTCACTTAGTTTTTTTCATTTAGCTTCTAATTTTACCACAAGACAGATTTCCTCTTTTTTTCTCTGGACAGTTTTTTTTAAAAACTTCTTTAAAATCTCAATTTGTAAATCTCTAAAGACACCAACGAGCATCATTATAACTACATCTGAGGAGATGTGGATCTGTCCCAGACGCTCCAGCTGTTAACGGCAGGCAGGGGCTGCAGCTACTGATATGAGCAGCAGGCTCATCTGAACAGAGCTTCTTCTGTTTTACTTACTTGTCGCCTTGCTAGTTCGGGCTTACTTTTAATACTGCATTGGAAAAAAAAAAAAAGGTTTCTCCCAAGCTAAGATATATTGGCATGAGAGCCCGAAAGGCCGAGAAAGCTCATTTTTCTATTGTTTGGTGGAAGCCAGGCCACAGTTATTTGCATGATTGGTCACTAAAACGGAGCACATGACTCATTATCAAATCGAGTTATCTCTGGCTTAAGTGAATATTCTTCCATTTTCCACCAGGCGTATCCTTAACCTTTAAACACGTGTTCCTAAGAGCACATTGAACTTTCACATAAGGTTGCTATTGATTTTTGCCAGTCGTTGCTGTTAGCCAAAGCATCAAGGTACCACTTAATTGATCTGGCCACAGTTAGGAGGCAAACTATTCCATTAACTGACTGTTGTGTTCTAACATCTGTTTGAGCGTCTTCAGAACTTCTGAAGGATTTAATTGCTTTGCTTTAAGCAGCTTTAAAAGAAGAGCAGCCATAAATTTGACAGCAGCTCTGCTGTGTTTGATGGAAATGACGCTGGCCCTTTCCACTCAGGAGCAGAGAAGTAACTTTGTTTCAGTTGATGTCTTCATTTGCATCTCAGAATCCCACTACTGTGTCTGTTTATTTCTTGAATCTGACATAAATGATTTTTTTTTTTTTCTATTTGTGCCAAGTGTCAGATATATGTTTAATGTAGTGTAATGCACAGTGACCCCCTCATTGTGAGCAAAGTGAGTGAAAACTTTCCACCCTATCTACCGTCCGCAGAGATGAAAACGAGCTGCTGCAGCATGAAGGTTTAAACTGGTGAGGACAGTTTCCACATTTCTCCCACACTCCTTTTTAAAGCTAAAAGCTTTAAATGAACTAATCAAATTGGATCACAAGAAGAAAAGTGGCACACAAACCTCTGCCCCCTCCCCCTCTCCTCCTCCCCCTCCCATCCCGTAAGTCCCTGGTGATTCTCCCACATCTAGACGTGCGAGACACAGATGTAGCGGCTGTTCAGAGCCGACCCTGATCCATTGTTGTAAGTCGTGCTTTTGGAAAATAAAATTCTCCATTAGGACTTAGAAATTAGGTCATTGTTCTCTATGTTGGGAAAAAAATCAGCTAGTTCCACACTTGAACTTAGTGTCAATTGTTGTGGTTGTGTATTTAGTCTAGATTTTAAGGTTAGTGTTAAATCTTTTTAGACAGTATTTAAGTTTCTTTTCTGTACTGAAGGACACATTTATATTTTGTGTGGATCCAGCTGTGTTATCTTTATAAATGAAGCTAGTGGAAACCATGTGCTGTTAATTTAGCAATTTCTCCAGTTAAAGGCGACTTATTGGCTGATGGTCAATAAGGTTTGTTTCTGGTAAATCATCCAATCATCCAAGCCCCAGTCCCTGGTGTCTCATGGTGTAATCCACTGTCTTTCTGACACTATAGCTTGGTTACAGTGATAGGAATGCCATAAAACAGGGCAGAATGGGTAAAAATGCCATTTTTCTTGCACAGATCATTATAAGAACACACAAGCTCAGTTCCTTCAAAGAACAAGAATAATGTGCTTCAGCAATGAGGTTGTACTCCCTTCATTTTTCAGAACTCTGTGGCAACAATAGCTCTCAGGAGCACTTAGAAGATTGTGAAAAAGGGGATATTCCTCTGGGCCTGCACATTTAGTTATTCAGACAGTCATCCTCATTTTAGAAGAGTGCTGTTGGACAGAATCCATTTTACTGCTGAAATCCCATTAAGATATATTGAGATAAAAGTGAGTGTCATTTAGCTTTGCAGAGCATCTCTAAAGAAACTATCAGCGGTCGAATTGCGCTAATAGAACGCAAATTTTCTCCCGTGCTGTAAGGAGATCTGTAGAAGAGCACATAAAGGATAACCTTTGTAAGTTTTTTGATAAAGACAGTAGGCAAAATGATCAAATAAGCAACAATTAGAATAATTAGAAAACATCTTGCTGTGTTTCTTCATGGAAACAGATTTTAAAATATTCTTTTTTTATATATATATATATAACAAATGGCTAAGTTACAGAATAGCCTGCTTGTGATTTTACACAAGTGTGTTATTAGTTTGTTGGCTTACTCGCGCCTTTAAGGGTCGTCGGATAAATCTCTGCCACGTCTCAGGGACTTAATTAACAGAATCCTGAGGGAAGATCCAGAGACAAGAGACGGTTGTGTCATTAGCCGTACGCCCAGTCTCTGAGAGACAGCTTCTGCTTTTCTGCTCCGTTGTAATTTTACAGCATATTGGAGCTGTGTCCTCCTGCCAGGCCTCACCTGAGAACAGGAGAGTGTTTGAGGTTGGGAGCCAGTGCGTCACAGCTGCAGCCACAGCTTACGTAGGCCGCGCATACTTAAGTTTCTCTGCCAAAGGCAAAACGCTACTTTTCAAGGCTTATTTTAGATAGCAATTACAATTGTCTCGAACTGGGAGATAACAGGGAAGAATGGTTTTTAATAGGCGCAGGATTAGGCGAATTTGAGGCATCGGATCTGTGCTTGATTGTATGGTGCTCAGAGATGGGCGATATTGTTGTGCATGCAAAGTATTTCATTTCCTATTTATCTTCAGGAAAATGGACGGACCCCGAACGCCAAGAGATGAAAGGAGGAGAGCACAACATAATGAAGGTGGGTAATTAGTGATGATTGTGGCTTTTGATTTAGTCAGACTGCACAACGTAATGCAGTGAGGTACCTAAATGAAGCACTGTTTTAAAAAAAAAAAGTCCCCTAGCTAGGTCAGAATGTTCTGTTAATGTAAAACCAGATGACAACGTTTGTGTTTCAACTGCCCACTAGAGGCTACTGTTGAGCTGCCAGATGAAGACATTGAAACCCGTCCTGCATGTCGGCTCTAAAAGGCATCTGGCCGTTTGTGTTTTAAAAAATGTTCTATGCCATTTCATCAGTTGAAAGGCGGCGAAGAGACAAGATCAACAACTGGATTGTTACACTTTCCAAGATCATCCCTGACTGCAGCATGGACAGCACCAAGACCGGAGCAGTAAGCTTTTTGTGCTCTCTCTCTCTCCGTTGTCCTGTCATTTTGCATTTCTACCTTGCAACTATATGGTTCCATCTGTGTCCCTGCAGAGCAAAGGCGGCATCCTATCTAAAGCATGCGACTACATCCGTGAGCTGAGGCAAAGCAACCAGCGGCTGCAGGATAGTCTGAAGGAAGTGGAGAGGATACAAGTGGACAATGAGTTGTGCAGGCAGCAGGTATTGATATCGCTCTGTGTTCCGGCCTGGAAATGTGGCATGGAGGGAAGTTTCAGAGATTTCAGCAGTGGCTAGAGAAAGTCTATGAATTCTAATTCAAAAGCTCCCTTTGAGGCGGTTGGGTGTAGCAGATAAATAAATCGGCACATAATAAGGCATCCATAGTGGGCCGCGTATGTGGCTGTGAAGATTGCCCCAGCCTTGAATAGATTGGTTAGCTGTACGCTGCATTGCAACATTCTGTGGTTAAGTCTCAGAAGTAAGAAATCCTCCCAGTTCCATATGCGTCTTCATTTCTCCAAAACGAACCCCCTGAGATTGCAGGCTGTATAGCTAATCATCGGAGTCTGACAAAGAGGATCAAAGACTTTGCACTCTTATAATGAGAGGTGTTACCTGAAATCACTGCTTTAAGAGACTGTGGGAATAATACACACAGGAGTTGTGTGAGAACTAAGTGCATGCTAATGCACTCAAAGTATTGTGAAATTTCAGAGCTCTGAGGCTGCCACATCTCCCTCTAGAATCCCAGGCCTGCAAGGCAATATATTCTTATTCTAACACTCAAAGTATAACATCCTTCACTCAGTCACTTGTAGGGGGGGGGGGGTCAACGAAGTCAGAGTTCACCCAGGGGAAATGAAGCCGAGATGACATACCGCAAAATTTGATAATCCAGTGTGTCGTGGCTTTGAAAGGGGGGTTGCTTGAATCTGATCTAATCCCAGGTATTGCACCGTCCTATACATTACACGGTCCAAGCACTCAGAGACAGAAGTTTGTACATCATGAGCTATATTTAGCTGCCACCGGGAGAAGAAGTTGACGCCGAGCCTTTTTTTCTGTCCTTTGTTGTGAAGATCGAGGAGCTGAAGAACGAGAATGCGCTGCTCCGAGCGCAGCTTCAGCAGCACGGCATCGAGATGATCGGAGAGACTCCACCGCAGTAAAAAAAAAAAAAAACAACGACGAGAGCAGGGAGGAGCACCGCCACTCAAACACGCAACTGATGTGGAGATTGGAAAAAGGACATGTGGGGAATCGCTTTGTTTTTAGTGATTGCCTCCTTCCCTGGGTTCCCAGGTTGTGAACCCTTCACCAGCCATTTGTGGCTGCACTTGACTGTTCCGGTCCTGTCGAGATAACCACCTGTCGCAGTAGAAATGTGCTTCAAGAAAAGATTTCCACTCACCTCATCAGAGTGCTTTGCTAGCACTAGCTAAGAAACAGAACCTCTGCTGAACTTCTCCTGTGTTTTGTATTTATGTAGCCTCACTCATGGACTATGATGTTTGTTCCACGTCGTTTTTTTTTGTTTCCCCCCCGTGTATTAATTTTGTCATAGTTCTTGCTTTTACTCTGTTTTTTTTGTTTTTGATTTCTGTATTAATATGTTGTTTTTATCTCATTTAATTTATTAGTCCGCTTGCTGTCAGAAGCCCTGATGGAGACCAGTTACGTTGAAACTCCTGCATCCCTGAGAAGCAAACTGAATTTAAAGAGAGGAAATATCAAAGTATGCAAAACATGGTTCCAGAAACAGAAATAATGTGACACACATAGCTCACCGAAACCCAAAGACAAACAAGACGCTGTGCAAGCCGAAGCCTCTGAGCGGATTTATGTAAATATGACTTCTCATGTTTTAATACAGATGTTGAAGAATGTTAGAGCAGATTATCTCTGGGAGTCAGCAATCAATAAGTCATTAACTCCACGCTGGCCCGGCGTCACAATGATGACCATGAAGTGTGCAATCTTGAAGCTTGATATGGAAAAACAGACAGTGGTATACTTGAATTGTTGGGCATTTGCTAGATGGAAGAAACACCTGTTTAAAAAGGCCATTCACATGTAAACCTCAGATATTTCTGATGTTTAATTACAAAGTCAAACATGAAAGTGTGAAACCTGCAACTTTCCAGCTCAGCACTTTGGATCATCAGCTGAAGAGGAACACAGATCCCAACTTTTGCCAAGCTATGTTCAGGCACTGTGGGTTTATTATTTTCATCTTTTGTTCTTGTGTGATTTAGAGGTGTCTGAATATGTGTAAGAATAATCCCCACATGCTTCAGTTCTGGCTGCTCTATTTTTGGTGTTGCAACTCTTCAAATGGAGCTCAACGCACAGGAGGAGGGGTGGCACCCTGGAGAGCAGCATTCAAAGACTCCTCACTATGGAAAAGGAGTGCACTGAAATACTGTGTTTCTCTTTTAGCATAGCACAACTGATTTTCCAAGAAAAAGATTGAATATTTGGAAAGGGGGGAACTTCTAAATGATCTCACATGTTTCTCCACCCACTCAGGCAAACAATAAGTAAACCATAATTGGTTGCACAAACAGAAAAAAGGCCAATATTAATATTGTTGATGATTTTTGTGAATGAAAATACACGATGCGGTTTTGTTCTGCTTCGGGCAACGTGAGCGAAAGCAGAAGAAAGATATCAAGCTTTGGAGCCACTCATTAGAGCGTGATTGCTTCTAACTGTCTCAACAGCTCAGGATCCAGAAAACCAACATTCAGACCACTGGCTAATTCAGGCAGACTATTATTACATTTTAATATCTGAGACTCTGTAAGTTAACAGCTTGTGCTTTGAAAGTGCTGTTCTTCTACAACTGCTAGATTTAAACCTGATAGGAATAGTGCGAGTGATCTGATCTCTCAAACTAGGCTCACGGCCAAAGTTGAAAGATAAACGTGCAGTAGAATTAGTTTTTTGAGTTTTTTTTTTGTTTTGTACACCACAGAGGAGAGCAGAGAACATAAAGACATGATTAATCCATTGGAAGGTGGGATTTTTCACAAAGTGTTTTGTGGCAACTTACTTTTTTCCCCCCCTTGCTTTTCTTCTTTGAAATGGCAAAAGAATGAAAAAAGCTTTCTCTGTGTAGCAGCCTCACTGTTCTCAGGTTAGAGACATCTTTTCTAAGTCCAATGGTGGAAAATAAAATTTCACTATAGCTAATAATCTCTATGGACTGTAGCTTCATTGTTCAGATCTCAGACAAGCAAATCAAACATGCTTCATTTCTTCCGAGTCATTTTGTAGAGCTGCAAAGAGTATTTTAGAAAAATTTAAGGTCTAAATTTGTAAATATCCATTTTTGTTGACCTGTGACTTTTTATTTACAAATCACTCACTTAGCTTAATGCAATCTATGCCTTCTAGAGATCTAAACATCCCCGATAAAATTGGCAATAATTTAGGATTTGGGTTTTTTAAATGTATTTATTTTTATTTGAGTGACAGTACTGCCACCAAGCAAAACAATAGTTGAAATTAAGATTTCTATAGAGTTAAGTCCTGATCCTTACTTGACGCCATTTGTCTTAATGAAGCCCCATCTATCAATCAGAGACTCATTAAGAAAATTAGATTTCAGGGTCTTAAAGCAGAATCCAGGTTCTTAAAGGACAATGATCTCTTATAGATGAACTGTCTGTGACATTAATTATGGCACTGAGTGATTCTATAGGGGATTTCCCTTACAGATGGCCCTGTGGTAAAACAATAAATCTAAATGCCATCAGAGGGGGACTCGTACCCTTAACATCATTGTAAATCTCAGAATGTCCACCCTCCACTAAGCTCATCAGCACATGCTCTGACAGGCCTTGTGGACGGTGGGTGTCTGCTCAGGTTGTCCTGGTGCATCGTTCCAACACACTCGATGGGCCTGAGGCATTGTTTATCTCACATTTGATTCTCCTGTTGTGACTTCTTCAAATGTCAGCAAAGTAAAAATTGAAGCCTCAGATATTGACATTTGTGGATATATATTTGGCCGAGAGATTCAGAAAATGCATCTCAGGCATTTTCTTTCATGGAAGTAGAATGAAAGGCATTGGCTTGTTTCTATGGCTGATGTGGATTTGAAAGGAATTACTCGCGATCTTGTTATTTTTGGCTGATAGGCACACAGGTAATTGGAAAAGCAGTTAGTAGTTTGGACTCACAGAGGGCAGCTTGGCTGAGAAAGATCATTGGTGGATAAAATGTGACTTTAAGCCTTTAGTGATATTGACTTTTACAGCAGACCCGTGACATGATAGCATCATTCTGCTGCTCAGCAAAGGTCTGGGCGTCTTTCAACTTTACACTTTGATGCTGTTTGAGGCCAAACGGTCCAGCTGCTTATAACCTAAAGATGAAATAAGTAACAGCCTTATTCAGCCTGACTAGGATAAATGATGCCCTGTTTTTTTTGCGCCCTCTGGTTTTGAAGTCTTGTCTTCTGCTTTTGAACATACAGTACGCAGCTAGCCAGGCAGGCGCCTGTGTGTCCCTGTGTTTGTTTGATGTGGATGATCTCTGATCCCCAGTGATTGGGACATACATGTTCTCTGTCTATCCGGCGCTCTGCCTTTTCACCCCTCTCTGAAGAGAGCCACGCAGACTTGAAATGAGCTCAGTTTGGGAGTAAAATTAAATAGCACACAGATACGCGAGGTTATTTCTCAAATAGAATATGAGGCTAGAGCCGGGGAATTTGACTTTCACCTCTCAGTGCAGATAATTCACTTACAATTAATAGATGTAATAATTGGAATAGGAAAGCTTCTCCCCTTTGAGCAATAAATTGTTATTGCCTAAATTCTGTGTAATGGATTTGAAACAGTGGTCAAAGCTAAGAAATTGCTTAGAGCACGGAGTGAAGTCCGTGCTGTAGAATCTGTTGTGCACATAATACTTTTTTACTCAGGAAAAATCTACCTAAGTGCACAGTTGACTGATTTCCATTGAACCCATGCTGGCCGGTACATTCTGCTGCAAAGCCACAGTTTCATGTCCTGCAGGCTTGTCTTACCTTTGTGGGGGTTTTTTTGAGCTACAGGAGAAAAACTGTTGGGGATGCGCATTGCCCCCTACCTCAGCCTGCCTCACGTTGCCTCTCTAGTAAAGGTTGTTGTGTGTTTGAAAATGGCTGACAGAAAAAGTCCCATATCGTATAAAATCCAAAGCTCCCCATTATCTTGCATATCTCAGTGACTTTCATCCTACATGGGCTAACAGTAATAGCAGCAGAGCACCTGCATAACTCAAATAGATGCTCCAGCACAAAGATATGTATTTTGCTGCATTTAAAGATGGAAGACCGGGATGAGCTGAGATTTCTTTTTATCTTTTAATATTTTTTGAGCCACCAGAGGCCTATATTTGACAGCCTTGATTGAAGTGACAGATCAAACTGCTTGAATGTTATGAGATGATTTTCAATTTAAGCAAAGGGACATACATTTCAGAACGCACTTATGAATAATGCTTATTGTAATAACACGGGTGAGACAAATGTTACTGTCTAATATCAGAACTTGTGATCATCCCAGTCGATGTGACTGTCAGATGACTCAGTTAAGATCAGATCCCATAAAATAAATCATTCTATTTTAAATCAGCTGCTGTGACACCTGGAGTAAAGGATCCCGGAAAAAAAAGCAAAATGAACAGCCAAACGAATCCTCGAGTAGCAGGAAATTCCTGAATGTCGCATCTAATTTAGATGAGCACAAAATATGTTCTAAATGAGTGCTGCCAGGGCGGTATGGTGGTTAGCACTGTAGCCTCACAGAAAGAGGGTTTCCATCTTCTTCTCATGTCAGTGGGGGTTCTCTGGCAACACTTTGTTTTTGTCCCAGAGTCCAAAAACATACTTCAAATTGGAATGAATATGAGTGTTGGTTGTTGTTTGTCTTTGTGCAGTCCTGTAATGGACTGGTGACCTGTCCAGGGTGTAGCCTGCCTGTCGCCCAATGACAGATGGAGTAGGCTCCAGCCCCCCTGCAAGCCTACAATGAATAAGCAGTACAGACTATGCCTGGATGAATGGATCATTACTATAATAAAGGGATTAACATAGAGAATAGAGTCCCCGCATTTAATTTTCAGAGCCATAATTTTGGCGTATTTGTCAATTATTTTCAAGCACCAGCCTGGATTTATTAAACTTTGTTCATTACATACAGTGCTAGTCAAGTGTGAGGACACACTTTTCCATTCATTTCTGTGCAAAGTTTTGACTCATACTGTGGATGCATTTAGAATCTCTAAGAAAATGAGTCGCAGAGGAACAGCCAATTTAACCAGAATAATGCTACCAACGCTGAAGCAGTAAAATGTTGTGTTTAAGTGATTATGGCAAAGAAAAAGGCAGCAGACAAGAGTAATAGAAATGTACAAGTAGAGCCTTTCATTTTTCCAGATAATCATAGGTACACTTTCACAGTGACGCGACAAAAGGCACATTAGACTCGGCCTGTGGCGGCATTAAATCAAATGAAAAGAACGAACAAAAATCTGAAATAATGCCATGGTGGAGTGTTCATACGGCTGCAAGATACTGAGAAGCTCTTCAGTACTTCAAATATCCAGGAGGCTACAATTATGATGCACTTTTCCCTGGTGGATTAAAACTAAATGGTGAATATGTTCTGTCTGACATCTAAAAACAGCTACACAGTGATATAAGCAATACAAGCTACATGTGTCTGTCTTATTTAAAGATACTGCATTTTTCACCCTGCCAGTGTTCTACTTCATCATATAATTAATATCCCTTAGTTTTTCTATGTTTTGGGGGGGAACCCAGTTAGTATTTCATTGGCATCAAGTATTTAATTGGTTTCAGCCTAATCGGAAATGAAAGGAAAGACAAAAGTAAAGAAAAACAAGGTTTTGTTATTGGAAATGTGCAGATTGAAGCTTTCAAGCAATGCATTAATGTCCATGCCCTCAATCGTATTCAAGTTTAAATAAGGTATTTGTTGGCTTTTGTTATTCTTAATTAACTCAATCAACTTGTAAAAAAAATAGTGTTCGAGTTGACTTCACAGTTGTGTTTTATCTCATTCATGCATGTATTAAGAACTCAGCAATATTTGGTAAACTCCAGTAAAATTTACTGTAAAATGCCCCTCATTTTGCTCAGACTGGGGAATTCCCAGCAGTCATCAGCAAATCTTCAGCCATGAATGCCAGACTGCCCCAGTGGACTGAAAGGGGCACTGCGCTTGCCCAACGCCTTCGACAGTTTGCAGAAGCACATGACAACAAACGTTTTAGTCTGACTATTTACGGATTCACATGTTTGTCGTGCGCTGACGTTTTGTCCGTGGCCCACTTTTTGAGGCGAGACATCGACTCTTTGGTCTGTTTGAAAGGCAAATTTATGGTGTGTGCTGTCTCGAAGCTCCATTTAAAGCTGGCAGGGAGACATGGAAGGGGGAAGTGGATAGGGACATGAACAGAGGACAGTGATGAAACAGGGACAGACGGGGCCAATGCCCTCAAACAGCGGAGAAAAAGGTAGACTGGCGCCTGCTGAGGTGAATCTGTCTGCCGTGCTGGTGCCGGACTTTGTTTGGCCAGAAGATTCCCAGCGATAGCCTCAGCGATTAAGATCTCTGAACAAAACATGTATGCTCAGAAAACTCAGATCTACGTGTTATTTTCTAAAACTTTTAAATGTTCAATGCTGTCCAGCCTCGCTGATCTCTCACAGTCAGGACAACAACAATCAGTTAAACCTTGTCTTATTCAGATCCCATCCACTTAGTCAGGCTTTGTGAGTCATGGCAAACAAAATAAACTCTATGAGTGGACATCCAGTGGACAGAGCAGGCAGCAGCCCCTTTTTTCTTTCCCACTGAAGGAAGCAAACAAGAAAAAATAAAGACAACATGATCATTCTCCCTGCATGTTAACAAAATTGTGGATAGATTCTGATGTGGAGCTATTCATGACTTTATTTGTTGACACTGGCATTGTGGTCACCCAAAGTAAGCAGACAGGCCAGCGGGGTTATCGGTGACAGCGACAGACTGACGCAGAGGTCCTGAGACATGTTGTTCTCTAATTGAGCCAGTACGGGCAATTTGGAATCCTTTGAAGGTATAATGAGAGTTAAAATGACCTCTGATTCACTATTTATGAGTTTGTACCTTCATTTTCCCATTTTGTTATTTCATTTCCCGCAGTATTGATTTTTTTTTTTATTCAGTCACAGTCTGCGGAGGAGATTTCTACAGTGACAGGTTGATTAATCCAAAGATGTTTATCTACGACCTAAATAAGAGGGAAAAGGACTCGACTGAATTCAGAGTCACAGCTTTCCTATTAAACTGTTAACAATCTGATTTATTATCACTATGCCAGTCTCTTTAGATAAACTGG
This sequence comes from Menidia menidia, assembly GCA_907169785.1. NCBI lineage: Eukaryota > Metazoa > Chordata > Actinopteri > Atheriniformes > Atherinopsidae > Menidia > Menidia menidia. Next base: position 3,787,636 of record CAJRST010038888.1, read on the forward strand.
TAAAATATCAGTCTGCTCAAAATACGTATAACACTACAGGGTGTGCAGCAACATTCAAGCGACTTTTTCTTATTAAAAAAAGATCAGAGGTTATTTTGTTTTTTGTTTTTTTCATTTTCACGGAAACACAGACAATATCAAGATAAGTACACCCTGTACAGTTCCAGAAGTTATACACTTCTTATCAGCTGAGGCACAATGAAACACATTACATTTCTCTATTCATCTTTAACAAAAGCATATTGAAACACCTTGATTCAAAGACAGAGGTATTTAAATCCTGGCTAGTCAACTGCTCTCGGAGGGATTTAATTTGGTTCAACCGCAGGTTGCTATGTATTATGCAAAAACTGAACGTGTTGAAAATGAGGGGCTAATTATTCCATTTGAGAGGTTGTAATTACATCCTTTAGACTGTGCAATGGATATTTCAAAGTCTCTCCTTCAGTGTTCTGAAGGATTTCCCGGAAGGAAACAAGTGGAGCTCAGTCAGCTGTGCACTGGACTGACCTGGGCTGCATTGGCCTTTGCCGGAGAATGTATTGCTAGATTTGCTCTACAAAAGCCGCCTTTAAAAAATACAGATTGCGCTCATAAATTGTAGAATTCGTCGGCCTGGTCATGTGTGGAATTATGTGATCTCTCAGTGGAAGGTAGTTACATTTGAAAGAGAAATTTCCCCCAGTGTTGCAGAACAACAGTGTGATGAGAAGGAATGAGGGGGTCAAAACTTCCCCAGTGGAGTTAGGTAACGGCTGCCAGGAATGGGCTGGGCCTCTGGCAGCGATGAGGCAACACTGGTCCCATGTGTGTATAAATACCTCTGAACTGGCCACACTCCCTCATCAGGCTGTGTAAAAAAGGGTTGGATCTGGAGAATATCCCTGGCCGAGAGAACCGCTGTCCATCACTGACATCGCTGAGGAATAATTTGGAGACATTGCAGTGTACATCGGTGCCCTGACACCCATGAGAGAGAAGACCTTTCCAGGCTAATCTTCAGCAGATTTAAAACCAACGAACCCCACAAAAAAAATGAAGGCATTCAGCATTGCAGTTGCAGTGACACTCGTGCTCGCCTTTATTTGCATTCTGGAGAGCTCTGCCGTCCCATTAACTGGGGTAGGAATATGACTTTAGCTCACCTCATTTCCTTATTAGCTTTAAATGTTTTGTCGGGAACGGAAGATGTGGCTTCTAAATGTGCATAATTCATTAACAGGTCCAAGAGCTGGAGGAGGCAGGGAGCAATGACACTCCAGTTGCGGCGCATCAAGAGATGTCAATGGAATCGTGGATGGTATGTTCAATTGACTTAACAAATTAAGCCAATTATCACGGGCAAATTAAAATTTAAGTGGGTTTGTTTTCCCCACGGAGCACCCCGATGCTTTTTTCTCCACACTGAGAAAAAAGGATGAAATGCTGGAGACTGCAGCGCGCTGATGTCTCTTGTTTTTTTTCGCACAGATGCCGAGCCCCATCAGGCAGAAGCGGCAGAGCCACCTCTCCCTGTGCAGCCTGTGCTGCAACTGCTGCAAGAGCTACAAGGGCTGCGGCTTCTGCTGCAGGTTCTGACGATTCCCCGCAACCACCGCGCTATTTTCATTTATTATGTTTTTTGTTTTTTCCTCTCTTCTCAAAGAAATGACCTTTTGCGTACCTCCTCCTTTGGAGCATTTACTGTTCCTGTTTTTTTAGTTTTTTTTTAGAGAAATGATTCACAGAGTTGCACAAACAAATGAGGAGTAAAAATCCTTTGTATTTATTTTATGTAAGTCAAGTTTTTCACCCTTTTTTTATAAGCTGAATGAACTTTTCCTATTTAAAAATGAGCCATCTGTGGCTGTTTTTCCTTGACAATGTATGATGATGATGATGATGCTTAATAATAAAAAAAATCAACATTTGATGTATCAACAAAAATGTTTTTGTGTCATTAATGAATGCACAGATGTTCATTGAATGGAAACAAGCTAAGTACCATCATACTCTGGCTTTGTGACCAATTTTAAAACAATTTGTTGTCTTAATGACTCATCAGTGTTATTTCCTATAAATCAAGTTTGATTATGTTTGCAAATCTCAAAAATGTTGCTTTACATTAATCTGAACACCACATGCTCAGATTCATAAGTTCAGGTGCTCCGCTTCAAAAATCAATATAGTTTAAAATACTGTGCAGAATGTACAATTTCCATGTGTGTTTAACATATTTTTTTCAACTTTCCTCCAGAAGTAATGACTAAAAGTAAAGTTGATGATGTAATAGCATTTATCGTCAAAAGCGACTTTCACAATGTTCTGAAGCTCTATTAAAAGACATGTTTAAAACAGGAATATTTTCCAAGTCAGACTATGAATACTTATTTCATATTTCTGGCTTTCCAACATGTCGTTATGCAAGCTGAAGTTCATGCACACAGGAAGTGTCAGCGTAAAATCCATAACTTCTGCAATTGTCCACACAGAATATATATTGTGATGACCACAACTTGACAACCAAAAACATTGGCCTCAATTTTAAGTTTTCAGCTATCAGTGCTACATGTGGAGATGTGTGAATTTTTTTATTTTTTCTAATATGAGTTGGAGTCGATAAAAATTTGACAGGACAAACTCAGTTTGCTGATTCTATGACTGCAGCCTCTTATTATAAGAAATTATTCAAGAAATGTATTAATCTTAGTGTATAACCAATATATAACCAAACTACCACCAGATCTTAACAAGATATGATGCGAGACAGGAAAAAACTATTGAAAACCTCCCACATTATTTTCAACAAAACTAACACATGAATGACACAGATATAAGTTATCATCTGCTCCTTTTTAGGACTTTTTTTTCAGCAAAAACAACATGAGAATCCAATCAACACACCAGTTCCAAATACAGCACAAAACAGGCATGAGGATAATTTTCTCTCACTTTAGTGTTTATTTAAATTACTCTTGTACTCTTACAAAACTAAATCAAACAGGTTATTCTTAAAAAAAAACATGCAAATAATTGCACTGCATTATCCAGAGCTCATAAAAAAAATCTCAGAATAGATGACCACAAGAAGGGTCAGCATAGAATAGTCAGTTAATACTACTATATCTGAAATGCTTTTCCTGCTACAGCCTGCACAGACAGGCATGAGCATGCACACATCCTACACACGGATAAACTAACAGACACATGTGATACTGACAGAATTTGCTGCCAGTCATCAGTCATTTTTCGACAATGGTTTCTTATTGCCTAATGATGGGTGGTCATGGTATAAGTTACCATGTTTCCTCCATATTGTCAATACAGCTGCTATTAACACTCAAAATTAGAGATCCCAAATGACGCCCTTTAAGATTTGTTTCAAAACAACAGCAGTGATTTCTGACTTAGGCTGCCAGTTATTCTATATGGAGGTCGCAGGAATAGTTATTACTGGGGATGAGCTGGGGATTTTTTCCTAAAAAACATGAACTTGGTCAAGAACTATTTTGATCAACACGCTTAAAAGCTTCCATACATATATTGTTAGCTTATAAAAACTGATACTGTGTAGGCTGCTGCACACTTGAAGTATTTCAATGCTGTAAACAGTTCTTATTCAATATCATATAAACCAACCTTAAGTTATTCTTGGAACCAGGTGGCTGCCGAAGTTTGGCCACTTAACATAATGGAATCCCTCTATTTACTAAAGCAGTGGAGAATTGAATCAACCCTGGAAGTGTCCAATCTAAGTCAGAGTTCATCCAACAAACTCTATTGACCTAATATTGCCCCGAAGCAGCCTTTAATTTTTCCAAATAAGTCAAACTCAAAGGAGAAAAGAGTCATTGAATGAAAATCCACATTGCTGATGGCAAATAGAACTTCAATAAGAATTTCTAATGACTCAACAAGAGTGAACGCCAAAGGCATAACAAGCACAATGATCCCTACCTTGTCTCATCTTTGTTTAGCATTTTACCTGAGGCAAGTTTGTTTATTGGATCTCATTCAAATTAAACTTATCTCACTGAGTGTTATAATGTGTGTGTGTGGAATCATATGCGATGGAGAAAGAACTGCACACTCTTGGACACACAACGGGGTTGAGAGTCTGAGGTGGTTTAATGAAAGTATGACCAGGATTACAGCTGGAAGCAAACAGGGAGAGGGAAGACCCAACCAAAACATAGCTGGCGATACCATGTGAGGGTGAAAAAAGTTCACGTCCTGTTTACCGTGGATTTTTTGGAGGAGTGAAACGCAGATATGACAGCAAGTGGTCAGTCACAGTGGTCATCATGTGTAAAGTGAGACTCACAGAGGCCATCTGGTGGAGGGGTGCTTTGTGACGGGTGCAGCCAGATTGTGGCAGACAGATTTTCTACGATTTAAAGAAAGACAAAATAAATTTGAAGAGTAGACTTGGTGCCAATTTTAATCGAGTACTGTCTGGCTATCTTACTTTACTTTTAAAAAGCTGGATGTTTTAGGATGTTGATCAAACCAATATTCCTACATCCATTTTCTAAGTTTGGTTTTGGTTTAATATAATATATTTTTTCTAGTTTCATGAAAAACTACGCCGTGTTTCACTTATGCCATGATCTTCCACCCCATACATCTTACCGACAAGCTAAGTACAGCACCTAACAGATACTTCTCCTTAAGGGCAACAAATGTTCCATTAAAATCTCATGAGAGTGTCCTTTACACTCAAACTGGCAACCTCTTTGGATTTGTACCCAATATATTTTCGTGAATCGGTGGTTTATGAGATTGGTTTATCAAAAAATTTGGTTTAGGGAATGATTCAGTCATAAAGGCTGCAGCCAACTAAATCATGAGTGTGTTCAAATAAAAATTCTTCATCACAAATATTTTTTATTTTTTCATTGTAGTGAAAGTCTGGCTGGGTCAATAAGTAACTTTCCTTCTGTTTCCTTTAGTGTTAAATAGGAAATTCCACTGTGGAGTGACAAATGAAAATGACTACATTTCTATGTGGTCTTTCTTAAACCAAATGAAAAAAGTGCTGCAGGGCAGCTATTTTAAGAAACAGAGTTCCAAACACGTGCCACAAAAACGACAGAAACAGAACCGAAGAGAGATTAAACAAAAAAAGGAGACAATGATCTGGCAAGTAACAAGGAGAACCTGGCGGTACGTAAACAGAGGGAGATAATGACTAACACAAAAAAGGTGGGTGACAATCAACAAGTGAGACCTGGAGTGAAACGAGGACATGAAACGAAATCAAGAATGTGAAAGGAGAGCAAGCCTAAAAAAAAGTTACGTTTACCAAGTGGCAAAAGAAAAAAGAACAATGTCAAAATATAAGATGATAAAGGCTGACTCATTCATAGGGCACTAACTTAAACCAAATTAATTAATGTAATCCTAAACCAACTTTACAGAAACAGAAACAAAAAAAACTCCACAAAATTACACTAACAAAGAAAACAAAAAAATTTAAAAAATAACAATAAAGACAAAGTAAAATGTCATATTTACAATGGTTTGCAAGTCATTGGAAAGACTGGAATATCTTCATTCTTTCAGTGGTCCTTGAGATGCTTTTAGATCCTGATTAGGCTCCGGTTTTGCTTAATGAAATTCACTGAACATAATCAAGATGGCTCTCATCTGTCTAAATAAGGGCACATGGTTAATGGTGTGTGTCAGAGTGAAAACCAAGCCATGACTTTGAGAAAATTGATTGCAGACATCTGAGACAGGATTGTGTCAAGAAACAGATCAGAGGAAGGATAAAAGAACATTTCTTAAGTAGCCCTCATTGCTGTATAGTCAAAAGATGACAGCCGTTGGTGTCGTGCATCACCAATCAAGCCTTTGTGGTATGAAACTCGGGAAGAGGAGACGTTTCCTATTAGCAGGCGTGCAACACTTTTGCTGAAGGCATTAGAAGAATCCTCGCAGCAGAAGGGCTTACAATCGAACACTGGTGCGAAGGTTTTGATAGCATCAGTGAAATGAGAAACAGAAAGAAAGAAAAAATTGGGGTGGGAACTGTGGGAGTCTTGGAACGTCCAGGCTTGACAGTAAACCTCCCCATCCAAACGCTTGTGCCATGAGAATGGCAGTTGCTTAGAAGAAATGCCAGCTCGCTATACTCGGACTGTCAGTAACTCCATTTCTTTTTTCTAATGAAGCAATAATCTAAGGCTCTAACTGATTCTGGAAGTATTTGTAGTTTAATTGCAAAATCATCTTGTTCTCTGTGGGGGTTTTTTCAGCTTGTCTACACTAGTTAGGAAAGAAATGCATAGGGAGCATTGTAATATCTGAGAATAGAACACAACAAAATCTGAAAATATTTTAAAGCATAAGACAGCTTAAGTGTGTCTTGTTTGAAAATCATCGACTCGGTGGTGCCAATTCTTTGAGATCATTCTGGAGTTTGCGTAATTTTTAACGTTGTGCATTCTTCGTATCTTATCATTTTGAATTTCCAGCACGACATTAAATTATGAATATTCACATTGAATGACAACTGTGAACAAATATCACATTCTGCAAATTTGCCTTTAACCCATATTGATTGTCCAGAATTGAATTCAGCCATATGTTTTACTCTTCTGATAGTGCGGGCAGTATCAAGAGGCTAACTATTTGTCATAATTATGGATCCGAGCCACACGGCTTGCGGGTAAATCCATGCTCGTGTGTGCATGTGCGAGAGAGAGAAACGCAAGGATTGCCACAGGGGCCTGGAGATCTGATGTGAAATAGAAACACAGAGATGGGAATAAACATAGTTGTTCACTCACTCTCTCCCTGTCTTCCATTGATCAGCAGATACCTTAAAGGCTGCTGGGAAAACATGTTAATTGACTCCTTCACTGCCGAAAAAAAAAAAAACCTTCCTCGCGCAAACATTCTGGAGGATTTTTTTGTGGCCTGATGCTTTTATTGACCTGCTGCCATGCTCAGAAAACTTCACCTCTTAGGCTTAAGAAACGCTCCTCACTCACTCCTGCTGCAGATATCACATCTCCACGCACCTTTATAATGCATCAGACATAAACATTTGCATTTAGATCGCCTCCTCCTCCTCTTTTTTTCTTTTTTTTTTTCTTGGAGAATTGCACTATAGTGAGGCGGGATCTGAGTCAATACTGCGGTGGGTTCCTAAGGAGAATGGATGGAGGCGGTAATGAAGGCGAACCACCAACACAAACAGGCCGCCCGGCCGTTCCTCCGCCCGGTGCCGTGCAGCACCTGGAGTCGTTAGTTTTAATTAGCGCAGGGGGGTGTTAGGAGCTCCTCTCCACCACCCACCCAACTATCCCTCCGCTGGTGCGCAGCTGAATACTGATGCCCCCCCTCCAGATTAATTACGATACCAGCTGCAGACTGTAAAAGATTCAAAAAGCTTGTCCGAAATAATTCATCAGGTCAACATATGGATTTGCTTGGACGAATCGTCGATTAAAGAGCTTATCCGCAATTGTTGTGGCAGCAGAAGTTCTGCTAATGTACTGTACGGCGGCAGGAGTGTGAGTGTTGTGTGGATTCTGTGTTGGCTGCCGAGGAGATAAAAAAAATGCCTGTTAAGAGAGAAGGATGTGATATGTCAAGTGGGCAGCTCTCAGATGTTTTCATGGAATTAGCCTCCTGACAGTTGCAGAAAGTTAAGCTTTATATTCCCGCAGCCTCACCATTCAGTGCTCCTCTCTCAGCTACCCTGCTCTCAACACTGATAAGACCTGCAGTCACCGACACTGTCCTGACACTCCACCCACGCACAAGACCCATCCTCGCTAGCTGGAGCAGAAGAGAAAGCAACAGCACATTCCGCTCTAAAATTGGAGCCAGCGCAGTTAGTCCACGCACACTGATCATGTTTCCTGATATTTCAGAGAACAGCATTGCAAATCTCCCTTTTGTCTAATATCCCAATCTCTGTGATGGCTCCTCCAAGCTTTATCTATTTCATTTTTATTCAAAGCAGTATTTGGAGGATTGGAGTCTTGATGGAATCGCTCTGCTTTCATTCCCCCTCGCTCCTCTCCATCCAGGCATGTTCCATGATTTACATTACCCATCAAATCTTCCAGTACCTTGCTGTCAACTGGAATAGCTGAGACTCCACCTCATCGACATAGTGCCTGAATGCCAAATGGAGGAGCAGGGTGGGGCCTTAGACAGATTTATTTTGTGGTGTTTTTGAGACCTGTACTATTCTGGCTTTCTCACTGCTATGTGAAGCCCCATCTGGTTTGGGAACCCTTTCTTACTCTCCATAGTCTCCAGCGAAAAATTGTCTGGAGTTTGAAACAATTACGTGCTCCCTACTTTAGCCTGCACTGGAATAAGAGACAAATTGTGTTGGCGAAGTAATGCATCCAGGAGCGGCATAGCCATTAGGCTGGCTTCTCACGCAGTTTTGTCTCCGCAAAACTGAACAGGCAATATTTCCTCTCGGAAGGGCAACCATTTACACACCATCTTCACATGAATACACACAAAAGAACGTGCACGCCGTACACTCACGAAGCGACCTGAAGATATTTTTCACAGGTTCCGAAACCTGTCGAAAGATTGTGTCCTCTCATGTGTGTTACTGCACATGGCCATGTCTTGAAATCTGCATAAATCGCGTCAGTTTTGCTCAGAATCATATTACCCTTGGGAGTGTTATATGTTTCAGTGCTGCACACTATCCCCTGGTCCACGTTGATTATATCAAACAATATGCAGCACGACTGGAATTTATAAGGAGACAGAGCACATCTACCCCCATGGCTGAACTGTGTGAGAAGCCTCTTTATCTCAGGGCTCAGTTTAATACTCCAGACTTTGAAGGAGCCACCCTGGGGTGGATAGATAGGGCTTGTCATTGTTTTACTGGCTCAGACTCCCCTATGTAGCTGCACTGGCTCCCCTGTGTACCTTGAGTCAATGTAAAAGCATTACAAAATCATACTGCGCGGATTTGTCATTCCAGCTTTCCATCGCTTATAGGCCAATCGAGGCTAAGACGCTAAAATCAATGCCACTTAGTGTCACTGCATAAAATGTGACTCTTTCAGATTAGAAAGAGAGATAAAAAAAATGGATAATGAGATTTGTTTCTCTGCCTTTACCCAAAGAGACTTTTTGACAATTGATTCATGTTAATATTCCATTGTAAAGGCTAGTGTGGAATTACACCTGTAGCAAAGGATTATATTGCAAAATTGTGAGAGAGCGTGAAGATTTTAGTAATTAAATTAATCCTGGATTTATGTAGCCCACTCACTGAAGGAATGTACATTGTACGGTGATCATGCATCAGTGCATTTTCATGTAATACTATAATACCATAGATGACTTACTTAATCTGTTCACACACTCTAAAGGTCTCATTCTGTCTCTCCTTCAACCTTCATTCACATCCATCACCATGAATGGCCGGTGGCCTGAAACAAGCCTGCTCTACTGTAATGAATGGTTCCGATTAGCCGCCTCCGTGTATATGCTCGACACGGCGAGTTGAGTCCTACGAGGCTGATGATTTGTAAGGTCCACGTGGAGATGCAGTTGGGACGGATATTAACAGATCGTTGGGAGTCCCAGGAGAGCCATGTATCCTGCTGACTCCATCACATCTGTGGAAACGTGTGTCTCCTGCACCCACATCTCCAATCCCACGGTTCCTGCACAAATAACTTCATCCCAGACTTTAAAATGAGCCCCGGGTTGCACCATCCATCGATTCAGTATTCTTCCTACATTTTCCCCTCCCAAGACGCTGGTAAGGTCCTGTTCTTCAATGTGATTACTGTTCTTTAACTTTTTTCCCATTTACAGCATGACTATCTTTTGGAGAATACTTAAAATTATATTCAAACTCAGATGGCAGTAAGAACGTCTGATAGAAAAACCAAATGTCATGAAGGAGAATTCCACAGCTGTTGAAAAAGCTCAAAACGAAGATTATTTTTCATCTGAAAACGGGTCTTTTTACTCACTATGAATAGTTGCAGAATCTCTATAGCTTATCCTTAGATTTTCCATCAAGGCTTTGTGAGAAAGGAGGAAACATGTTTGAGGCTGATGCAGGAAGGGAAAAAAAACTTATTACGAATACCCATGGCTGCTTCATTCGCTTTGTTGTTCTCTCATATAAATAGAGATCCCACATTTACATCTCCATCTTCCCCTATGAAATTCTGAACTTAGTCCCAAAGAAAAAAAAGGTCTCAAAAGGATTTTTTATGAACACCTCTTGAGAGCGATACCTTATTGGTGAGAGCTCAGTCTTTGTTTTTTGTCACCTTGGTGGGTTTGTTGCTTGTGCCTCAAGTATCTCAGTCCATGTTGAGCTCCATGTAACATATCTGTGATGAGTCAGCGCAACCTTTACAGCTCAAATGATCAACACACTCGTCAGACCGGCTGACCTTATGATTAGTAGTCCTGAGAGATTGTTGTTTAATTACAAAACTAAGCTCCCACAATCTTCACATGGGGGGTAAAGGGTTCCAAGGGGTTCTTCTTCTCCCCCACTGGTGAAAACACTAACCTGGTGAGTAGTTATTTATTACAGACACATATGGTATTTCTCCATCCTGCTGATTCAGGTCTCTGGAGGTGCTCCACAGCATAAATCAGCAAAGCCCATACCTCATCCCCCTAACGTTCATCCATCTATCCCCTGGTTCCGTGGAGTCTTCCAGTGTGTGTCTGTGTGAGTCATCTGTTGCATCTGAACGCCCCACCAAACAGGGGGTTCTCTCGCTAGATTGCGGAAATCAAATTGCTGCTGTGCAAGGAGGGTCTGTGTGGGGATTATAAAGGTCCTCGAGGGCAACTTCCCTCAAAGAGCATCCCATCTGGGATTGCACCTGCTTGGAGAGAATCACACTTTTGGGAAGGAGGGCTAGGAGATCCCAGCTCCTTCGAGTCAGGGGAATTGTGCCAATATTGGCTTGCCATGGTGTTGTTAATTTATCTCATTCCATCGCTGTGACATCTATCCTCCAAGTGCCTCACCAACATAGTTCACCTCACATTCCAAATGAATCCTCTTCCAGCAGTTCAAGGATAGAAGGTCTGCCAGGGCTGGTACTGGTCCCGTATTTTATGTGGTGCTTCTAAATAGAGTCTGAGGTTAGAAATGCAGACGGATTATTAAACAATGCTAATAGACACAGAACATTTTCTTGTTGGAAAGTCAATCAAACACATAAAAACAAAGAGGCAATAAAGGCCTTTGTAATGATGGGTGCCTATGGAGGCAGGAGTGCCTCGTGTGCATTTACAAGTATGCATTTAATAGCTGCTGCTTATCCCAGTTATAACCTAGAGTTATTTAGAGACATTTGAATCAGATGTGCGGTAGGTTGTTCATAAGGGATTGTTTCTAAATAAAAAGGGATCAGCATCTAAGTATCCTATTAAGGATCGTTTTAAATGCTAGGTTGCAATTTTTTTTACTCACTTTATAAAGGCAAAGACACAAATTCTGGATGCACACACTGCGCTTAAGCTGTCAAGGCCAAAACTGTGGAAGTCAGAGAAAGAAAAAATACAGAACATTCATTTCCTCATCTTCTCTATAAATTGTTTGTGGTAAGATAAGGGCCTTGGAGGAAACATCCATGAGTCTGCTTCCTCCTCACTCTGTTTTATGCTCCCCAATATTCTGGCTGGGATGATAAAGTATAGGCTTCAGCACTTGTATGACATAATGACCTTTGGCCATTTTTTTCCTGTTAAGTATCATGACAGTACAAAACAAAGCTGCAGGCAGTTTACTGTGGACTTTTCCTCCGGCTGAACACCAGGAATAAGATGATAAAGAATACATTAGTAATACAAAATTGTTTTCAGGAATAGCACCGCTAGCTGATTAAACTTTCATTTAAGATATTTGCTGTGTTTAGGCGGTTTGGAAAATCCAGTCAGTCTCCAACATGGGACAACCTTAAAAAATAACAATTAAACACATTCCTTTTTTCAATAAGTCATGAAATCTAAAGAAAAGTAACTTGACTTTAAACATCTTTATTCTGTCACCTCATGTGTCCTTGTGGTACTTTTGATCTGTATTCCTAAAAGTAATATCACTTTCTTCTCTGCCTTCTGAGCTTCCCTTAAAACATAAATCCACTCTAGATGTGCATGCTCCACAGTCTGCAACGCTTCTGCCATCTCACAGATTAAGGAAGAGCGATCCGAACAACTTGGCAACACACTTCCTAACAATGCACTGATTAGAAAAAGAATCTGTACAATCTGTACGGAAGAGTTTTTTTTTATTTAAAAAAGAAGCAAAGATCAGAAAGATAGAACCAGGCAGATGATAGAAGACAAAGTAGAAGAGAGGGTGAGGAAGCAAAAAAAAAATCAAGCTGTAGTTCTGATTGGGATTATACTACCTGCAAGATAAGGAGAGGGAGGTAAGTAGCAAAGGTAAGCTCTGTTCTGTTTAGACCAGCAACAAAGACAGGAGAAAAGGAAAAAGAAGATGGGAAGGCAGCAAATCTTCTATCTCTATCAAAAATAAATGAATAAGCTAAAGGTGAAACAATTAGATTTATGAAGGGGTAGCATGAAGAACATAGTCGTTTGGGAGACTCTGGGGTAGGACAAGGTCGAAAGTATTAAGGCATCAACACCAGAGAAACAACAGTTTGCCAAAAATAAATGTCATGGAAAAGACTTTGATCCCATGTTGCTGTCTGGGACTCTGGGTTTGTGTGTGTGTCTGTGTGTGTGTGTGTGTGCTCAGCCAGCCTCTCGATATGAGGCCAAACCACAGTCCGGAGAGCTCAGGTAATTTGACGGATCATGCCACTCAGGCTGGGATGCTTGCAGCTCTCCCCTTGCCGGGGATTGTTTCCCCAAGCTTGTTTGGCCAGGCTGGCATGCCGACAGAAGATGAATAACCTCTTCTTCTCCCATCCTGTCTGCGTCTGATCGGTCCTCACTGCTCCAAGGTCAGCCAGCCGCAGAGTGGTGGAGAATGGGAATGGGGGTACGGGGGGGCTGGTTGGCCGCCCTGATGAGAGGGGAGAAAGAGAGGAGGATCGGGCAGACGGAGAGGTGTGCTGGTGTGTATGAAAAACACAAGACAGATGTCAGAGAAGGTACAAGACAGGTACATGGCTTAGGTCTGAGCAGGTCTGTGCACGCCCTCCATTTGTCCTGTGGGGGCTTTTTAGTGTGCTGCGTATTTTTGTGTGCAGATAAGTAAAAAAAAAAAAAAAAAATTGAAATGCATCAAATGTCATAAGCATGCTGCTGAGATGGAGTCTGCCAGGAAAACAGTTTGCCTGGCTCACCTGCTGCTCTTTGTGTTGGCCATGCTTTGGTTTCTGCAGCTTAAAAACTGAAACAACTTGCATATTTATCCAGCTCTACTGTTAAAAGTAGCAACCACTGCCCTTAGCCGATACCTTAAAGGCGGATAAGCTGTATGTAGTTTTTCTTTCAGCTGGAATTTGGTAAAAAAAAAGGCTTTTGCTAGTCAGAAAATAAAAGGAAAAATATTCAGAGGGCAGAGGTAATTACCAGTAATAAACACACCTATGAACATGAGATCTCATCAAATACATCCTTCACAAAGAGAAAGATCCAGTCATTGCAGAAGCTGCAGGGGGGAAGTGTGTTGGCATGGGAACTGTTGTACTGCATCAATACTATCGACATGTTGCTATTTCAATATATATACATAATTTTATACATGAGCAAATGGTATTCTAAACAGCACTTACATGTATTGGTTGTAGATAATTGCCTTTTTTTAAAACAATCTTTTACTTGAGAAGCTCAAACACTAATTACATTGGACTGTCAGAGTTTTGCATATTTGTCCAAATGTCTCTGGCATGAAGTTAATGAAAATGATGAGTTCCCAGAAACTATTCTCTCAACTGCTGAGTTTGTGGGGTTTTTCTTGTGAGAACTTTCAGCACTAAATCTCCTCTCAATGTTTTGGGGGGATTTAAGTCTGGGCTTTGACTCAGTGATTCCTGAGCATGTTCTGATATCATGCAGAATGTATTTCCAAAACCACGCTTCACAGCTGGTTTGAGGTTCTTCTTGAACAACTTTGATTAATCTATCCACTGCTCATTATTCTCAAATGTTTGGACTGTGACTTTACAGCATGTTAGTTGTCAAAATGTCATTTCTGTTGCAATATCCTTCTTGGAAGTATTTTTCCTGACACACCTCTCTTGTCTGACCTTTACAACAGCAGCTGCCAGAGTTAACCACAAATCTGCTCTCTCAGAGATTTCTATTTGCACCTCATCATCCACCGTTGGGGTGAATTGGCCAGCTTGTACAGGATCTTCACCAAGTCTTTACCGCTTTCACATATATTTTCAATGCAAGGCATTGATTTATGTTGAATAATTTGGAGATATTTTCGTCTCCTTTATGGAAGTGGAACCATTGTCTTCCACAGCCGATTTCAAAGGCCTTACAAATCCCTATATGTTTTGTTAGGATTAAATCACTGCAAAGGGAAGCAGCTACATCCAGGCAATGTTTAAAAAAACTAAATTTGGATAACATTCTTGTCCTGACATAAAGATTATTTCTCCATCCACCAGTCTCTGCATTTTCATATGATCTGGTTTTTGGTCAAATCCATCACTAAAAAGTAAAAGTAAAATAAAATGGTTAAAGTAAGGATTGTAAAGTTAAGACTGGGATAAGGAAATGCAAAATAAACAGAATGATTTAAAACACTTCCGAAGTGACGAAGATAGGTTTAGCTAATGTGACATTTCTGGGACAGTTTTCATTGGTAACACTGCTATGTTCACTTGCTGCCATTGTTATGCTCTCTTCCGCATCACATGTGGCTTGAAAACAGCTCCCCTCAGATCATCCTCTGAAGCTATGATTGGACTTTCTACTTTGTGGCCAAAGCCTGCTTTATTGCCACTGTATTTGGCTGCTGGAGGAGAACAAGACGTGACTGGCAACGAAAAAACACAGAGAACATGTCTGGTTTGAGGACTGGCTTTTGTGTGGTCATTCAAATGTGGAATTCTCAAATAATTTTCTTTAACAGTGCAGATTTCCCTGCATCGCTTTGTCGTTCAGTCCATTTCGGTGCATAGTAGCACATTTGATCTCCTATGGCGTCTGATATCTAATCTGTTTTCACCAAAATTGTAACTAATTTGCTTCCGGCTGTTGCTGTTACTCTTAACTCCCACATGCTAAGGTATGTGCCTATTTACAGGTAGTGTGCATTATATCTGTGCTGGTGTGCATATTGAGAGCCTCATGAGTGAACTGTATGAATGTCACTAGATCATCTCTTTGTGGATGCGGCTGAGTAAGTATAGCTCAGAAAAATCAATTTTGTGTGCCACAAGGGTAACATAAAACCCACATAACATTTTTTTTATTTGTGTCAGCTAAGCTTTAGTCTTAAAGTGTGCCCTGCAAATCATGCTTTTTTTTTCTTTCTTGGACCTAGGCAAGCAAAAATTGCAATGCATGTGGAGGCTGCTCTTTCCACACTGGATAAATTTCTCGTTCCTTTAGCAGGCAACCGCTAAGGCGCCGCTTTAATTAAAATGTGATTTCCCTTATACAACATCTGATTTGTGTTCAAATGGTGTTTATATAGCAAATAAATTGCTCTCCTGTTTGGGGAGATGCGTGAAAGACTACGGCCTCTTGTAATGTGAGCATTGGCGGCTATACTGGTGATGAGAATTTGATGTTTTTCCAAATGTGCAGTCCAACTCCGAGCCTGCACATTTCTCAACTTACCTCATCAGCTCTCACTTCGCCCCTGTTCCATTCACTCTTCCTCTTAACTAACCTCTTTCTCCTCCCTACCTTGGTGCCCTCTTCCCTTTACCCGCACGTCCTTGTTCAATCTCTGTACTGTCAGCTTGTGGCTCTCGCCTCTCGTTCAGCCATTGATCATGGTGGCAACAGTCTGCGGTGTTTGCTGGTCTGGAAATGCACGCCTCGACAGGGAAAGAGAAGAGATCAAACACTTTAATTAGGGCAGGCTTGTAGGTGGTGCCATGCTACAGGCAGCGGTCATGTTAAAAGGACAGGTGGAAGAGAAATGCCGGGGAAAACACGGATGCGTCAGAGCAAAACCCTCCAAACCCTGTTTCATCCTGATGCTCCCGCTCTCACGCCTGCGTGCGTACGTTGCGCAATACCACAAACACGTTGACAGGTGCTCCTACATCCCGTCGACATGGATGTAACCTGAATATTTATGATGGGTGAAAGCTCGCACTGGTTTGTTAGTTTGTCAGATATAAAAAAATCAGTGACTCGTGCGCAGACACCACAAATGCATTCACACATAGTCAAATCGCAGACCAACTTCTTATCAAAATAACAAGGTCGATCAGCCAGTCATTAACTAAGAAAAAAAAGGTTCATTGCTTTAGACATAAAACCCTATTGCCGGTCAGCCTTTAACTGCCCACTGAT
This sequence comes from Menidia menidia, assembly GCA_907169785.1. NCBI lineage: Eukaryota > Metazoa > Chordata > Actinopteri > Atheriniformes > Atherinopsidae > Menidia > Menidia menidia. Next base: position 3,804,058 of record CAJRST010038888.1, read on the forward strand.
CCATTTGTAGGACCTGCAATGATTTAACATAGTAGAATACAGGAAGAAGGAAAGGGCTGACACACTACCAGTATGATTGATTCGCTGCCTCACTCATTGTCGTGCTTATTCAGAGCTCCAGGCACAGTGGATACCACCGCTATTTCAATGGGTTTTTATTTCTACCAGCCAGCGCTTTCCTGTCACTCACGGCCCGGTCACGACGGCAGACGGAGCCAACCAGCTCATCCGGCGTCTGGATTTTGCTTGGGCTTGTCAAATTTCAGTGTTTATGGGATTGAGAGTGAAAAGGCTGTGTTAGGTCAAGAGAGAGGACTATGTGACCTGAAGGTCTGCACATTAATATGGAATGGCTGTCAGCTTTGGTGAGCGCGATAGTAGAAAGAGAAAGTTATAAACTGCCTGGAGAAAGAGGATGGATCAAATAACAGGCAGAGCACAAAGAGTTAATACAAAAAGAGCCAGATAAAATATACAGCTATTCTAATTTATGTGGCCACACAAAGCCTTTTGCTGGTGGGATTGTGTTCTAATTGTTAAGGTGGCTTTGTTTGCAGATTTCTAGCTTAATGAGCAAATTAACTCAATACAGATTTTAGTTAAGCTGAGGCAATGATGTGTTTAGTTTTTTTTTCACCGTGAAAATGTAAGCTTGTGGACAAAATGTAATCAAGGCGACCAATTCGGCTTTATTGTTAGCGAACATAATTCATATTTTCACTATCCTTCACAGGGGATGCTGTCCCTCGAAGGCCCTATGAAAAAATGAAGAGATAATTAGAAAGATGAATAAGATAATAGGTGCAAAGAGATGATTGTTCTCTTCAGGTATTTATCTCTTCTTAACTCTGCTGCCTAAAATGTATTTTTTCTGCAGATCCCTGAGGGACTGTCTAAGACATATCAGCTTTATGGTTGTTTGGTCTGGCTTGCTGCACAGAAATAGTTTTTTTTTTTTTTTTAATAAAAAGCAAGGTCTTTGATATGTCAGATCAATTTTTCAGAAGTGTTTTTCTTTGATAAACAAGGGCCTTTTCCTCAGCGGGTGAGAGCCGGCACTGACTTGGACCTCACCCAGCTCAGGTTAGAACAAGAGCAGTCGAAGAAATGATGGGGAAATAGAGAGAGGGAGAGGAAGAAGGAGATGAACAGATGAAGATGGAGGCGGCAGCAGTGAAGAGTGGAAAATAAATATTTATGTCCTGTACTGTTTCTGCTTGACAGATTCTACATTATATTAGAATGTGCTACACCTCAACCATGAGGAATGTGTTGGCAATGACTTGAGCCCCACACCAATAAAGCACATTATTGGATTTGGATGGGAAATGGAAAGGGGTTGTGCGAGAAAGAAAGTAGGAGAGTAAAGGCAGGCAAAACGAAAGAAGGAAGGAAGAATGGAAATGAGGGGAACTGGATAAAGGGAGGAGCAGAGGGAGGAGATACAAACAAAGACAGACAGACGCTGACATCTCAGGGAGAGCAAATGGGACAACGTACATCAAGCGGGTCAAGATAGTGTACACAGGGAAAGATGGCAAAAGAATGAAAGAGAGATTTGTGGCCTGTGGAGCGAAGGGCATGAAATGAATAGAGCCTGGAGACGCAGTGGAGTGTGTCTTGGGGATATGTGCGGCTAGCTCAGGGAGAGGAGTGCGCTGTGGGAACAGGGATGACTGCAGGCTGGGTCTATATAGCCAGCTAAAGGAAAGAAGAAGAGACGGACAAGGCCCATTAAGTCACCGATAGTAGCTACCAGGATCACCCAGGGAGGTGCAGCAGTTTGGAGGGGATGAGGAGTGATGATGTTTACTGTAAAAAAAACTCAGTTTCCCAGAATGCGGTGGCATACATTTGGTGGAAAGTATTTTCGTACCCATCTTTTAATCTTAAAGTCATGTCTATCATCTTCTATTATCATAAAAGTACATTTTTTCTGATCTATCAAAGATTTGACAAACTGAAAAATTATGATAAATTCTAAAACATGTCCATCATCATGCTTATAAACAGCGATGTTACTTGGTTTGGGGAAAATCTGCTTGTTTCATCAGGTAAACCTCTCAAAGACCTCTGAGTTGTTTTAAATATGCATTGTTGAAAAGACATTGATTTGACGAGTTTAGGTACGCTGTTGACAGTTCTATAGTATGTTTGGATCAAAGGTACATCAAGATCTAGATTTTTCAGTGCAATACGTATTTTGTACAATATTTTATATTTGACAGGGGATGTGCAACTTTTATGGTTTCTCCTCATAGTTTAACAACCAATAGAGGAAGGTCCTTGACAAAGCTTTGTTTATGGAGGTCAGAGAACATCCTGCAGATTATTCTGCACACTGCATGCAGAATCATATTTCAAATTGTCCTCTTCAGGATTCATCTAATTTATGACTAACTGAGGTGTAATTTATTTCAAAATACATTTTCTTACAACAGAATCAATTGCCTCTAAAATAGACTTAATAAATGTGTTGCATTCCCTTACCTTGAGTCGAGTTTTTGACCAGGTCTCATAATTCCTGAGTGGAATTTTAGTCAGGCGAGAAGGGAAGCATGACAATATTACCGTTATTGTGGCTGGTAATCTTTGCCACATGTTTTTCTCCTGTGTGTATTCGTGAGCCAGCACAAGCTCACGCATTTATCAGCTAAAAAGTATTGAAAAATCTATTGATGTTCCATGGCTCATCCCTCCCACTCCAGCCTGTTAATCTATCCGTAGCAGTGGTCATCTGTCAGCCTTCCTAATCAGTTCTCTGAGAGTCCGACACCTTGTACTTCAGGACATTGCCAGTTGCTTGCAAGTGGAAAATGAAAGGTAATCCTTCATTGTATCGGTCCTGGTAGAATCTTTAAATATGTCTGCAGTTTACTTTTTTTATTTTACTCATTTCTACTGCACTTTTTCAACCATTATTTTTCGATTGTATATTTGTTATGCAACAATTGTTCAGCTATCATCTATAGCTTTTATCATAATGAGCAAGTCTCCCAATCATGCATAAATGAACACAATAAGGCATTAATCTCTCATTGTGAAAAATACACACCACCTGGCAATGATTAATGGAGTATCGTAACTTTTCAGGGTTAAAGTTGTAAATGTAAATAAAAACAGTGAGCAGAGCAAAGATGGAACATCTCTTTCTATTAAGTGTACACAGTGAAGGTCTGACCTTATAGCAAATATCTTTCAGACGAAACACCATCGAGAGACTTAGATTGTTTAAATCAGTAAAATACAAATAAATATTTTCCATTTAATTGTAGTAAGATAGTAATAGTTCAGCTCCTCAAATGATTGGAAGTTTTCATTGTTTTAAACCTGACAAAAACGGATGAGAGAGGGCAAAGAAGGAAAAACAAAGAACTGAGAAAAGCATGCATTTGAAAATGTGATAATAGATAATAAAGCAGAAATACTGCCAGTAACAAAGAAAGATAGGAAATGTTCCATTCACACAGGACTAATTTCATGAGGGTGTATCGAATGATTTGTAATAATTGCTGAGTTCAATGGTGGTTTTAATCCACAGGGAATCTGCCACGTTTCAATCTTCCCAGGGCCATGAAAAATGAAGGCAACCAGAGTAGGAATCAATGAAGGCATTTTTGCCTCGCTTTTTGCTATGCTGAATAAGAAAATGACAAAGTGTAAAACCTGGAAAAACCTGCGTTCAGAGTACAAAATGTTACAGATGGAAACATGTTAAGCTATGCCATCCATATCCATATAAAATCAAATGACAAATTAATGTGTATTCATTAGCAATGTGGCATTATTAATATTCAATTTACACTTGCAATCTGTACGCCCACATTCCATAATTTAACTGTTTTCTCACTGGCTTGCTAGTCTGATTTGTTTTCTGAAGCTGACTGTAGGCCTTTTGCCCAGCATAAAATGATGGGAATGAATGTGTCCAAGAGGTTAGTGAACACAATTAGCTATCCTGGATGACATAGAGAGCCTGATATTTTTCTGGGGAATAACATGAAGTCATTCTCAGTAACTACTGGACTTCATTCAACAGGTGCTGAGATAGAGGGTTCCAGTTGAATGCCCGCATTGCTGGATTTCCTCAGGATGAATAAGCAATATTTGTTAAGCATTTTCTGACACATTAATGCATGATAAATTATTCGTTTAAGGCAAGTGTTTGTTTTGGTCCAAATGATTTGTGGAGCTGTAATTGTCCATTTTGAATGTTTGCAACAAAATCCAGTGGAAGCAAATACACATCTAATAGTTTATGTAGCAATCAATTCCCCCTCCCCGGATTTTCTGGGGACTAAAATACAAGGACAATTATGCAAAAGTTTGCCCACGCACTTTAATGCGAAATAGCATTGAGAGCGAGCACTGGTGTGTGACAAAACTGTTTGGAGGCCGGTGCTGTGCTTGGAAGCCGTATCAATGGAAGTGTCTTTCTCATGTCTCCTAAATGCACTCAGACAGAAACAAAGTCTTCAACAGTTAGCCCTGTGAGGCTAGAGTGAAAGACAAACAGTTTAGTGCAAAGTTGGTGTCCAGAGCACTGTCTAACTTGTCCATTTACAGGCACTCAAGCAGAGTGATGCTACAGTCAAGCAGATGGGGCTGAAACCAGCACAGCTGACCCTCTTCTTTAAGTGTCATCTAGCACAAGTACAAAATGTGAAAAAGGGAAAATGTGTGGAAACAAAATGAGCTAATGAACAGGGAAGGTACAGTAAGTAATGCAGCTATGTATTCATGGTTAATTTGACAGTGCTCGGAATCATAGAGCAGAATAAATGATGGGGCAGATTTAACTATGCTTCCAAGCAGGGAAGTGGAATATAAATAATGTACAGTATTAAACTGCTACGCATATATGCATATGATAAAGCATATGAAAAATTGCGTGGTTGCACGTGGGAACATATGTTCGGTCTAGATGTCCTGCAGAGATCACCTACGCAGAAAGCTAGAGAGTCAGGGAATCGTGTGGAAGTGCAAGTGTGTGTTTAACAGAAAAAGAGTAATCAGGTAGCCTTTTGTTTTCTGGTATTCTTTTTTTACTCAGCCAACCAAACAGCAAATCCCACAGGAAAACTTTAGCATCAAATCCAATATTTTCTTTGACATAGCCAGACATTCACAGCTGTGTAGAATTTGACTCCAACTGAGAATCTCAGCACGTTAAAACAGTGACTGAAGATAAAATCAGGACCAGGAGACATTTGAGTCACGTGTGAAGTAGTTTGACACAATAATGCTGATGATCATTTCGACAAATTGCACATATTTCAACTTCAGGCAGCTGTCATCTACATTTAAAAATGTTTGTGGTGATACAACCCTTTAAGACTAGCTTGATTTTTCTGAGGAGCTTTAATTTTAATGACGGATTTGCTTCACCGTTGCAGTTCTGCTCATATCAGCTGACCAGCAAACATGCTTAAGCTAGTGTGTTTTTTTTAGTTGATGATGCAATGACAACTGCCAGTCCTTCTGTTAGAAAAAATTATTTGAAGGGCGTTTTTGCTTCCAAAATGTTTTGGGGTTGGGGCCTGTCCCAGCTGTCATCGAGTGAGAGGCGTATACACGAGGAGAACATGCAAGCTCCAGCTGAAAAAAGGGACCTCAATGCAAAATATCTTCCGTTTATCGTCTAATAATAAAATATTTTACATAGAAATTGTATCATAACCATCTTCCATATTGATAGATAATTTGTCTTTTACATGGAGGCGATTATTAACATTAGATTATGGTGCAAATGTACATCCATGCAGCACTTTGTGCACTTAACAAACTCTTTTGTAAATAGAATTCCCATTACAAAGATGGACAGAAATGATTATATGTTCTTTAGGCAGAGTGAATCTGAATTCAAAGCAAAGCACAACAGAGCTGCGGCTTGACACAAAAGAATGAGCTGACAGTCACAATTCAGATGTACAAGCTCACGCTGGATATCTGACCATGCTATATGCAAACAAAATGAATACTAAAAGTGTCTCGTAGGAAAAAAAAACTGTTCAAGAGGTAAATGGTGAGAAAAACAACGTTGAATCTGCCTGTTTCATGGATGATATAACCATTTACATGACTGTATGTAAACTCTAAAATCAATTCCGAGACTGAATAGGTCAGGTCCAAAGAGAAAAAAAACAATGGCAATGATTTAAATAATGTCCCACAGCTGGAAGATTGAAGATTTCACAAAGACTGACTGGATGACACTTCCCCCTGTCTCCACTGATGTCTTAGTGATTGTGTACTGCTCTTCTATTAAAAAACTAATGCATAAAAAGGAGACTATCTTGCAGACTGAATAAGCTGCCATCCAGATGTATGCATCTTGTTGGTGCTGTGATAAGATGTTAGCAAATGGATTACAGTCATATTTCTCATTTCCATACTTGTTTCCCACTCAAAACCAGGAAACATCAGAAGCTAAATTCACCAGAACATGCACTCTCTTTATAGTTTTAAATTAGGCCAAGAGTTTATTTTCCTCTGTCATAAATGCACCTGCACGGAGATGAGTGAATTGGAGACAATGGGAGATTCACTGTCTCCCCAAAGGTCACTTTGACAAGTGGATTGGGGAGGTCAGGGACTGAATCATCACCCTTTCAATCAGCAGACAGCTACTCCGGCTCCAGAGCCACAGTTGCCCCATTTAGTTCCCAGTAGGAGCTGCGGTGTAGCTTAAAACGAAGAGCAAGTGGGTTAAGGACAAAGCAGACCATGGAGAGTCTCACTGAAAACCAATAAGAGTAATTTTCATTGCAACCTCAAAGCTTACAAACCAAACATTTGCTTACTAATTAAATGTTGTCATTATAATTCATTAGGAATTAATGGGTCTTTTTTTCAACACATTGGATGTTGTTTGAGGACACCTCATAATGTAATTCTATCATAATATATATAGAACCTTCTTCATCTGTCTTTTATGATTTAATACTTTAAAATTTTAACATTTCTTAAAATATAATTTGTGAAAATTAGAGCGTGAGAATATTTTCATCACTACATCTTCTGCAGGCTACTGAGTTTTTATTTCTCGTTCCCCACTTCATTTTGACTTTTTTATGGCAGGCTGTGAAGCAAAGCCCCTTCATGACACAATTCATTTTTAGCCTGTAACACCTTATAACCCCTCTTGAGCTCCAGTTTATTATCAGGCAGTTGAATGAACACTGGTAAGGGCTTCCAACCTATAATATTTCTTTCCTTATTTTATAGTGATGCTTCAAAGGACAGAGCTCAGCAATGAGCGGGTAAATGTAATCACAGCTCAACATGCATCCACCATACGAGGCTAAATTATTGCCTTTTGCATTGTAGAAAGTGTACACCTTTACAGGTGAAGAGTTAAACATCACTGATAAACTTTTTCTTCAATTTCTATGACACTCAGTGGGAGTACAAATGTTCCAAATGAAATGTGATTTCCAAATGAACCTTTCCTTTTCTTTTCCCACCACAACATGTTTTCCTGCAGGGAGTTTATCAGTCCAAGATGCTAGTTAATCTGTCTGTCTATCTCTGTTTTAAGAAGACCTATCTTCACCTCCATCACTGCAGCACTGTGAAACATTTTGTTCTGCCTACAGAGGCTTCTGTCTCACAAGCCCGTCTGGCTTTCTTTTTTTTCCCCTTTTCATTTGACTTCAATTGTTTTCTTATCCTGCAGGGCTTTGTATGTCATTTTGCAGAGAAAATATTGCTGGCAGTATGTGACGTTTAGGTGAGAATGCACAATGACCCCGTAGGTCACTTTAATTTATCAAACTTCGACTGTGGTGAAATATACTCCACAGTTGTTAATGTGTCACTTGCATTGTCAATTTTTTGAGCTTCAGTCAGATGGCCTTGGCTTAACGTACAGAGCATTTGGATAGTTGGCAGACATTTTTGCTCCGGGCATTTTATTATTTGTCAATCTTAGCCTAAAAGCGATCTGTGAAAAAAATATTCCAGAATGCTCAAAATGAAGAGATCATAAACTGGATTTTTATTGTATTTAGACCTTTCCTTTGGGTCATACACAAAAACGTTTTTTTTTTGGGACAGGAGCACCATTAGTTCATGGAGTATTTGTCCAAGGTTTTCCTAAACAGACATCTATTTGGCTACATGGCTACATTCAGAAAGTCTATGGGCTAAGAAAATCTATTCTTTTAGCAAGTCTTTGGGTTTAAAAAGTCCATGGGTAGTTCTAAAGCTGAATTTAATAGACAAGACTAAAACTTGACTGTTCCCAGCCGAGCTATTTGTTTTCTAAGACATGTAGAACAATAAAAAAAAGCCACACAAACAACACAAAGTTAATCTAACCAGGCTGTCCCTGTTTTCACTATAAATCACGGAGAATCGGTACAAATTACATGAAAACAATAACGACAAAAGATACATATATATTTAATGGTGCTGCTTGTGGTTAGAAAAGCTTTAACAATACAAACTGGCAAATATTGGATGGAAAATGGAAACTGCTTGGTTAGTTACAGAATAATCTTGGCTAAAATACACTTTAACACTTCACTCGGGTGAATGCTGAGGCATATAAAAAATAAATGTTGTCTCTTCCTGGTTGTGTTTGGGCAATATCAATTAATTATGTCTAAAACCTCTATGGATAAAACCTAACCTCAGAAAGAAGCTGTCTGGCCACATGTTTTTACTCAAGATAGCTTTTCCTCAGGCTCTGGTGCCACAGTAAGGAATTTGAGCTGTATTTGTTCATGATCTCTGCTTTGAGTCACCTATAAAACAGGTTCCTAGATATGCCGCATTTCACCTTTGAATTATACAAAAAAGGGACATTTTAAAGAGAAAAAGCAGGAGAGGTAATATTTTCTGCTCCTCAAATATAAAGCTTTTAATACCCAGGCTTCATCATATCTAAAATACATCATAGTTGGATATTTTCCTAACGCAGACCTTTGAAGGTCTGCTTCTTAGAGTTTCTAAATGTAGAATGTGAGATAGAGCTTTCGCTTATCAGAGCCCTGTCTTGTGAAACCTGCTGCCACTCTGGGTTCAAGAAGTAAACACCTTCACTGCCTTTATGGATTGGCTTAAGACTCTCCTTATACTTTCTCACTGGTGTTATGGCGCTTATTGTTCCCTCAATCCCAAACTGGCAAAAGCAGACGGCTCCTCGCTTAGTCTGGCTCAAATAGAGACGTCTTCCTGCCAAAAGGGAGCTTTTTTTCTTTCCACCATGCACGGGACCCAAATCTTTTTTTATGAATTGAACAAATTTGAAATGAATTTACTGGTAATTTACTAAGAATAGACAAAAGTATGATTTAAAATTAATTTGAAATCAATTGGCAAGAATTTAGCTTTATCTTTTAGGTGAATTTGAATTACATTTGTTGGGATATGATGGTATAGAAAACATATTAATTGATCAAATTGATGAAAAAAGAAAGAGAAAGCATTTTGCCTTTGTTGTGATCAGTCTGGTGAATATAACCACTTCGGTCAATTCCAAAATTATGTTCAGAATGCAATATTCCAAAATTATTTATGCCGTCCTCACTGCTCTCCTGATAGAAACCATTACTTTACTCGGATTAACAACCTAAGACAGACGTCCATCCATTCATTTTTACACCTGCATATGCCCAGTTAGGGTGGCAGGGCGGCCGGAGCCTCTTCCAGCTGTCACTGAACAAGTAATGAGGTACATCCGGGACCTGTCGTCAGTCCATCACAGGGACACGCAGAAACAACTGTGCACTCTCACTCATTAAGACCAGTTGGAATCACCAATTAAACCTAACAAGCATGTTTTGGAATGCTGGGAGGATCCCGCAATACCCAGGGAGAACATTCAAAGTTCATTCAAAGAGGTCAATTGATTCAGTTTTTTTCCTTTTGGTTTTCAGTGCCGTTTGTTCATAGTGTGTCTTTTCACTTATCTTACTGATATATGTTTTTTTAAAGCACAATTGTACCCTGCTGGGTTGAATGTAAAAGATGGCTCTCTGACCCCAAAGCTGCAGAAGCATTGGGACATCTCTACACACTTGTCGAAATATCTGTTTTTGTTTTTAATGCCTTATAAGAGAACTTGATAAATTCCAAAAACAAAAGTAAAAAAACTTAGTCAGGAGGGCATTTGTTGGAAATATCTAAACCTGAATGTTACTAAAATGACGGCAGACTCCTCTACTGCGACTGAGTTAGAATTGGAAAATTGTGCCCAAATATGCCCGGGGTGAATCATGGTAGTGTTAAAGTGTCATGCATTACAATGACAGCTACAGAGGAGATACACTTTCTATTTGGAGGATCTGGAGATCTCACCACAATTATCAGGAGAAGTAAGGGAGTCCTCACATAATACCCAAACCTGACACATTAAGTGACATTTATAAATTAATCTTTTTTTAAATGTTTATTGATTAAAAAATGTATGAAATAAACAACGCTGAAACCCCGGTTAAAGTAAATATTAAAAAGGTTATTCATCCATCTTTACTGTCACTTGCAGTTTGTGCATTGGCATGAAAAAAACAAGATATTAAAGGTTAAACTTTATATATATATATATAAACATACACACACACACACACACACACACACAGTATGTATGTACACTAGTTCTCTGAATCCTATGATGAGTCAAATGTTTGAGACTAAAAGCTTCAGCTTTGCCCTATTGGTTGTTTTTCCCCTCTCGCTATAATCATCTACATTGACCTCATGCTGATCCCTTTTAGAACTCTTAAAGCCACATATGTTAAAGCCTGATTACATGTCCCTCACCTCACCTTAGTCAGCAGGTGTTGACACAGAACATAATGTCTACTGAAATTGACGATTAATAATACTGATGATTAGCTCATTTCATGGTAAATTTAATCAAGTTAAGACAATGGACAAGTAGTTCATGTCAAAGATGGTACTGTTACAAAAACCTGACCTTGAAAACATCCTGGAGCAGTATATTATTGCAGCAGTAAGAAAAAAGAGAGAAATAAAACATCAAACAAATCCAAAAATGCATTGCCAACCAAGGTTAGACAAAAACAAAAGAAGGCAAAATGGGAGCCACATAGAATACAGAGAGAAAAGTCCATACAAACATAGAAACTATTCTGTGGATAAGACACGTAGGAACAATCAAGAGAATCACAATAAAGGTCAATAAAAAGCACAAAAAAAAACAAGTAAAGTTAAACAGATTAATCAGAAAACAACAACCAATGACATATAAGAAGAAATGCATCCCACATAAAAAGCAAGGGATTGCAATGTAATTGGGTAAAAAATATTTCTTCTATCTTAGAAGTTTCATTGTATAATGTACTATCCTCTGAATTCTCACGTAACATTATTAGTACAATCATCATTGTTTTTTTTCCCACCCAGATAAATCATGACATGGCCACGCTGAGTGTGTCACTAGACATCTGTAAGCATATTGCGTTCCACACTGAAAAATAAGGCAGATTTGACATGGAACCGGGCCTAGCGGGGAAGTGCATCCCACTTGGACGGAACACCAGCAGGGCATCTTGAAGCTAAGCTTTTGGAATCAAGCAGCCACCCACATGTGGCGCCTGAAGCCAGAATTATACTCCTCCACTCTGAGTCAATCTTAACTGTGGCGATATAGGCGCTTTTTTGCTTCCCTAGGCAAGATCAGCATCTGACACCTGCTGCAGTCGGAGCTTTACAGGTGCACGTCGTCCCTTCAGGGCACCAGTTAGCAGGTCAAACCAACTTCAGGGATGTTTAGAAATGAAGTGAACTCATATGGAAAGTAATCTGATAGATTTTAGGACACAGATCATGTAATAAGGTGCTGTCGGGCAAGCATGTTACAAGCAAATATTTGACATTTGCATCTGATAAGTGTACACGTGGATTTTTTGTAAAGAGAAATAGAGAGATGATTAGAATAATTTATCATAAAACCAAATTACTCTTAAGCATAACGTTATATCAATCTGTCACGGTGCGATAAGTAAATTGCATTATTAGCTCCTGGGAGAACCTTTGCTCTGTTCAGTCTCATGATTTCCGCCACAACATAATCAGCAGAGATTTTGTGTCAATAAAAGTCAAATGCTTAAATAAAACACATCTAACTGGAAAACCTTGAGGAAATTTTCATTTGTGACGCCTGCTTTCAGTGTGAGCAGCTTTTGGCTGAAAGCCTTAAATGAATGGGACTGAGCACGAGGATCTTTCTGCAACACTTCATACATGAAACTGCAAAGATCCTGTTTTCTTTTTAGTCCGCAATGAAATTCTCAGCTCTTTAGTTTGTTAAAACTTCATGATGTGAAACTTCAAATACAATGAAAGAGAAATCCGGTGCCAGAGGAATTAATAGGGATGTATCTAATTCTCTCCTTTCTTTGGACACCGAAAAGATGGTGCTTCAGAGCATTTCTGCTGCAGCAGTTTGGTTTTTTTCTTAAAGCACTATGAGAAAAAGAAAAAAGGGGCCTCGAGACAAGAGGCTGCACTTTCCCAGGAGTTTCCAAAGGTCACGGGGCCCATTCACACACCAATTCACATTGATCAAGCTTTTCCCTGAGTTGTTTATGCACATGGAGTTTTGCCCAGAAACCTCACTATATATCAACCCCGAGTCCTGATCCAGCATCAAGAAACATCTAAACCCCTTTTTCACTTGAACTCAGCTGCGGACCCACAGCGAGGCCTCCTTTTCCCTGATGTATATCTTTGTGCTCTGTTAGACATTAGTTGGTTTTTCTTCCAAGTTTGGTTGGCAGTTGATACGGATCAAAGTACAGAACATTTCACACAGAATCAGGCTCTAGCGGTCACTTGAAAGCACTGACCAAAAAAAAGACTAATTCTGCTAAACACGTTTTCAATCCGTCTGTGATAAAGCTATTTCATACGTGACTGGGATAAAGTGAATAATTAGCGACATTAATAATTAAATAAAAAATATTTAGCTTTAGAAGGTTGACTCTCTTATTTATCCCACTTCTATACATGTGTAGTTATTTTCAGTTTGAAGGCAGTCTTTCAAATACAGTCCTGCTGCTAGATGAACTGCCTGATATGAAAAATGCACAATAAGATCAGATCCCTATTATTCTAAAATTGTCATTTGATATTTTCTGCAAACATTGTAATTTTAAACAAATCTTGTAAAAGGACTAAAATGACACAAAAGGGGATGCTGGTGGAAGATAGGTGAGAGGCTCAAGTAGCTTTTCTTTTAGTCCAGTAAAAAGAAACAAAAGAGGGCTTCACAGAGCCAGAAGAAAATCTAAACAGTGATATTGGGAATGAATCAGGAATAAACAAAGTACAGAGATAGTCTTGAGGAGAGCCACTGAATAAACAAGATAAGGTAAACCAAGGACATCACAGTGGTAAGCGATGTGTAATGCAAAACAGCTGGGAGGCATTTGGTAATGGAGGCCTGCTGTGCAGCAAAAGCAGGAAGTAAAACTACCTGGGAGAAAACTATTTGAAAATAGAACTTAAAGTAAGCTGACTGGAATACAAAAAAAAAAACCCTCAGAAATCCTTTTTCACTAACAATTTTTATTCATCATTTGCAGAGCTGATCTTTGATCTTCCTTAAACAGTTTGATGAATTTGTGTGGATCTTGTGCCGCGCCTTCTTCCTGCGTCTTTTGGGGTTTTCTGAGTTCGGTCCAATTTATTCCAAGTTCCAAGGTCCAAGTTCTGCCCAAAGACATCGCATTAAGTCATATAAGTCGAGCGGTATTTGTAAATGAGCCGGAGACGTGTATGTGAGCTTGCAGAGTAGTCTGTTGGTATTTCATCCTTTGATGGACTGTCAAAGGTGAACCTCACCTTTTGTGCAGTACCAACTGGGATGAGCTCCAGCAGTCATCAACCCTTCAAAGGACTGACAATCAGTCTATAAGGACCCCTTTTTAGAAACTGACACAGTGATTCACATAAAATAAGAACAACATAATCATTGTTTTATCGGTGATTTTGCCTTAATAAAGTACTTGGCCTCCGGAGAAGTGGACTATTTCTCCTAACAGGTGGCTCACTGCCACGGTTCCAATGCCTAAATTGATTATCCTGAAGGTGATGCAATTGTGCAAATGCATGATAATGAGATTCCTGCTGCGTTGCAAATCTGTTTGCTTCAGAAATGTCAGTGAACTACCATAGAACAACATCTGCCGGCCTGTCGTGACAGCTCCATCAAACAAGACAAAGCATCCATTCCCAGCGGTCATTTTCACTGTTCCACATGATCTGAGTGAAAAAAAATTACAGTTTAAAAAGTACCTCCTAAAACTTTAGGATGGAACATCTGATACGACGTGATCGATGTGCGGCGAGCATGGGTCTATTGAGGAAGGTCAGAGGAGATGAAAGGGAAAGCTGGAGGGGCCGGAGAGATGGATGGATATCTGCTGTGTGACTGAGATGCACGGCGACGGGGACCGACAAGTTGAGGGGCAGGTGAAGCATCACTAATAGACGCTGTCAGAGAGCCGCGTCAGCGCTATCGGAGCCGGGCTCAAAAGGCATCAAGAAACGTTCGTTCACGTTGTCAAAGGATAGGATGTGTTTAATCAATGGTCAAAATACCGAGCGTTTGTGGAGGGAAATACAGCGGTGGGAGGGCAGAGGGGATGTGCAAATTTTTCTTCAAATTGCAGAGAACTTGTGGCGGTGTCTACAATCGATACAATAATTACGGCCGTGTGTTGTAATCACGCAGCGGTGTTGGTGACAGCGCTCCTTTGATTAATGAGTTCACTGGGAATCAGTCCAAGCGCAAAGCAAATGTGCCAGAACTGTGACACTGATAGTATAGCATATCCTGCATACAACTGTTTAAATGCACGTTGATGGACCATGGCAAACGGGTTAAGAGACAGGCTGCAAAATGAATGGCAAGCCCCTGAACAATAAAACATTTAATTGTGTATTCCATTCCACTTAGCATCTCCACTGGGTGAAAATAATCAATTTTAAAAGCCACTGAGTTAGGTCTGAGGATTGCCTGATCTGTTTCTGGATAAATTTAATGCCCCTGTAATTTGTTTCATCGCCTTGTTGCAACCTTAATTATTACTAAAACTGTGCAAAAATAATCAGATATTACAGGGAGGTACTCCTTTCTTTGAAAAAAAAGAAATCTAGCCCTTTCAATTGACTTTTTCTTTCCTCTTTCAGAGTTGTAGCCCCAACAGAACTTTTAAGAAAATGCATTGTGGCACTGATTGATTATAGGCCTTTGTCTCTACATTAAAGAGCACCACACAGTGGAGATGCTGCTGAGTTTTGAGGAGAAGCTGACACATCTGCCAGCATATGCTTGTGTGATTGCACTGTGTAAACAGCTGACTGCAGCTTGTTTTAAAATTGCGTTACATCTATAAACTGATAAGAGGGTTATGGTGATGATGACTGCATATGTTTTTGCTTACAACTCTGGCTGTGGATGTGAGAGGCAGTTTTTATTATTCGTGTCCCATCAATCACATCCAGAACTTTACCATCAGGAAAAAAAAAGGTCCCAGGCAACTATGGAAAAGAAAAGATGGATGAAATCACAGCTCATTCAGTTTCTGGATATGTAGGTATTTCTGTTATTCTTTTGAGGGCAGAGATGAAAGAACAGTAACTGACTTCCCTTTTACAAGTGATTGTTGTTAAAAATTAAACAGCCTTGTAGCAAACAGAATGCTACATTTACTGGGCTTATTGCTGCTTTGTCAGTCAGTTTCTATTATGTTTCGTAACTGAGAAAAAAATCCTGATTTAAAAAAGGTGGAACGGAAAACAAGAACAAAGGTAATCATGCAATGATTTTCTATAAGGGTTTGTATGTTGTTGTTTTTTTTAGCATTTCCATAGCCCTATCTTACCAATATCATTTTCAATATTAGTTTTATTGTCTGTTTTTTTTTTTTTTTTGTTTACATTTCAGACAGTATCCCAACTTCAATTGGAATTAGGGTTATGTTTGCCCTCATAAATAATGTCTTTGTTTCTTTTAAATGGTGTAAATCAACATGTTTTTTTTTTGCCAAACAGGAAGCTCCGTTTGGCCTCTGTCAGAAATACATTGGGTTTTTCATTAAGCTGCAAACCACAGTCAATATGGTGCTTAAATGTTTGGCAAGATTTTTCCGCTTTGAAACTTGTTCCATGTGTTGCTACTAAGCGTTTGGCAAGTCATGGATTCATCCTTTCTCTGCCCGCAAGCTTTTCTTCCTGTGATATTCAAAGATTAAACCAGTCCTTTTCCTCTCAATCTGTGATCAGTGTAAAAGATTTGCTGCAGCCAGTCCCGCCTAAAAGGGAATGAAGTCCTCTGTGAACATGAGATGCAAAACCAAAGCTCATACTCATAGTGCATGAAATATAATTAACGGTTCAAACTGTTCTGGCACGATTTCTCAAAATCACACCAATCAATTTTTTCAGGGAATGTTCAAAACATTTTTTCCAGCTAGAAGATGACCACACGGGAAGAGTAACAACCTACAGATTCAGATCCATAGTTCTACAAGGTTCCACTGTCCATCTAACAAAGCATCTAAAACAGAGACTCTGCTGCTACACACAGTCAGCTTCACAGTTGTCATGGTTACTTATCGCAACAGTGGAAAGGCCACAGTGCGGCATTATCGTAGAATAAAAAAAAAAAAAGGAAAAACAATTGATTGGACAATGACTGTGGTGATTCAATTCCAGTATAACATTGTTTTGTGTACTCTTTCATGCACCACACTGCTGTCTTGACATAAACTTCGTCCACTTTAATTGGATAATGTAGTCGTTTCGTCCTTCACATGCAGGGGTGAATTTTGAATGCCGACTCAGTATGCTACTGTTGCTTCAATTGTGAACTCATGGAGTAAAACTGAATCATTTCCAGTGAAAAATTTACATTAAATCTCACTGGCCCTGGGGGTGTCACGTGACTCGAATGCACGCTTTATAATTTTGACTAGTAATCTGTTTACTGTGTCAAAATAACCACAGTTCAGCTCCATCCCTGTGGGCACAGTTCTTTGGCTTTGCCCAGTTGACAATTGTAATTAGTTATTTTGCTGCTGGAGCAGTTCTGTCACACACATACACACTCATATTAAAAAATTACCATCTATATATGCAGTGAGGCGTTGTGTGCATGTCAATAACTCAGTACGAGTAATTCACCGCTGATGCTGCCCACTAGAAGCAGGTGTGGTTTTGTTACCAACAGGAAAAGGACTGGTAAAATACAGGGTTTGCCTCCCTGATGGCATGGCACACGTTTATAGAATCACCTGCAGACACAAAAGTTAAATACATCAGTTGTAAATCCTATGACACAACCATTTTGATGGAAAATCGATCTTCACACTACTGTATATCATCGCTCTGTTAATAGTGACCAGAGAGCTGTCGACATGATGCAGTATGCTGCACAACATTTCTGCACTGGATCTGTGCAATGCCAACTGCCTACAACCACAACATTGTTCCACAAATCTGCTAAGGTTACCAAATAAAGGGACAGAGCAAAGAAGCTTAGTTTTTATAAGGAGTTCCAGGGGATACGGACGAAGGATGAGATAAAGTGGCATTAAAAGAGCAAAAGACAAAAACGAACAGGAGTGGATGAGCTCTTAAGAAGGGATTGCAGAATTGTGCCATCAATAAGAAATGCCAAAATCAATTCTGGACGAAATGAGAAAGATTGATTTACCAGAGAGACAAAGGAAATAGGGGTGAGAGCAGGTATAGGGGTAAAAAGGGTATGCGGAGAAGGAAAAGATGACAGAAAAATAGATGTTACCTGCAGGTTATTGGAGGTCGGGCAAGAAACCAGCATGTCACAATTCGTAAACTACTTTCAAGCTGCAGGCTTCTGTCCAAATAAATATTATCTAACTTTTTTTTCAGTTAAACCCCACTGAAAAACTACTCTGTAACCTAAGCATGTCCATGTCCACCTGCATTTTCTTTCACCTGCAAGACAAGTCATGAACAAAACCAACCATCATCACCATAGCTGGGAATTTCTTCTTTTGACACAATCAGAAAATCAGTCATTCAAACTAACAGGACCTATAAGTTCATTTGATGGTTAGCATTTCGCTACACATTATAAGCTGTTTGCTAATGTAATCAGTTTGGCTCATTTTATCCATTCCGTTGCTTCTTTTTAAAAGAAAGAGTCTTTAAATGCAGCTTGGCTGTTTGGTTTCTGCTCTATTTGACATTCAATTTGTTTTGTGCATCTTATTACGGTAGCATGTTGTATTGCTTGGTTTTCCCAGCACAAACAGACCTCAGTGGAAAGTAGAGTAATCCTGCTTGGAAAGCAGTCAATGGTTAAGTAGACAAAGTCAGCAAAGCTGTCCTCGCTAAAAATGTATTTCTTTGTGAATTCTAACTGTGCAATGTTTATGCCTAATCCTAAAATATTGAAATGCATAAAAAAGTGGTACAGTTAAAAGAAAAAACGAAGTCCAAATCAAGGCTGGAAGTCAGTTCATGACTTATTCATGACGTCTTGTTTGATCTAATGTTGATTATTAAAACTTATTAGCTTATTTCTTACTGTTTAGTTTTAATCTCATATGGGCAAATTCTAAAAAGCAAATTTTTACTTCTGCAATTCTGCAAGTATGAAATATTGGCTGAAAGTTGGCCAATTCAGACTACATGCTAACCTGAGGTCGCTTATGTCATTATGTCATCAATATATGTCATCCTAATGTTATAACAGCATTGTATTCTGATATAAACATCGTCCAAATAATTCATATTTCAGTAATATGTATTCAAAATATTATCATGTAGAAGAAAGTTATGAGAAACATGCACCCTCCATTTAGTATCTCAATGGATGTTGAGCTCCCTCACATCTCTGTTACCTGTTTTGGGTTCAGTAAAATATACTTATTCTCTTTTTCACTAAAATAGTAATAATAACCACATTTAGATCCTTTTAAGACATGAAAAAATATTCAATAGCAGCAAATTCTGATAAACAAGTTTCAGCCGTTTAAACAATGCCTGGTGAAGGTTTTGGTTGAAGCTGATTAAGGTTTCTCATTTTAGTTTAATTTCTCTTTTAAATACTGAAGCCTCAGCATCATTAATTAAATGGTTTTTCCTCTTTTTTTTTCCGTTCGTCAATCTGCTTCCTCCCAGAGCAGTATTGTCTGTCCTAAGAGGTTTTTCAGATGAATGAAAATCTCAATAGTATTATTCACTCGCCTCCTCTGGGCAGAGCTGCCAAGCTGTGTGGGCTGCTTTGTGTGTTTGACACTGTGTGTCCTTGTTTGATTTTTAATTTTCTTAACAACAGGAACCTTGGCAAGGCAGTTAAAAGATAACAGTACTTCCAATGTTTCCTGAATATTTAAGTCATATCAAAATTGTCAATGAAATGATTGATTATAATCACCGTTGATGAATTTATCACTTTAAGTCTGAAACAGCTGCACAGAGAAAAAAAAACACATCTTTAAAGCTTTTCTTCATGCAGTTATCTACTTATATTTTATACATGAGTGTGTTAGTACACCAGCCTAACTCACACTTGCAGATGCTAAAATTGACAGTTTGTCTGTCCCTGGTTTGTTCATTCATTGACTTTCTTTTTACACCCTGAGGCAAAAACCAAGGTTCCTATCCTCATTAACCTGCCTGAATCTTTCCAACTCACCTTAGGCCAGCCCCACCTCAAGAATTGAATTCATTTGTGCTGCTTCAAGATGAGGAGGCAGAAACTGAGGTTTTGGAAGCATATAAAAAGTATATGAGAGAAACAGATGACTGGAGATGGGGAGACTCTCATAATAGGTGAGAGACAGCAAATTGAAAAAGAGGTTAGAGTACCATAAAAAATCAGAAACAAGACAGGTGGGTAAAAGTGGTCATTTTGTATAGTTGAATGAAAGAGAGGACAAAAAAGACAGAGCGACGCAGACGACAGGCAGAGAATCCATTAGGGAAGTCGGGAGTGGCTAAGATGATGTGTGAGCAGTCATAAGCGGACATGCTCAAAGCTTAAAACTGCAGCACTTGGGACGGTTATCCATGACTGATATCCACCTTTAGAAACCAGCAATTCATCAATGTCATTTTTGTCTGCTTCAGAGTTCCAATTCTCTGAGCAAAGAGTCTCATAGCAACTTTGATAGTCTCTAAATATGAGCCTGCTTTGTGGCCCCCCCTGTTGCTGTTGTATAAGTCAGAGATCAGTAATCCTTACAAACACACCACTGGTTCCTGGAATTACTATGGATTGAAATGGATGCGTACATTTTTTTATGATAATGATGAATTATCACTGTCCTCCTAAACAAAAGTTATTTTTTTGGATGTGTGGATGATTAATAACACTAGGAATACACAGAGCACTGTAATTAAGATATTTTTGATTAGTCAGGGAAGACTTTTAGAATTGAGAGGCATCAAATATTTTTAGACAGAGGGAACATATCGCTCTGCAGCAATGGCCATGGCCTGCAGGCACACAGCACCTGCTGAAGCCGTGACGTGACATGAAGCTTGATCAGCTGGTTTGACATTAGCGCCGCTTAGAAATAGTTATGTTAAGTGTCTTTTATATCATTGGACTTCAATAACATGTGACAGAAGACTCGGATCTAAAAAGAAAGACCATTCCAATGTCTGAAAATGGAGTGGAGAACTAAAATTAATTGGAAATTGTTGCTACGTTTTGAAAACCATAAAACAGAGAAGTACACAGGGAGGGAGACAGTGTTAGGCAGCAGACATTATCAAATTCCATCATCTGACAGAGCCTGGTTAGTGGCTTTGATTTGATTTCAAGGCCAAGTTCTGACGTCTTCAGGCTCCATTCGCCTCTTAAAGGTGACCGTCCCTTTGTCTTGTTTCATTGTTTGTTCCACATCATACTCCTCCTCCAGGTAACTACATCCCTGCGCTTTTGAAACAGCGACTCTCACCCACGCACTCTTTCGGCTGTCACAACAATTAACAGCCTTGGCTGCAATTGCTGACACATTGACCCTCGACAGAGAAGATTCTTAGTACTCATCATTTGCTTTTTTCTCATCTCCCATTCCCTCCTCCTTCACTGGTCGAGCTCACTGTCTCATTGCTTCCTAGGTTTCAAAAGCAGCTCCTCAGTTTCAAAAGTTATTTTACAAGCAGCAATCAGCAGTGGAAAAAACTGTGTTCAGAGCAAGATTTGACAGCATGAACTTATCAGGCTCTAACAACCTGGGTTTGCCGGTAATGAAAATTAACAAAACTGTTCTATTGATTGATTCAATTCATGCAATTTTATCAAATTAATTTAAAATTGTTAATATAAGCTTTTAAGCTCAATGTTGTTCAGCAAATATTGCAATGGAATAACTCGAATTAATTGTCAAATGATAAAATATTTGGGGGTTTGGGACTGTTTAAGGTGGGCCATGTCTGACTTTAGTATATTGGTAATTAATAATTAGGCTAGCAATCTTCTTTGTACCTTTGACCCCAACCAGAAAAAGTCAATAGTCTTTGGGCAATATTTGGTTACATGGAACACAAACTGGGTTCTCTAAATAGTGGAATCGCACCATAACACTTTGACAGCTTCACATTAAACAAAAAATAAGAATTTTATGACTTTCATAGGAGGATGTAAGCTTTTATTGTCTTTGGAGCCTTGAATTTTAAAACAATCTTGTTGACATGTAAGCAACATACAGACACTAATAAAACTATCCAGTCTCTTTTGCATTACTTTCCCCATGCAGGGTACCAGAGGCTTGATGTTAACCTGCTTTCTGCTCTGCAAAAGAAGTCAGTCACCGTCTTTCTGGTCGAGCCTTAACAAATCGAGAGTGAATGTTATCAAAGGTTGAGATTCCGCGTCTCTAATATTTTACTTTGGGTAAAATTACATTAGGCTAAGCTTGTCACTCCACTTTCGATCCTCTTCTGAACTATCATTCCCAAATTCTTCCTCTCTTCAACCCTGAGTCAATCAAACGTCTTGATTCCCACCTCCATGTTACTTTACTCACACGTCCACCGTTCCAGTCTCAATCAGCAATCCCCGAAATGAATTCCTGGTTTCTTCCGAGTTCTGATTTCTTCGATTCTCCCATCTGTCATCCTCAATTTCTCTGGCAGCAGACGGATCACATCACAATTTCCTCTCCAGCCTCTGTCTTTCTTTTCCCTGATTGTTCCATATCCCACTGTCTTGCTTTTCCCTCGTGTCTCACTGCTTCCTTGCACCTCCTGGGATAACATAATTTAGAGGACAAGCCTTTTTTAGACCAAAGGCTCTCCCTCATCCCTCTCTCCTTCAATCCCTCTCAGCGGGGTTCTCTAAGGGACGGTGATTACGACCAAGTGACTTCTGCCTCTGCCATGCCAATTAATGCCGGGGCCTTAAAGACGAAGCATTGGGGGAAGTGGGAAAAAGTTGCCGTGCCCGTATCTCCATACATTATCATACTAAACAGGCGTCTGGGATGTCTCAGCCCAACTGGTTGCTCTACAGCAGACACTTCAGGGACACGTCCCCCCAGCCAATCGCACTCCAAGTCAAACATGTTTGCATAAACCGCCCCGCTCTCTAAACAGGCTTGGCGAGGTGTCCTTCTGTCCTTAAGAGTTGAGGTGCCAACTCGTGACATCACGCCGTACGTCTTTTTCCTGGTTTTTTTAATTGACACAAAAAAGAGTGTCATTTCATATGAGTGCCTCCGTGTCTGTTGTTGTGCAGGGCGGGAGCACAGGGACGTTCTTCAAATAAAATCATGGATCTGGGTCTCTTATAGTCTACAGTCGTGCACCTGACATGAATGAAAATAAGCCTGACCGGTGTGGCTGTGGGGGGAGAGAGGAAAGAAGGGCATACGTTTCGTTATAATGCATTCCAAAAAATATTGAATAAATTCATCCTTTTTCAACTTTTATCTAATCACTTCAGTGAAAATGACTATGCTGCTCTAAACACTGTGTTGCACTGGATAATGCATTTGTCAGAGTCACTGTTGACTGTTTCTGTATACTTGTCCTGATTACAGAGAACCCCTCAAAACGGATGTCCAGCTAACTCCCATAAGAACACGCTGGCACGCAGAGACAAAGCGCAAGCGACCAGATTTCATTTGGAGACATTTGAAATTAGCTATTTTTCAAAGATTTGACAGCTCCCACGAGTAAAAATGAGGATACGAAATAAGGGGCCGGCCTCTGATAAAGTCTCTATTTGTGCATTTCAGGACGTGATGTTTCTTTCGCTCTCCACCCGCGTGTCGGTTCATTGTTCCTCAACATTTTTCAGTTAATACCCCCCTCCCCCCCTGGATCTTTGATCTAGGAATTTTCCCTGTATGTATCATCCTGAACCAGACTGCTGTTGCTAAAAAGCCAAAGTCATTTTCAAAACTCAATAAAGCAGCTTGGTATTATAGGTCAATGGTAAAATCCAAATATATTACCTTTTATATCTATTTAGGATTCCTATCTATTTCTCTTTTACCACTCCCACGGACACATTATTGGGTTAGGCACTTATAAAGGTTGGCTTGGGGATGCCAGTTCAGTAGTAACCAATACTACTCGTACTGTTAGAGGAGACTCTAGGAGAGCTGAGCAACAGTTGAAAAAGTGGAATGTATCACTTGATATGCTGAAAAAAAGCTGGTTTTCTTACCAAAAAGCTGGTAACGAAATGTAGTATTTCTGTACAATTATTGTTTCAGATAGTCAGAATGCACGTATTCTTTTGAACGCTATCTTAAATGTTCAGGAAGCTGTAGCCTCAGAGGCACCTACCTTTTTCCATGATTGACCCATCTATCTGGATAAATATAATCATGCTGCTTAAGGCAAGATTAGTTCTGCTCAGCCACCACAAACCCAACGTCTCTGTGACTGTTAGGGTCCACCACACAAAAGCTGACTGAAGAATTAAGGAATCTTTGTAATTCACGGCAGTTTTTCCATGACAACGCTTGTTAGCTCAGTACAAGAATAACTACCAGAGCCAGACGCTCGCCGAAATAATGAGACATAGAAACAGTGACAGAGTAACATTTCTGAGAGATGACTGAGACCATTAAGTCAGAAGTTAGTTACAATAATTGGTTACTGCAACTGAGAGAAACCTCACTTAGAAAGAAATTAGAGGCTGAAGGTAAAAGGAAATCAGCAAAAGGTCAGAGCTCTGATATTACTACTCTAATTAGTATTACCTTGGAAGAGGATAAGGTCCTTTTTTCTGGGAAAGCTCTCCTGTTCTTCTGTGACTAACAGGGCCTTTTCATTTCTATAGTATTATATTTTTTCATTAAGCAGACGCTACCCTGTTTGTTTTCTTTCATCTACTTTAAACATTACCTCATTCACTTCCTCATCTTCTGCATTATCATGCCTTCAATGAACATTTTGAATTAGAAAGCAAACATAGTAATCGTAATTTAATTGTACATTCCAGCTTCTGCATTCATTCTCATCCGTTGTGACATGTTTTGAAACTTTTTTCTTCCCTCATTAGGGCCTTTTCTCCTTTCATTTGACCACTCTCACTTAAAAGTGTATCCCTCCAACATATGGTCTGAAAATGGGAGCCCACCACTATCCTTAACAACTTGTCATAGAGACTCTTCAGTCTCTGTAGGTTTTCTCAAGTTTGCACGGGCCCTCCATTCCAGCTCATTGCGATGCTGCACAGTGATGCAGGATTAATATGATCGCTCATGTTCTTCACTGCAGCTTTGCCCTCGAGGGAAAAAAAACGACAGATAAAAAAAATAAATTAAAATTGTATATCAATAGGAATTTGGCAGCATGAAAACAGATAACTCTGGTCTGCCCATTCCTATTATTTTCCGACTTTGACTGCAAAGAGGAGCTGAATCAATGCAGAATCTTTTCTATTTTGCTCCTATGTTGACCCACCATTTGGAAAATGTGCGTCTCTTAAATGTTGATCTGATGTTCCTAGTCGGGAGCAAATGAGGTTAAATTAGCACAAACTTTACATCATGCCACAATGGACATTTCTGAACCTTCTGTATCACAGTCCTGTTTTAGTGTCACACATCCTCCTGGGCATTTTGTAAAAGAATGCAATTAAAACTATATTTGCCTCATAGGAC
The DNA here is from genome assembly GCA_907169785.1 of Menidia menidia. Taxonomy (NCBI): domain Eukaryota; kingdom Metazoa; phylum Chordata; class Actinopteri; order Atheriniformes; family Atherinopsidae; genus Menidia; species Menidia menidia. Next base: position 3,829,155 of record CAJRST010038888.1, read on the forward strand.
CTTCCATCCCTGTGTGACAGGCTATTTCACTCAGAGCCTAAATTGTGCACACAAGTTGAACGATCACATTTTGAAGAGAGTTAAACACACAATATAAACTCTTATGTGTTTCCTTTGGTTCCCTGACCATGGGCTCTGGGCAGGTATGTCTGGAACCCTGAAATAGTTTTGTTTTAATTTTTCCACAGAGCCTGGAAATGGAAATTCAACATAATTTCCTTTTTCTGCTTCAAGTCAGTCTTTCCAAAATTAAGAAATATACCCCTGTGGTTGCTTGCTTCCACGAGTACTCAGGATGTCATACAGCGTGATGGGAGCTGGCGAGGTCTGAGGGTAATTGGCTTTGTGAAGTGTGAGTCAAAATGCAAATTTCTGTCAACATTTCCACAGTTGTTTGTACTTTTATAGAATAACCAGCAAACCAGAATACAAACAAATCGCCACATGTGACAGTTGCATAAATAATATTTGCGAATACAACAGAACCAAAGTGAGTGACTGCAATAATAAAAGCCATTAATGGGGCTCCCTCCTCCATATCTTTTGTTTGGATCTGAGTTTTTAGCATCGCGCAGGAAGTGTTTCTATTTGAATGTAGAAGCTGTACAATAACCATCCTGCGGCATTTTTAGAGAAAATACTGAACTGCACACACAAACAAAAGGGGAGGAGAAGGACATGCTGATTAGAGCAACAGCATACCATACTGTGTTTGACATAATGAATTTGCACAAACAACAGCAAGCCGTAAATGTTGTATAAGCCCATTTTGAAATGGGGTTTCCCTCAGGCCAAAGACTATCCTAATCCAATCTCTTTCTTATTCGGTTGCTCGTTACATTTTTCTACAGTTGTTTTCACTTTTCGCACGAGCAAATTTGCGACACATAGAAAAGCAGAGATGCCGGTGATGGTCAATCTTCCTTCATCATGCAGAAATAAAAATGGATGCAGTCCGGCAAAAAAACAAATAGACGGAAGAAAATTACATAAAAATTAGGCAGAATCTTTTGAAAATGACTGCCTGAATGATCCAGTGGCTAACATCATCAACATGATTGTCTCTGAGTTTATTTTCTCTGTCAGAGCTAATTAATAATGGACAAGAATTCAAACAAAAATCACTCACTATAAATAACTAATGCTGGGCTTCCAATATCTAACCCCATGAAGAATCCTTGGTCTCTTATCATTGGTCTATTTATCTTTCCCAATCTTTCATCTAAGACAGACATGCAGTAAGTTATTCCCTAAAGTACATTTTCTAATTCTGTCCTAACAGCATAAATCAGCTAGCAGTGCTATATTACTTATGCACTCAGCAGTAATAAACCATTAATTGGCTATTCTGGGAATTAAAAAAACAAAGCAGCAGTTAAGAATGAAACGATAAATCACCTAATATGAAAATAATTACATCTCAGGGATACTGTAAATAGAGAAAAAAAAGTGGACCGGTGGCTTCTGCGTGAGCTGGACTGTATGTTTGTGAGCAAAAAGAACCACAACTCTAACGAACAGCCAAATGTTTAGGAAGTAGGCATAAATCTACCATTCGGTTTTCTGCGCTTCAGAGCTTCCCATCTGTTGTTTGGTGTCGAGTTTTTAAGCAAGATTACTTGCTCGGAGTGGCTTCTTATGTCTTCTCTGAAAGCAACAGCCATTTACGCTTTCAGTGGCAGTGGCAGCATGGAGACAAAAGAGGCGAATGTGCCTACGAATGGCTCATTACTCCTTTTGCGTAAATTGCATGCAAAAGTGTTATATATACTGTCAACTCAGCAGTCAAATGGCTACAGATGCAACCTAATCACAACAGTCTGCACATGACATTTTCATCATTTGATTATTTATCTTTCATCTATTTAGGTCTTTGCTGGCAGGCCAGCTGATCAGCACCAGATCTGATCTGTCCTTTTCCATCACTCTGATTTCATTCTAAACGTCCGGAAAACACCGTGGTGGAAGTGTGGATCCAATCCACCTGCGTCCGGGCTCAGCCTTCCACCTCTGTTTGTATAGTTACTACGCATTGCCTGTGTCCCCCTGTGGACAGCTTCCTCGGAGTACCGCAGCAACACCAAACCGGCTATAAATCACGCTGCGTTATACCGGCGCGCCGCGGTTCTCCCGGAGCTCGGTGTCCCGCCCACAGCGAGCCTTCCATTGGCCGGCGAGGCTCCTCGGGTCGGCCTCTCTCGAAAGGGACATCGGCACGGTCGTGCATCCCGCCTCCTTTCCTCAGGGCCCGTGATTGGGAGAAAAGGGGCTCTCCTTGAGCTGTCAATCAGGCGTTTTTTTGTTTTTTTTCCTGTGCGCTTCGCATTGAACGCCGCTGCCTGCGACGCGCCGAGTGCGGAGAGGAGAGACGCGCTGCATACCAACAGAGACGCGGGGAGCAGGCTAATTCTGGGTCAGGACGCGCACAGCCCACTCTCTTATTCGATCAAAAACCCTGACTAATTCTTGGGTTCCCGGACAGCTTCAATTTTGCCTTTGTTTCTCTTGCATTTTTTTCTGAACAAATGGCATGGTTCTTAGAGGCATAAAGAGCTAAAACTAAGAGTCTGGGATATTAGTTCGTTCTGCCCTAATATAATTTTTTTTTCTGGTTGAGAGAGTCTGCAGTGGACAAGATAAACAGCCTTTCCCGACTCTCTGTGACGGGAGACATCTGAAGGAAAAGTCAAGTCTGATGTTTTCGTCAACTCAAATGTAGAGGAAAGGACTATTGCTGCTGACATTCATCCCCCTGGGCCGTTTTTTAATGAACAGATTCATCGTCTCGGTTCCGTAAGGAAGGAATACCGTGACATTTGGCTGCAAAAAAAAAGCAAAACACAGCATAAAAATCAATCACAACTCCATCATGGGCTGCCCTGTCTTGCGGAACGCATTCTTTGGTTTGATCCTTGTGCTGCTGTCAAAAGGTAAGTTCTTGCGAGCTACTTGGGGATGTTGTTGGCGTTTCTTTGCTGCTGTGTTTCTGCCTTCGCCTCTCATTCCTCAAAAGGCGGTCGTGGACGTGAATACTAATGGTGGGGAGGGAGAGGGGGGGGTGTTCTACCTGCGTGTGAATCACGCGTGTCTGCTATGCCACAACTCCGCTTTCCATTTGCCCACACGGAGAATGTGAGGAAGGTTGTCTGCACGCGCGCAAGCTCTGTGCGCGAGAGCGCGTGCGCGAGTGCGCAGCGTCAGGCGCGTATCCAAGCCATCCTCGTGGCTCAGGGTGAGCATCGCAGGATTGCGTGTTAGGATGTTTACCGCTGCAAAAAAAAAAAAAAAAAATCGACACCTATCCCCCGGTTCTCCGTAAGCATTCCTTTACGTGACTTGAACGGGGCTGGTTTCCCCCGCACGCGCACTGCGCGTATCGGTGTGGGTGGGGGCTGTGGAGTGGGTATGAGTATACGGGTAGAAGCGATGCAGGGAGACGGTGTTCTGTTGCTCTTTCTTCAAAACCAAGGTCGAGGAAGACAGAGAGATGCATGTTGAAGGATGGACGGTAGGGATGGTTGGAGGGGTCAAGCCTGGACAGGATGGGCACTCAAGCCTTAGTTACCCTCTTTTATTTCTAGCAAAAAAAAACATCTTCTCATCATCTCCACACACGAGACAGACTTATACTTTATTCATCTCATTTGGAAATCCTCCCGGTGTAAACAGCTCAGAGTATGAAGGCAACTTGCTCAAACAAATGATTCAGATGGAATTTTGAGACACATGCACAACTGTCTTTATATTTCAAATGGTCTTGCCTGTATTATAAGACCATTTTGTGGTAAGCCCACTAATCCATGGGATGTCCCACCAAATATTTGCCGTGCACAACATTTTCCGCCATTCCCCTCAATTTCCTCCTGTCCATCCAAACACGGACACACGCAAACACTCACACCTGTCTCAATTAGTCCAGCCCGTGTCCAGTGGGAAATCAGCATATAAATAAATTACTCTGGCCCCCTTAATAACAATAATTGATGTGTCAGTGCAATAAGACGTGAGGTTAACCACATGCAGATGCAGACAGGCCTTAGCCTCCGGCTCCTGGGCTTCTCGTGGGCAGAGGAGAACCCAGCCGGTCATGCTTGGCTTCCCACAGCAAGCCCCTTCCCCACTCCAGGCGGAGAGCAGACGGACAGCCCTGCAGGAAGTACACAGCACATAAACACAACGGGCTCAACACCACACAGTCCAACCCCCTACAACCGTATTGGGTTCTCATTTCAGGTCTCCGTCCCGAGAAATTGTAATCTGTGGGTTTTGCGATATGAAAGTGTGACCAATCACCCAAGGCACAGTTGAGGAATGATTGGATATTGATGTGAGTTGTGCACATTGCCGGACACATGAAACAGATTCTTCTCGGAGAGGGATGTCAACCCGGCGAAGCTCCCTAAAATGTCCATCTTCTAAGGTGGAAAGCATGCATTATAAAGGAAGACCTGCCTGTAAAAAGGGAACCCATTCGTTGCTCGATAAATCATGCAGTAGTGGAAAAATCCTTTGTATCAGTGCCCCCGAGAATCAGGCATATGCTGTGCAGTTGGTTAAATGCTTTACCACAACATTTTGAGTTAATATTGCCATTTTAATTATGTATAAGACACATTCCTTTGTGTAAATCTACTGTTTCTACAGTATTTCTTTATCTGAGAATGTTTCTTCCATTTATTCTGACACATTTTTCCCCATACATATCATGCACAACAAGAAAACATGTTTTAGGAGACTGGAGTGTTACTGTGAAACTAGTAAAATGGGTTTCAGACCTGTACAATGGCTTGTCAGCCGGGGGATTTTTCTGTGCTGCAAAACACCATTAAGCTATTCAAAGGTTTTCCACAGACTTGGCATGTGAAAGCAGAACCCAATCCACGGATGTGATGTCCAGACCTGGCATGCCATCATACCTTTCTTTTCCTCATTTATTTTCCCTTTGTGCTTAAAATGTGTTGCTGCTACTACTCGAGGTGGATGGCCAAGCGCCCACTCAAATATACATTAGAATATCTGTATTTTCCTGGCACGCGAGCCGTCTAGCATTACTCAGAAAATGTTTCATCATTATAACGGAACCAGTTACAGAGCATTAAGGCAAAAACACACACACACACAGCCTGCTCCATGTGGAAAAAAAGCTGTTTATCCTCTGGTCAAAATATAGCTTTTTTCAAATAGACCTCAAACATAAAACAGTAATAATAATGTGAACTGTTATTTGAAATGTGAGGATAGTGAGATAAGCTGTTTATGCTGCCTCTACAACCAAAACAGTGAATGTTCAAATTATATTAATGTCACAGGCGTCCGTTGCTGCACTTCAGGAATTTCCACCTTAACAACCCTATGTGCAGACATTAATTTATACATCATAAACAATCCAAAAGGTGTTTTGTTTTGTTTTGTTTTTTCATCTTGACAAAGACTCCTGTAAGAGGAACAGGGGTGAAAACAAGCGTGGTCGCTTTGTAGCCCTCCGTCTCTCTGTTTCAGCAGCATATGGGGGCCAAGTGGGGTCAACGCTCGTTGCACATGTTAGCACGTAGCCATTCTCCTTTCCTGCTCCCTCTCCCACACGTGCATACATAAACACACTGACACACACACACACACACACTCAACTGGATCACCAGTCTTGGCTTGGAGATGAAGAGCAGGGAGATGCCAGCATCAACAGATGCCTCGCGCTCCGATTCTGGAGGGTTGTCTGGTTTTTCTTCCTCCCTTTGAAATCCACGCTTTCTGTGCGCTGTTGTTCTCCATGTTTGGCTTGGAAATCCTCAGCCATTTTGGCAGATTTTATTTATCTGCAAGTGTTGGAGTGAGAGGGCTTGGATTTGGTTTGAAGAGCCTCAGAGACAAGGGCTGGAGATGTAACCTGAACAGAAAGGGCCTGTGGTCTGAATGTTCCCCCCAGGCTTAATTTTTTTATGTAGCTTCTTGATGAGTGGTAGCCGGCGGTGCAATGCACTCAGAATCTTACCCTGAATCCCTGAATCGCACCTCAGTAACACAAATGCAGGTTTCTGCAAAATGAGTTCAATTTGACGTTTTATGTGAACAACGTTAAGATCAATAGCTGAGAATTAATGTCTGAAATGAAACACAATTGAACCAGAGTGAAACATAGTATACTGAGCAAGAGGAATCATCACATGTTATTGATTCTGAAAATATGATGGCATCATGGGGCTTATGCATAATTCTCACATAGTTTTGTGTGTGTGTGTGTGTGTGTGTGTGTGTGAGTCAACTGGCAGCGCCTTTACTCCCAATGGAATCTCTGAGCTCGATTAATTTCTTTTCAGTTCACAATTTGTTATGAGATTTATGATTTCGCAAAATATTAATTCTCAAGCCACTTGCTTGACTATCGATGGTGATTAATGTCACATTTGGTAAAATGTGTTTTTAAAGTGAAAAGGTGCAACCGCCTATATAGATGCAGTGCATTTTAATTTGCTTATACAGAAATGCCTTTGCTCATTTGAAACATAGGGTGGGATTTCAGGTAGAACAGCATGGAAACTTGGTAGTAATGTTACGAAAATGGCAAATTCTTATAGCTTTAGACTTTCCAAAATGTTTCCACACATACTCAGGGCTTTGAACCTTGGCTGGTGACAGATGCAAAAGGGCAGCTGATGGTAATTTAAGTTATAAGGCTATAATTTACATGTAATTGTAAAATCAGTTTACCCTTAAAGTTTTTTCAGATCATTTGTCAGACTTTTAGGGCTCTTTAAAATGACTGACTTTTGAAACCATTTTTCGATGATATACCACATCCATCTGTACATCGTTGTGGTCAGCAAGACCAATCGCACTGGCATACTGTCACACTTACAGTGCCAATGAAATTATATCAGCTTTTCATTCACTGGGTGTGTTTTTTGTGTGTGTGAATGATAATAGTTCAAATTGATGCATAGTTGATGCAATCCAGTTTATCTAAAAATAATAATTATAATAAAAAGAAAAGACATTGCAATGATGGCTATCATTGCAACAGTTAAGGCATTAAAGCATTTGGGTCTCTTTGGTTGAAAATTAGAATAAACTTTTTTGTTTTTTGGAAGAGACAGTGACATTTTGTGGATGCAAGAGAAGGTCTTTTGGCAAGTCAGTGGTATCCAGCATCACCTCAATTATCTGACTTGAATTACTTCTAATTAATTTTTTAATCAAATGGATATGGCTTCACCTCTTCTGTCTTGTGGGTGCAGTGCAGTGAAAACACTAAAGCTTGCAACCACTTGCAGTATTTTTAATGGATTTCAAGGTGATATGGATCCACGACAGGGAAAGTTTTATAAGACAAGAAATAACAAACAAAAAAACAACACATTGATTTAGAGTTTTCCATGGTTGAAAGGTTTCCTCGCATCATGGCATCAAAAAAGAACACTGAACTGACTGATTTGTGCCTAAAATAGATATGAAGAGAAGACAGAAATATGATTCAAGCAACAGGCTCGAAACACAGAGTCGGCACCATCACATCAAAAATTCCAAACTTCACTTCCTGTATAAAAGAAAGATGGCATGTGGGTGGCTTACGTTGGGAGGCGAAGTATTAAAGGATAACAGATTATTTAGTTTCTTCTTATTTCTTTCGGTTTTATGGTGTTTCCTGCCATTGGTTAGACAGTTGTAAACATCCAAGGTCCTTCTGACCAAGAGATCGGTCAGGCTCAAGCTGACCTCCGCAGTCATAGAGGGAGCTGTTTTCAGGCCATTGTGAGACTGAGAAGTCGCAGGTTCAAAACCTTTGACGATGGTTTCATGTTTCCAAATGATGATGAGCAGTTACGGCACCACGTTGATAGCCTTCAGATTTCTCCTGTCAGTTCTGATAAACATTTCACCAAAGCATATTTTGTTTTTAGGAGTTCAGCAATCACTCATTGCCAGTGCCATAAATAACGATTAGATCCAGGCTTGTTTGCAATTCTAATTACAGTTATAATGTGTAGAGCTCAGTGTAATGGAAAGTCACCGGGACTGCTTTCAGCTTGGGACAGGTAGTTACACTGTGCTTAATCACTATTATAATTTGCTCTATTACAACCTTTCCACATCCTCCTCATCCTTAAAGACGTTCACTGGCCTGTCTGCGATTATGAACATGAGCTCTGGGTTGTCACTGTAACACATTTGAAAAAAGGGCAATGTTTTATTTAGCGCAAGGGAAGGATTGTGCAGCAGCAGGAATAAAAGGGGGCTCATGTGCTCACATACACACTCTGTTAGGAAGAAATAAGTACACACAAGCACACGTGGAATAGTTCTGTTACTTGGACCGCTTGGAGATAAATTAAACTATTTCCCCACCGCAGTTTTAACTGGTAAATCAATACAAAAGGCAAGAGTAAAAGGACATCTTTGCCACAGAGAATTTACATTAGTATGGATATTAAAACTGTCATTGATCTTTTTCACGGCATTCTTATTAAAAAGATAAGTCACACTACAGATTTCTTGCATTTGGTTTTCACAGCTTCAGACTGTGCTGCAGACTGAGTAATCTGCAGGGAGAAAGGTTGTGGAGGAAAAGGAGATGTTTTCCTGTTTGCTTATGTGCAGAAGTTACACATTCAAAAGGAATGAATACCTTTTGTGGAGGAGAGAGGGGCTGTGCGATTTTTTTCTTCGCTCCAGTCCTCTTCCTTCTAAGTCTTTTTGTACCGGGGAGTTAGCATCATTGGAAACACAGTTCAGATTAGTGCAGGCGGCTTGTCCGAGGGGAGCCGGGAGGGACGAGGGTCCCGCTTCTTTCGCTGTCCTCATTACCAAAAGACAAGGCGCTCTCCGGCAAATCAATGGAAAGGGCTTAGGCACTAATGCAGCCCATGTCTGGTGACGGGACTGAGCTCGGTGTGTATGTGGGAGCTATTTGTGTTTCCCCTGTCTGTGTGTGCTATGTGGGCTACGTGTGTGTGATCCTTCCCTTATCTGCCTATGTTAAGTTTAAGCGTTCACTCTACAACAGAAGGTGGGAGCAAAACATTTATTTCAAACAACTGCTGATCCGCTCGCTGGACTAACCTCAAAACTGGCGGCCAACAGGGCTGATATTTTACCGCGGGGACACGCGATAGCTCAGAAGCCCCTTAATTACACCGAGATAACGTCAGATTCATCTGCGAATCCATTTAGTCCAGTACTAACCGTTGTTGCCATTGTAATTAGAATTGCTTAGGGGCATTGTTGCCATGACTACTACTACTTCAATACCCTGCAGTTGTGTACAACTTCTTTACAATGACAAAAAAGAAAAAAAGAAAAAGAGAGCAGCACCTTGGTGTTTCCTGTCAACAGCCTCCTGCAGCAGATGCCGGCGTCAAAAATTGTCTAAAGACCCACCTGTCTCACAGCTCAATCTACACGGCAGCTGTTCGTGCTATAGCTGATTCTGCCGTTGCTCTCACATCTCCAGCCTCCATCCCACGCTCACGCCTCTCATTTTGTTTACACAGGTAAAACCGCTGGGTGCAACAAATGCTAAATAATAGTTTTATGCGGTGGATTTGCAGCCTCTCCTCCGCCTCCGACATCTCCCGGCGCCGGAGGTGTTTGTGGGTCTGTGTGGCCGGAATGGAGGAGCGAGAAGGGAGGAAAAAGGAAATAAATAAAACTGAGGAAAACAGATCAATAAATATTTCAGCAGCTGCTCCCTTTCGCAGAGTCCTCCTGAAGCCATAAGAGACGGAGAGGGAGACAAAGCGAGGGAGGGATGGATGGATAAAGTGCAAGGAGGAGAGAGAGAACAGGGGTAATTGTGTTCCAGACTCTCATTCTTAGTGAGCTCCGAGAGAGATGGAGGGTGAAAGAGACCGACAGAGAATGGGGATAATTGTGTCCCGGACTTTAATAGACAGAGAGAGAAGGCAAGAGTGAGGGGTGGAAAGAGACACGGGACGTGCTAACGAGCACCACATACCAACATTGTCCCCCCATGTGGAAAAAAAAAACACACAAAAAAAACATGTGAGAGCCTGTACTCTGAGACTTTGCCTCGATATAACAATAACTGTAGGAATTTCCTTCTTCCTGACTTTCGCTTCATTCTCATTCCTGTCAGGACTATAGCGACAGACTGTGTGGGTGTGTAGTTTGTGCAGCGAGCGGCTCTATATGATAATGAGCCGCTCAACAGCTGAGACGGCGAACGTGTCGCCGTGAATCAGGCGTGGCCACTGTCAGTGCCAATCACCAGCCGACCCGTTCTCACACTGTCAGGGAATTCGCTCATTCGGATTGCGTGTTGCACGCAGGGTTTGCAGCCCGGCACGTGTGTTTAAATGCACAGAGCAGGAGCAGCGAGAGGGGGGGGAAAAGACAGAGGAGGCTCATGAGGACGGACAGGCCGGAGAGACGGAGGAGTTATGAAAAAATGATTGAAGGAAGACTGCTGGGAGGGAGTGAGAGAGGACGGACAGATGGTGGGAGAGAGGAAGGGGATGGAGGGATGCAAAGACCCGCAACAGGCGGTGATCGAGATGGATTGATTCCGCAGGCAGATGATTAGGTGGAATTAAAAAAAAAAAAAGAAAAAACATGGCAGACTTGAGCTGCCAATAGAAAGTGAGCTCTGTGATGTTGCTGTGTGTGAGTGGGAGTAAGCGAAACAGTTTCAGGGTCACTTGTTGTGTGATATTGCGGCATTAAGGGGCTGGTGCTAATGTGATATGCTGCTGTTTAGGGAGTCATTCCAGCGAGGCAGCACACCTCTAACTAGACACTCGTGCAGTGGGCCCACATAGGAAGCGCTTGTCAAGAATCCACATGTTAACATGTGCTATTTAGATATTCTGTAAAAAAAACTGACAACAAACGTGGCAATCACATGAGAATCAACGTGAGATTCTTCGGTGCTGCTACAAGCTTGCATAATTACGAGGGAAAAATAGATGTAAATACTGTCTGGTCGTCGGCGCTGGTAGCATCCGCTCCCATCTACACAGAGCTGTGGTGCGATTAAAGATATGTCAGAACTCTCCTGTCGTTTAATGCCAGCACGTGTCTTTGGCTCCAGCTGTGAAGGTGCCGGTGGGAGTTCTTTTAATAAAGCGCCCATGTTAGCATTACAGTCTGACAGAAAAGACTCTGTTAGGCAAGGTTTGGCTGTGACAGCCCATAAATGGACTCACAAGAAAGAAATCCACAAAATCTTGGACATTTTTTATCCGTTTGATTGGTCCCTCCATGTCTTTTGGGTATTAGGTGTTCAAAAATGTTGCTCTCCTTTTGAAGCAGAGGATCAACTAGATGGGTTTGGAAAAAAAAAAACATAATATTTTTGATAGTGAGGTTCCATTGTTGGTAATTGGGATATTGGGTGAGATACCATCAGACATTTGCTCTGCAAGAGACCTTTAATTGGGTTTGGGAAAAGATGCTGCTGTATTGTTGTATCTCACTAATTGAATGTGGAGTTGGATAACACTAAAAGCCTTTGCTGCACTTCCTGCTTTTTGCAATGCAGAGAATTACATTAGTGTTTAAACCTGAGCACAATATTAGACTTGGGTTATTTAAAATATTTCAAGGATATTGTGTGCTTTTAAATCATGCTGCAATCACATTTTGTTCCTTTTTCTTATGGAGGGATGTGCTATCTAATTTATTAAGTAATATAATTCCAAACGTGTAATTTAGGCTTTGTAATTCCCCCCTCAAAAATCATCTGTGGACATTTCAAGGCTGCGGCATTCTTTAAAAACCGCCATTACTCTCTCTTGTGTCTGAGCGGCAATAAATAAAACGGAATTTGGCAAAATTGGGCTTATTAAAATTCATAATATGATTCTGAAAATGCAAGTCAAATCAGAATTTCTCATCATGCGGTCTTTGTTGAATGGCTGTTGAATTATTTTTGCTGCAGTGAATGCATCAGTGAAAACCGTTGCCTTAGTCTGTCGAAGAAGAATGTGCGGAATTAAAGTTTGTGTTTGATCTATGAACAAATTTTAAGTTGGAGGCTCCGAACAGGGTTAGTATATAAAAGCAGATTCTGTGGACGTCCTCTGTTCAGAAACAACTTTGTGAAATAATTTGGTCACAGGCGCTGAGGATCTTACTCTCCCCCATCAAGGGGGCACTGGCTGTATCGATGTGACCTTTCTGTGGCCAGCAGACCTCAAGTTTTTAAAGAAAATAATGGAGGTGTCAGAAAAGGGCAATTAGCTGCTTAATGTCGAGCAACAGTACTCCAATACAACATATATTTGCTGACAAGTCAATATCTATACCTGATGAGGCAAAGCTGCTGCACTCTGGGAAATGTTGTTA